>CM038795.1:171988411-172223313 GCA_021764765.1 Vicia sativa
GGTAATTCGAAATTATTAATACAATATATTATTAATTAAAACAGGGCGTTACATGTTTACCCTACTCGTATTGAGTATTGTGGGTATCCATTGGGGATGGACCCAATTTCCATCCCTAGAGTGTTAATATCTATAACACCCAAAATTTATTTAAGAGCCTAATGTTATTAATTGAAAATGAATAAACGAAAAAACATTAAGATTTAGTTAGAAATTGTTGGAATAATGGCATATATTTGATATTCATGAAAAGTGAAGGTTACATTAATAATTTCTCTTAAGGAGGTCTCTTTACTAACTTTCACTCATTTTAATTTTTTTTCTTTTTTAAAAAGAGATACATCACAATAGATTAGAGAAAAAAGGAACACTTGCAATTGGAGGAAAGAATGGAAAATAAGTTGCATGTCGTTCTTGAAACTTGAAAGAAGAAAGAAAATTGAAGCTTCTTTAAACTTGTAGAGTCGAGTGGACTTGGTGATAATATAGAACTCTATGGGATTTAGTGATCTCATCCCACTGTTGTTGATCATTTTCCAAGATTCTCATCAAGTTAAAGGAGAGGGTGTGATTAAGAAAACTTAAAGATGTCTCTATAGTTGTTTCCATTGTTGTATTTTGAAGATCTGTAGTAATTCTTGATATGAACATACGATCTTGTACAAGTGATGATATTAGATTTTTGTAAATGATTCTATAACTATAATATATATATATATATATATATATATATATATATATATATATATATATATATCTTTCATATAGTCAAGGTCATATATTTTTGTAACACCCCATACATATATTGCCTACGATATACGTATTTGGCATTAAATGGTACATAAAACTACCTTGTAATAGCAGAATAGGATAAGTATTAGAACATATTAAAAATTCAAAGTCGAAATGTTATTCCCACAAAATACAAATCTAAATGGGTACTAATACATGATCCCAAAAGAGTACATAAGCGGAAAGATACAAAGTGAATAAGTCATCACCAACGAAACACCACTACAAGACTAAGCCATCTTACCCTTGCCTTTGTCCTCCTCAAGATCCCGAAAATAATAATTGAATGGGGTGAGATTACTAAATCTCATTGATCCTCCCTATCTTAGGGATTCGCCGATTCTACAAGGAACATGTATCACAAAACGGATTCATCTAGAATCCGGTTTATACTCACGACCACGCATAAGTACATTATAAGGAAACACCACCATGGAGTCCCTTTACTAACCCGTGAGGTGGTAACAAACACAATATGAAACACAAACAAATATGCATACTGCACTTGTACAAGGAATCGAGGAGTAAGTTAATACTTTACCATAGTTACACTTCCACGTCCTCAATGAGTACCCCAATGCCTAATGTCAAGAGACTCGCACCAATCCATCGCACGATGAAACAGATCATTCCTATATGAAATTCCATCTACGACGAGTACACGAAGTGACTTTCGCCTACATGGCGTCACAACCATGTCAATCATCTATACACTGATGAATTACACAAGCACGAAAACGCCTTTTCGACGCATGGCCCACTAGGTGATAGCCTAGTGGTGTAACCTATGCGGCACAACTAGAGGTGAGTTATATACCCAAGGATTGCCTACATGGCATTTTTCTCCCCACCACAGATGAGTTCAAGGTGGTATGCCCTCTTTCATGGGCCCACACAAGCACATCACCTTTGGTAGCTCAGATGTGTACGACATACCCATTACACACAGCAAGGTATCACAGATCACACAGCAAGCACGAACTAAATTACACAAAAAATTAGTTGTGGTCATAAGTCATTACAATAGACGGTTTTTGAAATGAGAACCATTTTGTACATTTGGGGAAAATAATATAGTTCTCCCCAGTATGGCGCGCTGAGCAGAGGCATGCCGCCGAGCGGCCTCTGCGAATTTTGAACTTTTCATAATTCAGTAGGGCTCGCTGAGTGTGGCCCTGACCGCTGAGCGCGGTCTATTTTCTATAGAAAAATAAGAAAACTATCTGTTCTGTTTTGAGGATCCAAACCTCAATCTATCACTTCTAAACGAACATTCACAACATTATAACACCAGGAACGAGTTTATTGAGTAGTAATCATCATAAAAAACACACATGCAAGTTCCAATTTCACTCAATTCCCAAAAACCCCAATCTTTTGAAAACCCCAAGTTTCCCCAATGTCTCTAACTAAGAGACTCACCTTGCTAGGGATGAAGAGCTCCGAAAATCAGGAACAAGGATGGTGAGAGTGGCTGATTTTTGTGTGCATGCAAGGTTGAAGCTTGAACAATGGTCTCCTTCTTCCTCTCTATTCCACGGTTTCCCTTTCCTTCTTCTTTTTTCTAATTTTTGAAAATAACAAAAAGGGATAGTATTAGCCTAACATGTCTAACTAACCCCTTAACTATGTAATAATTCCCATTTTTCCCTTTGGTTCATTCCTAACCAAATTGGTTACTACTAATAGCTTTATTTATTTCTTCATATAATAAAATGATCAAATGAGGCATCACAATTTTAGTAAATATATATTAAAAATACATATATTTTTTTGTCAAATTCGATTTAAATATATATTATTTAATTACAAAATTTATTAATTTTTTGCATTTAAATTTTTATTTATTTATTATTCATAATAAGGAGAGGTAAATCCACTAGATATCCCACACTCAACCGTTAGATCAAGGGTTCGTAGTCTAGTAATGGCATCCAACATAGGATCGTTCGCATTTGCTATAAGTAGTAGATAATTTTTTTATGTTAAAATAACAAATAAGTTATAATTTGATTAAAAGAGATTATTAATATCTTGTATTACTCTTTTTTACTTTAAAAATTTTAGGATGTAATAAAATAAAAACCAGGACAAAATCCTGTAGTTTAAAAAAACACATGAGATTTACATCGGTGACATGTGATTTTTGTAGAAATGTTTTGTTAAATTATTAATGATTTTCTTTAAATGTATAATTTTATTTTTTGAATTATTTTATATCTACATAAAGTAATAAATAAAATTAAATATTAAAATTATTAATATATTTAATGTTTTTTTTATAAATTCAAAATTCGATAGATCTGAGAAAATGGAGTGGGGGACTCAAATGAATCCCTTAAACACCAACAAATCTACAATTACACAAAGCTAACTTATGATGATATAAAGATGAAGCAAGAAACTTAGAAGGAATGTTCCACACTACATGGGGATCTACAATGGCGCCCACCCTATAAATATGAGTGGTGAAAAACTCAATTTTCGAATTTTAACCAACACATTAAGCAATCTAGTTAGAATGGACCAAATGTTTGATTTTATTTTTCTATTCTTTCCAAAATATATCCAATAAATATTGGTTTCTCTTTAAATTGTTTTTGTAACTTTCATGTAACAAAAAGTATTGACTTTCAAATAAAAGACTAGTTAAAAGAATAATGTCTCCTCTTACAAGAGATTTTTTATTGCTATGTGTCCTAATGTGTCTATCAATGGACAATGCTCTAGGAGTGCGAGTGAGAATTACAAACGATTTAGAAAGAAACGTGGACTTAACTGCTCATTGTAACCGAGATGATGATCTAGGCGTGCATGTTCTTCGCCCTAAGGGAAGTTATAGTTTTAAGTTTGGCACTAATTTTTTTGGAGGAACATTATTTTTCTGTTCATTTAGATGGGATAAAAATTTCCGTTATTATGATGTATACAAAGAACAAAGAGATGCTTTTAAAGGTGACTATTTCGACTATTTTGTAAAACAATCTGGACCATGTATGGGTGGTAAATGTTATAACTGGAATCCTTAGTTATTATTGTATTACCTATTATATCAGAATAAATGTTGTACTTGGGGATTAGATACCTTAACTATGTATATAAGAAAATTTATTTATTTTGTGTGGTGCATTTTATATAATTTATTTTCATGTCTAAGGGAATATTAAATTTAATTTTATAAAAGTATATCTTTATAAAAAAAAGGTGGTATTTGTTTACCTCAAAACCTTGTGGAAATTTGAAGAAATTAACATGTTAATCAAGTTATTATAAAAACAATTATGATGAGAAAATTTGAATTGGCATCTGTTAATTTCATGCAGTTGTTGTTAGTGGTATTACGTGCGTGCGAATTTTTCCCCATTCTCTTAGATTACCTTTTATTTATTATTTTGGCTTATGAACGGTTATAATTTTGATATGTTGATTATATACTTAATAATATATGTTTTATAGTCATAATATCATTTTTAAAATAATTGTTTAAGTTTATTGAGAATTTTCTATACATTTGTCTTATGGAATTTATTCCTATGATGTATAATTGAGGCGCACCAAGTCATTACAATAAATTTGATTATTTTCAACCATACTATTTAATAATATTTTCTACTTCATCTAAAAAATCTGATTATTTTAAAAAATAGGAATTTAATTTTCAATGCTAGAGTGAATTTTATTCTCTTCATAAAAAAAGAAATTTTTTAGTAAATAATTTAAATCTGAGACTTTTTTATAAAGCAAGTTTTCTATGTAACATTCAAGTACATGAATTTAGTCATTAAGTATATATAGTTTTATTTTATAAAACGGTTTGATATTGAGTTACGGTATTTAATCATTAACTCTAACTACTACGTGGTAACAATACAACAAAAAAATAAAACGTAAATGATTAGTATCATATTTATATATTTTAGAATGTATGAAAATAGTTTTTTTAACTATATTTTAAAAAATTATGGAAGATATTATTGAGTTAAGAAATAAAATAAATAATTTTATTAAAATGTATAATGTTTTAATAACGATATATTTTTTATAAATTGATAAAATGAATTTTTTATATAATAATATAAATGACATTATATAAATATGTAGTGCGGGTATGGGCCGGAGTGGGTAGTAAGGTACCCGTACATTCACCCATACCCGCTTATTTTAATGGGTAATTTCCAGTACCCATTTTTGCGGGTTTACCCTACTCGTATTGAGTATTGTTGGTATCCACTGGGGATGGGCCAAATTTCCATCCCTAGAGTGTTAATATCTATAACACCCAAAATTTATTTAAGAGCCTAATGTTATTAATTGTAAATGAATAAACGAAAAACATTAAGATTTCGTTAGAAATTGTTGGAATAATGGCATATATTTGAAATTCATGAAAAGTGAAGGTTACATTAATAATTTCTCTTAAGGAGGTCTCTTTACTAACTTTCACTCATTTTAATTTTTTTTCTTTTTTAAAAAGAGATACATCACAATAGATTAGAGAAAAAAGGAACACTTGCAATTGGAGGAAAGAATGGAAAAATAAGTTGCATGTCGTTCTTGAAACTTGGAAGAAGAAAGAAAAATTGAAGCTTCTTTAAACTTGTAGAGTCGAGTGGACTTGGTGATAATATAGAACTCTATGGGATTTAGTGATCTCATCCCACTATTGTTGATCATTTTCCAGTACTTCTCATCAAGTTAAAGGAGAGGGTAAGCTGATTAAGAAAACTTAAAGATGTCTCTATAGTTGTTTCCATTGTTGTATTTTGAAGATCTGTAGTAATTCTTGATATGAACATACGATCTTGTACAAGTGATTTGGCGAAATATTATGCTCATTATACTAACGATGCAGATGGAGAATTTTCCAAATGTATCAAGTTTGAGAATGGTCTGCGTGACTGTTAGCTGGCAATTTCGAAAAAGGGTAAAATTGGCATAGACAAATAAAATATGTTTACTATCACATGGAAAAGAGATTAATATTTTTTGGTGATAGGTAAACATAAGGCCTTTTTGTTTCATAGAGAAAGGATCTTTCGATTGCCAATGGTGAGCGATATTTCGAACTAAAATCTTTAGTATTTTTAGGATATGAAGAAATTCCTTTAAATAAATATGTCAACATTGGAGCGGTCCAAACAAAGGATTAAAGTGAAATACGAATGGTTATAGAATTCGAATTTCGAATAACCTCTGAAGATTCGAATTTTGAATAAAAGGCGCCATTGTAAGGGACGCGTGGAGATTGGTGAACGAAAGAGACTTGCATGTCTTAAACGTGGCGCAATATTATAGTAAGACCGTTAGGGTCAGAACATTATAAATAGATGTTTTCTATTAGATTTTGGTGTGTTCGTTAGATGTACTAAAAATTTCTCAAATACTCAAATTACCGTGATCGAAAGGGAAACGAGTCAAGGAGATATCATGTACGTTAAGAACATCATGTTGTTTTATAATTTAAATGCCAGTTTATTATCATTTATTTCCGCTTCGCATTTTGCCTTTAAAGTATTTCGATTCTTTTCTTTTATCTTTATTCCATTTGCCTTTAAACACTTATTGTTCTAGAAACCTATTTACTTTCAAACTTTTATTGTATTTCGTAAATTGTTACTTTTAAGAGTGTCCTTACCTTTACATTCAATTGTCAATAATCAAGTTTAAGTTCGAAAATCTTTACACAAACAACAAGATATTTCCATAGTCAACTTTAAGTAAGTGCTTTAAGAATCAATTGAAGATCATGGGTTTGAACATAAAAATCTATTATGACACATGTGTCCTAGAATCAATCTAGTCGATCCCGTAAGTAACCAATACTAAATAGTAAAATTGAAGACTAGCGGTTGTTTACGAGAAATCACCGTAAACAATTGGCACACGGGACAAAGGTCATATTAGAAACCATTTATTAGAATTTTATGAAAATTGCAAAATTTGAATTGGTATATGAACCTTCAAGTGGTAAAATAAAAGATAATAATCAGATATACCCGTAAGACAACGCAAAACAATGACAAATACAACCAACCAAGATAGGGACAAACCTCCTTACAAGGAGCGCCAACAGTCCTCGATCGATGTCTCCAAGACTATCCCCTGGGTAGTTCGAACGCGCCCCATTTAGTGTGAAATACCATCCGCCATTTCAACTATGCCGCACGCAGAAGTCAACCATATTCGACTCCCACTAGGCCTCCGTGTTTCGACCCTTTAAGGCCCGTAGATCCATCAGATGGGATGCCAACTTCGCTTATGGCGGTTACATAATGCACCCATTTTGTCCCCATCCGAGGATCCGTTCAGAACGAACCATTTCGCTACAAACTCCCGTAACTTGGGAAATCGAACCAATGGCCTACCCCGACAACTAACAATCAGCAATAGACAATGATGGATGACAAGAACTATGATATGGTAGGAGTCTTAGCCCGCGAAATGAATGCTATTTTGGTCCTTTAATTCGTAATATAAATCGAACAAACCAAGAAAACACAGCCCGGATGTCTAGGATAGCGATTTTTGCCCCCGATGCCTGGGAGACGAGGCGTAATCCAGGTGATTCAAACGAAGAACCTACCATTGAACAAGTTCGACCCCTATACGAGGGATCAAGAGAGAAACGAGGGCCAAGATTAAGGCAACCGACGCTCAAGAAGACCGGATCGAACAGCCTAGACCGTTAGTGGTTGTCAGGACCGAATGCGCATTTAAATTGTCCATAGGGTCGAACGACAATTTAGTGGCGTAAAATAATCTAACCGCTATGATAGAAAGAATAATGGCCCAAAATGGTGTAAATTCGGATTTAGAAGGCCAAATTATACTTCTCCTATTGTAGGTTACATTCTACAAAATTACCTGTGGGTTTCAAAGTCCCCAAATTTACAAAATTTTGGTGATACCGTGAGTCGACAGAACACATAGCGAGATATTTGATCGCGGGATATATCAAATAACGAAAATCTTAGGATAAAATATTTTCCAAGTTCTTTGACAAAGAACGCTTACGTGGTTCACCACATTACCCCTCGGATCCGTGGATACTTGGCCCTATTTGGAAAGACTCTTTCATGAGCAATTCTACATGGGCCAATCCAAAATCACCGAAAGAACTGCAAGCATTAAAAGAAAGTTTACGTAACCCATAGATGACTATCTCGAATAGATTCGATCGTTAAAATCTAGATGTTTTACAAGAGTGCTCGAACATGAATTGGTCGAAATGGTCGCAGGAGGCCTAGATTATTCCATTCGAAAGAAACCGGATACCCAAGATCTAATGGATATGGCCCAATTGGTCGATAGAGTTCGACAAGTCGAAAGATTAAAAGCGGAAAAGGCTAGGGCTAGTAAGAGTCATAAGAAAGAACGAATAGCCTATATAGAGGCGGAAGAAGAAAACATAGATGATTTCCAAGACCCATACAGCCACCTCAAATAGATCTTGCCGAACTAAAAGAGGCACCCCTTACGCTTGCAGAGTTCGCTTCCTTCCAATGGAAAAGACATCGAAAATGAGAAAATGAGAAATATCCTAAGAAAATATACACTTCGATATAACTAAATGTGATGAAATCTTCGATTTGCTTGTTAAGGATGGCCGCTAATAGTTCCTCCGAACCTTAAGATTCCTCCATTGGAACAAAGGAAGAAGAGGGTTTTGTAAGTACCATAATTTCCTAGGTCATAAAACCTCACAATGCTTTTCGTGGATTTGATACGTAATGCAATCAAGGATGGCAGTTGAAATTTATGACAAGGGAAAACCCCATGAAAGTGGATACGGATCCGCATCGATGGCGGAAACCAACTATGCCGAGCCTTTGAAATCAACATGATCAAGTTCGAGAACAAGGTTAAAACAAACGTGGAGTTCGAGGAAGATGGAGGTTTCGTCCGTTAAGAAAGGAACCACCGATAACCTTCCAAAGGTGCTCAAGGCAAAACTAATGAAAGAGGAAACAGCTACTAAGGCCAAGATATTGTCGACAAAAATTTAACCGAGGCTATCAAGGTCTCGTGGATGAAGTTCGAGAAGGTCGATTTCGATGACCCAATGCCGAGTAAACATGGTGGATTTCGAGCAGCCACCGAAATGCAAGAAGTGGAACGATGCTTGGAGAAAGAAAGAGAACAAAGAGGGAAAGCTTGCCAAAAAGATGCAAGCTGAAAGTACCTATTTCATCATAAGAAGAACTAAGACAAGTTGTCGTGCCCAAGATGCAAGATCATTTGCAACCCCGTGATAGTCTGAAAAGGCCCGCAGGAGCGCACAAGAATTAATTGAGGCAAGACAATCGCCAGGTGGTATACCCTGTATCGATGAAAGCTCACTGAATTCATAGTTCGATGCCACAAGATTGGTATGTAATGTCCGATTTGTCCCATGCGCAGTTTATGATAAAGGAATGTCCAAGCATTTGAAACAGTCCCGCTCGCTTCCTGGGGACACTAAAGTGGAATCCTTCAATAACGCCGATCCGGGCAACCATGCAGAGAAGACCGCATGCCCTTATCCTAGGGAAGCAAGGAAGGTATCTTTCAAATTACCCGCAGATCCCTACCGATAGGTGGTCGCAAGCAAAGAATGACAAAGGAAGGGCAAATGGCGCAGCTTCGACTGTGGCGGAAGAACGCTATGGCATACAGGAGGCGCTTTAATTCAATAGAAGGGAGGAAATCAGCTGGAAAATTATAAAGGAAAACCAATGTCGCGCCTCAATGGCGCAGACACCAACGTAACAAGAAGGCGAAGGAGTCAAGCCCATGGAAATTGGCGAGTCTAGCACTAACAATCCAAAGTCAAGAACCACTGGGGCAAACCCCTAGATCCGTAAAGTTATTCTCACCAAAAAGGAGGTCAAGAACAAAAGGAAGCAAAGGAACGAAGATGATCTAATGACCGATGATTTCGAGTCGAAGGAGTCTTTCTTTAACGCCAATCGTAATGTTGTATCGCTTTACCTTGCGAGTTTGAACATAATACGTAAGTATGGGTTGGAGAGGAAATGACGAAGAGGAAATGGCCAAACATAAGCCGTGTGTTACTATATAATGAATAACGTGCAACAAGAGCGTAACGCTTTTTCGAAAGACCGACGAGGAATGAAGAATCATTTGAAACCTCTGCTCATCGTGGCCAAAGTGGAGCAACACGGCGTAAATAAGGTATTGGTGACGGGAGTCACAATTTAATGCCCGATTCATGCTAAAAAGGATAGGGATGCGGATTCGACGCTCGACCTCATAACATGGTACTCCAATTACGAAGGTAAAGTTGGTAAGACACTAGGGTAATACAAGTGAATCTCACGGTTGGTTCCCTCGACTAGGCCAACCATGTTCATGGTAATATGCAAGGCCAACTACAACATGCTACTTGGCGAGAATGGATCCACGGAATTGAGCCGACCTCTTCAATGCATCAAAGATTAGTACTATGGAGAGAGGATGGAATAGTTGAAAATATAGAGGTGACCGAGTTATTATATGACGATATTAATCATGTTGATAAGAGGAATTTTGACCGTAATATGGCCAACATTGGGCCATGCAACCCACCAAGAGTACTTCAACCAAATGAAAATGCCTACTATTCTCTAACACTTCGCCCAATGGCTTCCAAAGGGATAGAGAACTGTGGGATGGACAAGAAGTTGAAGAAGAAGGTGAGACTTGACGATCCGCCAACCGGCCGACAACGAAGGGTGTTATGATCGAAACCAACTACTACCGTAAGCTTTCGCCTATCCGGCCGAGAATAAGAAAAGACGGCCTCGGCCGAGATACAAAACATGGCCGCAAGCCATAGATACTAAAACAAAAACAACGCAGCAAAAGCAAGTCCCGAGGGCACCCATCTAACCCCACCCATGAAAGACAAACTCCACACCAATGGATCACGGCTAGACGCTATCTATGATCAAGAGCCATTAGGTTTCAAAAGATCCAGATCAACGAATGCCAAGATGTCGGCTCAAGACCCTTGGAGGAAGTTAATATTGGGGATGAAGTCGAAAAAGAGTAACGTATTAGTGCGAAACTCAACCCCGCCAGCATAAGGTGATCGAATTGCTCAAAGCAAATAAAGATTGTTTCGCCGATTACGATTTAAATGCCCGGTTTGAAAAGAGAATCGTGGAACATAGGCTTCCGATCAAGGATGGCAAGAAGCCCATCAAGAAGGCGCCTAGAAGATTCGCACAAAGAATCCTCTCAAGATCAAGGCGTAATAGAACGATTGTCACCGCAAGTTTATCGTAACCACGAGGTACGCCGAATGGCTTGCTAATATTGTACCGTTATTAAGAAAATGGTTCTTTACGATTTGCATAGATTTTAGGGACTTGAATATCGCTACCCCAAAAGACGAATACTCTATGCCTATAGCGTAAATGTTAATTGATTCTCGCACTATGAATACCGAGTATGCTAGACGGATATTCGCTATAATCGATTTTCATTATGGAGGATGATGTCCCCAAATGCCTTCCGATGCCCAGCGCTTTAGGCACATATGAATGGTAGTAATGCCCTTTGGCTTAAAAAATGTGGGCAACATACCAAAGAGCAATGAACACAATATTCCATGACTTTATCGAAACATTTATGCGCATTTACATAGATGATATAGTGGTCAAATCGGTTTCGATGAGGATCATTTAAATCACTTGAGCCAATCATTCGAACGAATGAGGAAGCATGGCTTAAAATGAACCCTCTTAAGTGTGCTTTTTGCAGGCCGGGATTTCCTTGGCTTCGTGGTTCACAAGAAGGGCATCGAAATCAACCCGAATAAAACAAAGGCCATCATGGAGACAAAGCCTTCAACAAAGAAAGAACCGCAATCCCTTTGGGTAAAATCAACTTTTGAGGAGATTTATATCCAACTGAGTGGGCGAACCCAAGCTCTCCATTGTTGCATAAATCGTGACAATTTTGATTGGATGATCAACATCAAGAAGCATTTGAAAAATCAAGACTTACTTGATGCACCCTCCGATCCTAGCAGCCCTTCTAAAGATAGGCCAATGCGATTGTATATCTCGCTCTAATGTAACCATAGGAAGCATGCCAGAAAATGAAGATGGCATCGAAAGAGCCATTTACTATATTAGTAGAGTTTTAAATAATGCGTAAACTAGGTACAATAGTATAGAAAAACTATGTCTTTGCTTATATTTCTCGTGTACAAAACTCAAGTATTATATTAAACCCTGATGTTTATGTTTCGCCTCACTTTGATGTCATTAAACATATGTTGTCAAAGCCAATCATGCACAGCAGATTGGTAAATGGGCCTTGGCACTCATGAATATAATCGGCCTTTAAGCCTTTACTATGAAAGGACAGTGGTTTCGATTTCATAGACCACTCGTGAATGAGAATTTCGCATTAGATTATGTCGAAACTCACCATGGAAATTATATTTCATGGCTCAACACATAAAATGGAAGTGGTGGAATATGTATCATTTCGCCAAGGAATTCCAACAAAATTCAAGTATAAGTTGGAAGGCCCTTTATGTTCGAACAATGAAGTCAATATGAAGCACTAATTGTCGGACTCAAGCTTTGTGGAATTGGGGCAACCGAAATAAGAGGAGACTCGAACTAGTCATCAAGCAAATAACCAAAGAATACAAGTGTATCAAAGAAAATTTGATCATGTACTTCGTTATTGCTAATCGATTAATCAAGAAATTTGAATATGTGGACTTAAAACACATTCCTAGAAGTGATAACCAAGAGGCAAATGACCGCTCAAATAGCCTCGTGGATATAGGATATCAAAAGAAAAACTCCAATACCTCATAGAAGCTAGGGAAGAATAATGGCTACAAAGTTATCACCCTTAGATTTAGAAAATGCGAAATTAGGTTATTCAAACCAGAGGAATTCAAGTTTTTAACATAGATGCTTTAGCAGATATGATTATGGACTCCTATAGTAAACTATTTGAGAAATCCTTCAATAAATACAGAGAGGAAAGTCAAGTACGAGCATTGTCCTAATGAGTGATCGGAATGAATTATTTAAGAAGACCTCGTAAGGAGTGCTACTCAAATGTTTAGGGAAAACGAAGCATATTTAGCCTTGTCTAATGTGCAAGGGAGCACACATCAAGCGTGCCACAAAATGAAATGGCTCTTGTTCAGATATGGAATGTATTGGCCCACTATGCTCAAAGATTGCATAGAATTCGCCAAAGGTTGTGAAGAGTGTCAAGTCCATGTCGGCATTCAACATGCTCCGCAAGCGAGCTACATTCGATTGTTAAGCCTTGCCTTTCGGGATGGGCATTAGATTTGATTGGTGAAATTCGCCAACATCATCTAAAGGATGTAAATATATTCTTGTAGGAATAGACTATTTCACAAAGTGGGTCAAGCGATTCCTTTAGTGAATGTAGACCAAGAAGCTATTATAGAATTTATTCAAGTAATATACGATTTGGGATACCGAAAGTATCACAACAGATCAAGGTTCGGCCAGCTAAAATGCAAGAGTTCGCACAAGAAATAGGATTCAAACTACTCACATCAACACCTTATTACGCCCAAGCAAACGGTCGTAGAAGCACCAATAAAGTCATAATAGGTTTGATCAAGAAGCATATAGGTCGAAAACCAAGAAATTGGCACAAAACCTTAGATCAAGCTCTATGGGCTCGTCGAACGCCTCCTAAGGAGGCAACGAATACCACCCGCTTCGACTTACATTTGGGCACGACGCGGTGTTGCCAATAAATACATCTACAATCGTAATCCAAAGACGTAACGAAATACCCATTGATCAATACTGGAAATGATGATGAATGAATTAGTGGATATAGATGAAGAAAGGCTACGTGCTTTAGAGGTTATGAGAAGAGAAGAAAGAGTAGCTAGGGCGCATAATAAAAGAGTTAAGAACAAGAAATTTTCAACCAATGATCCGTCCGAAAGTTATTTTGCCTATGGATAAGAAGAATAGAGTACTTGTAAATGGTTACCCCATCGAGGGACCTTTTCGTATTTTGAAAACTTTTCGAATAATGCCTATGAGATAGAGGAATTAGCGTAAGACGTAAGAATCTTAAGAGTAAACGGAAATACATAAAAGGTATAAACCATACTTGCAGAAATTCAATTACGCACTAAATAGATATTGAAGATGGAATAGAGCTAGAGAGAGCCATGTAAATAACAAATATGAGTCATGTTCAAATATAGGAATACATAATAAAGTTTTTTAACATTTCCAAGAAGTAAAAGGAGCATCTCGCTTCAACCTAGCAAATTTGTTTTTGCACAAGTTGATTCTACATTGATTCGTGTGTTTGATCCTTTCAAGCTCTTCGATTTCTTGGCTTATACCTTCACCGCTCCATCTGCTTAAGACTCGTGAGATCAGATCCGCAAGCCCTTGATCATCAGACTTCATAGTCGCTTGCGTAGTTATCTGCTCACCTTCGCACCGCGATTTTTGCTTAAGCTCCTCAACTGGGACTCCTGAATAAGATAGACCGACCTAGAACATCGTGCCTATCTTTTGTCGCAATTTTCAGACTCTAAAGCTTCGCCTTTTAGTAAGCTCAAGTCCGGTCATAGGCGTTAGATAAAGCTTCTCGCTTGTTCGAGTTTTAGCTTCGATACCATGAAGCCCGATGTATGCGATTAACTTCATCAAGGAGGAGTTGCAAATCATAAATGATCTCACCACGCCGTAGGGCAAATACTAAGATCTATTTGTGTCAAAAGATTCTTCATCGAAAAGTAAACCCTGTGGTTGTCTTGTAAGATGGTGAAGAAATCAACTTGAAAAATAGTATTATTAACCTCTTGAAGAAGCGGTCAAGAGAAGTGAGAGGCGATCTCTTTTGATTGACTCGAATCACTAGATGGAATCGTGCTCAAGAAGGACCACATTGAGATAGCATCAATTTGAGGTATTTTAAAGGATTATTCTTCTTCATCTCTTTTGCTCTTCGAGAGGATGGAGGATTTGGCTTGACGCAGCGCCAATGTAAACAGAATTTCCATCGTCGCTGCTTTCCTCATCACCTCTACCTCCATTCTCCCATCTTCACCTTCCGCTTGCATCCCTTCATCTTCGTTGTCACTTGCAAAATAGTGACTCACAGCGTGATCGTCTCCATCGGTTTGACTAGCGTAACGCGCCTTTTCCGGAGAAGAGTCACTAGAATATCAACGATAGGGTTTCAACCCCAATGTTTGGTTCATCTACCCTCAAGTTCTCCACCAATGAAGGAGAAGTAGCCGGTGATCTAAGGTTTCACCCAAGGAGGCGGTTACTTGTTGATCTAAGGTTTCAACAGCTCTGTGGGTAGCCAGTGGATGAACCTTTGTTTAAAGCATCCTCATTTGAGCCTTCCTGAGGAGAAGGCATGTGGTTCGAACTTTGGATATTAGGAAGATTGACAGAGCGTAGGAATACTCATAAAAAGATCGTGGATCATGCATTAAAGTGTAAGTTAGTAACGAAAGGCGTCAAGTAACCTTTACCTTTTGTCCATCAGAAGTAGCATTGCTGCCAATTTGTTCTGAAGCAGGATTCTTCGAAGATAGAGGGTTCGAAGAGACTTTAGATTTGGTTTGAGGAGAATTGGGTTGATAAGCAAGGATATGTGCTTGACTCTTGACAGGGGTGATCCTTGAAGCAATAAGTCTGGGAGTTAGAAAAGCACTCCAGATATTTTTTGTTGTTGTTTCCAAAATAGCTTGCTCCAGAGGCATAGTGAACCAAGTTGGTCCATAATTTCGAGTAGCAAATGGAGCCATCAAGAGTCAAAATTGTGCCTTTTCGAGAAGATCATCATGTATTGAACGGTCGGTTTTGAAATTCTTTCTCATCATTTGGCGTGAGTTTCAATAACTCGTTCCCTCAATGTTACGATTGGCAACATCGATGATCTTCATTAAGTGTTCCCGAGGTTGATAGAGATGATTCGAAAGTGGCATTCACCAAAGTTGCAACAACCAAAAAGGGCCAGCCGTAAGAAGATTTGTCTTGGCTTTGTAGGTTTTAATTTCAATACAAAAGACAAATGCTTTCGACAAGCGGACAACAATGAGTCACGATGCGCACTTTTCGACCATGGTGAAGTTGATTGGCTAAGGTAATGAATCTACTAGCCACTTGAAGGGATTTGTCAGAAAACATATTTCGATAGCCATAGTGCTAAGAAGGCTATGTGTTCAACTTCGAGACTTCTTCCTCAAAGAATGGTAGAAAGCAATATATTTGGAGAAACCGGCATGCTTGAGCTCAAATTCAATGAGATTCTCCGCCCTCATTAGGATCAAAAGTTTCTCCAATAGGAGAAAGTCCAAGAATGGTCGCTATGTCGAAGAAAGTGGTGTTACCATCCCACGGAAGATGGAACGTGTTGTAAGTGCTGTCCCAAATATAGAGAAGCCAATAAAAGGGTGGCTATAGCTAAACCCTAATTTAGACATTCGAATCAAATTGAGAATGCCTAAATTTTCCCATTCTCGAGATTTCTTGCTCTCCACCTTAGCAAGCCAATTTTGGTACGATCGGTCGGATGTAGGACAAGAACGGAAGGGTTTAAAGTTATTGACATAATCCATGTTAAAAGGGTCCTTGTTAGTGCCAAGCATTATGCCGTCACTAGCTCCTCTAGGGTTTTAGGCAATTTGGCCACGTAATCATCAATTTTCGCTTTGATGGTACACTTATTAATAATAGGTTTTGTCATAAAATAGGCGGAAAGAATCGCTTCAAACGCTCAGGAATCAACGGACCCATTACTCCTAGGGTTTTATCGTAAACAATGGGGATTATTACCGAGAGGCATAGATAGCCTTTTGCCCGAGTCATTTTTGGAGTAGAGATGAACTCTTGGTTACCTGTGTTGATGATTTTGCTCACCGGTGTTTTGGTGGAATCCATGGGTTGTTTGGATTTCTTTTCTTGGAGGTTGTTGTTGGCATTGTTGATGAAGACATGGTGAAACAAATTAGTTTTTCCGATGGTGAATATTTGTTTTGTTTAAGGAAACCGAGTGCGTAATCCGTTTGTTTGAGAATGAGAGAGATTTGGAAAAGTTCGTAATGAAGAAGATGAAGTGTTTTATAACTTCTTCAATGGTTAGAAATTTTTGACCCTTGGAGAGTAGTGGGACACGTAAGCATTTTATTGAAAAGGCAAAAGGTGAATTTTTTCAACTTCCTAGGTGTGACGTGTCTTCATTTGGGAAATGACGTTTTCTAATTATTAACATTTAATCGCTATGATAGCACGCTTAGGTGTGCCGATTAGACATATGCAAAGTTATATACCTACTCGACGCCATGTACAATGTGATCATCATTACTATATCGAAATTGATGAGATATTCAAGAACAAGTATTTCTCTATCTATCGAAATAAATGTTCTTGAGGGCAATTTGTTAATGGCAATTTCAAAAGGGTAAAATTGGCATAGACAAATAAAATATGTTTACTATCACATGGAAAAGAGATTAATATTTTTGGTGATAGGTAAACATAAGGCCTTTTTGTTTCATAGAGAAAGGATCTTTCGATTGCCAATGGTGAGCGATATTTCAACTAAAATCTTTAGTATTTTTAGGATATGAAGAAATTCCTTTAAATAAATATGTCAACATGGAGCGGTCCAAACAAAGGATTAAAGTGAAATACGAATGGTTATAGAATTGAATTTAATAACCTCTCAAGATTCGAATTTTGAATAAAAGGCGCCATTGTAAGGGACGCGGAGATTGGTGAACGAAAGAGACTTGCATGTCTTAAACGTGGCGCAATATTATAGTAAGACCGTTAGGGTCGTAACATTATAAATAGATGTTTTCTATTAGATTTTGGTGTGTTCGTTAGATGTACTAAAAATTTCTCAAATACTCAAATTACCGTGATCGAAAGGAAACGAGTCAAGGAGATATCATGTACGTTAAGAACATCATGTTGTTTTAAATTTAAATTTATTATCATTTATTTCCTGCTTCTGACTTTTGCCTTTAAAGTAATTCGATTCTTTTCTTTTATCTTTATTCCATTTGCCTTTAAACACTTATTGTTCTAGAAACCTATTTACTTTCAAACTTTTATTGTATTTCCGTAAATTGTTACTTTTAAGAGTGTCCTTACCTTTACATTCAATTGTCAATAATCAAGTTTAAGTTCGAAAATCTTTACACAAACAACAAGATATTTCCATAGTCAACTTTAAGTAAGTGCTTTAAGAATCAATTGAAGATCATGGGTTTGAACATAAAATCTATTATGACACATGTGTCCTAGGATCAATCTAGTCGATCCTGTAAGTAACCAATAATAAATAGTAAAAATTGGAAGACTAGCGGTTGTTTTCGAGAAATCACCGTAAACAGTGACGAGATTAAGTAGGGTATCAGGTATCAGCGTATCCGAAGATTTTCTGATCTGGTTGACTGTAGTAGGATTTTAGAGGAGGATCTTGCTAGCACTAAGTCGAATGCTCGAGGGTATGTTGATAGGAAGGGTAAGCAACAGATGGATCGTGGTAAGCCTTATGATAGGAGTAATCAGAGATCCGGCGGTTGGAAGAAATCTGGTGGAGGAGATTCTGGCTCTTCCATTAAGTGTTACAAGTGTGGTGAGACGGGACATTGTATGGTAGACTGCAAGAGTAATGATAAGAAGTGTTTCAAGTGTGGGAAACTCGGCCATGTGGCCAATGACTGCAGAGTGAGAGTGGTGACTTGTTACAACTGTGGTGAAGAGGGTCATACCTCCTCGGCACAAAACCCAAGAAGGAGCAAGCGGTGGTAAAGTGTTCGCATTGTCCGGATCGACATTGCCGATGATCGGCCGATTAAAGGTACATGTTTTATTAATGACATACCTTTGATTGCGATTATTGATATCGAGCTACGATTCTTTTATTGCTTTGGATTGTGCTAAAAGATTGAATTTGGAAATTTCTAATATGGATGGAAGTATGGTTATTGACACTTCGGTTCAAAGGACTACTGTATGTTTGTAGGAATTGTCCTATTGTGATTTTTGGTAGGTTTTGTATGGATCTAGTGTGCCTACCGTTAGAACAACTTGATATCATCCTTGGAATGAACCGTTGGAATTCAACCAGTTCATATCAACTATTTTAAGACGGTTATTTTCCCCAAGAGTTTGGTGTCGAAGATGTGACTATGTCGGTTAAAAGATGAACCTAGCTATGAAAGATGGTGTGGTGTTTATGTTGTATTCTACAATAGAAGCGGAAGGAAAGGCTAAGAGTGGTGAATTACCGTGAATGAATTTCCGTGTTTCCTAAGACGTTAGTGAATTGCCACCGAGAGAGGTAGAATTTACTATAGATTTGATTCTCGAACTAGTCCGGTGTCGATGGCGCCTTGCCGTATGTCAGCATCTGAATTAGCGGAGTTAAAGAAACAGTTGGAGGAGTTGCTTGAGAAGAAGTTTATTCGTCCTAGTGTTTCACCGTGGGGTGCTCCGGTGTTGTTGGTTAAGAAGAAAGAAGGCTCAATGAGATTATGTGTTGACTACCGAGAGTTGAATAAAGTTACAATCAAGAATCGGTATCCTTTGCCGAGAATTGATGATTTGATGGAACAACTAGTTGGAGCTTGTGTATTCAGTAAGATAGATCTGAGGTCTGGATATCATCAGATCCGTGTGAAGACGGAAGATATTCAGAAAACTGCTTTTAGAACGAGGTATGGGCATTATGAATATTCTATTATGCCGTTTGGAGTTACTAATGCACCTGGTGTTTTTATGGAGTATATGAACAGGATATTTCATCCGTATCTTGACAAGTTCGTAGTGGTGTTCATTGATGATATTTTAATCTATTCGAAAAGTGATGAAGAACATGCAGAGCATCTCAGAGTTGTGTTGGGATTATTGAAAGAGAAGAAGCTTTATGCGAAGTTGTCCAAATGTGAATTCTGGTTAAGTGAAGTGAGTTTTCTTGGCCACGTAATTTCTAAGAATGGAATTGCTGTGGATCCTACGAAGGTAGAAGCAGTATCTCAGTGGGAAGCGCCGAAGAATGCTTTTGAGATCCGTAGTTTTCGGGTCTGCAGTTATTACCTAAGTTTATTGAAGGATTTTCCAAACTAGCTGTTGACAAAGTTGACCAGAAGGGTCAAGTGTTTGTTTGGGATGCTGAATGTGAGAAAGGATTTCAAGAACTGAAGAGGAGGTTGACTAGTGCTCCGATCTTGATTTTGCCGAATCCGTCTAAGTCTTTTGTTGTGTATTGTGACGCATCATTGTTGGGATTAGGTGGTGTGTTGATGCAAGATAAGCAGGTTGTGGCTTATGCTTCGAGACAATTGAAAGTACATGAAAGGAATTATCCGACTCATGATTTAGAGTTGGCAGCTGTTGTATTTGTTTTGAAGTTGTGGAGGCATTATTTATATGGTTCTCGGTTTGAGGTATTCAGTGATCACAAAGTCCAAGTATCTCTTTGATCAGAAAGAGTTGAACATGAGGCAGAGGAGATGGTTAGAATTCCTAAAGGATTATGATTTCGGTTTGAATTATCATCCTGGTAAGGCAAATGTTGTTGCGGATGCTTTGAGTAGGAAGTCCTTGCATATGACGATGTTAATGGTTCGAGAGTTAGATTTGGTTCAGCAGTTCAGAGATTTAAGTTTGGTTTGTGAAACTATTCTGAATAGTGTGAAATTGGGTATGTTGAAGTTGACTAGTGGTATTCTAGAAGAGATTAGAAATGGACAGAAGTCCGATGTTGGTTTAGTTGACAAGTTGACATTGATCAACCAAGGTCAAGGAGGTGAGTTCCAAATTGACGAGAATGGTGTTATGAGATTTGGTGATAGGGTATATGTTCCGGATGTTGCCGAGATTAGGAAGAGTATTTTGGAAGAAGGACATCGTAACGGGTTTAGTATTCATCCCGGTGCTACTAAAATGTACCATGATATGAAGAAGTTGTTTTGGTGGCCGGGAATGAAAAAGGAAATTGCTGAGTTTGTGTATGCTTGTTTGGTTTGTCAAAAGTCGAAAATCGAGCATCAGAAACCGTCAGGATTGATGGAACTGTTGTTTGTTCCGGAATGGAAATGGGATGGCATTTCTATGGATTTTGTGTCGGGTTATTGTGGGTTATTGTGGATCGGTTGACAAAATCTGCTCACTTTATTCCGATAAGAATGGATTATCCGATGGAGAGGTTGGCAGAATTGTATGTTGAAAAGATTGTGAGTTTGCACGGTATTCCTTCTAGTATTGTGTCGGATCGAGATCCTAGGTTTACATCTAAGTTCTGGATGGGATTGCAGGAAGCTTTGGGTACTAAGTTGCGATTGAGTTCTGCTTACCATCCGTAGACAGATGGCCAGACGGAAAGAACGATTCAGTCGTTGGAAGATTTGTTGAGGGCTTGTGTGTTGGAGAAAGGTGGAGCTTGGGATAGTTATCTACCGTTGATTGAGTTTACCTACAATAATAACTTTCACTCGAGCATTGGTATGGCTCCGTTTGAAGCATTGTATGGTAGGAGGTGTCGGACACTGTTGTGTTGGTATGAATCTGGAGAGAGTGCTGTGATTGGATCAGAAATTGTCCAACAGACTTCAGAAAAGATTAAGATGATTCAGGAGAAGATGAGGACTTCTCAGAGTCGTCAGAAAAGTTATCACGATAAGAGGAGGAAAGATCTTGAGTTTAGTGAAGGAGAACATGTTTTTATGCGAGTTACTCCGATGACTGGTATTGGTCGAGCTTTGAAGTCAAAGAAGTTGACTCCACGTTTTATTGGTCCGTTTCAAATTACCAAGAGAATTGGGAAGGTTGCATATCAGATTGCCATGCCGCCGTCACTTGAAAATTTGCATGATGTTTTCCATGTATCTTAGCTAAGGAAGTACATTGCTGATCCGTTTCATGAGATTCGGGTAGATGATATACAGGTACGAGAAAATTTGACTGTGGAAGCAGTACCTGCAAGGATTGAGGATCGGAAGTTGAAACAGTTGCAAGGCAAAGAGATCGCATTGGTAAGAGTGGCTTGGGGAGGACCAGCAGATGGAAATGTCACATGGGAACTGGAGAGTCAGATGAAGGACTCGTATCCCGAACTGTTCGTCTAAGGTATGTTTTCGAGGATGAAAACTCTTTTAGTTGGGGAGAGTTGTGACACCTCAAATAATTCGATTATTAAATAATTATGATTTTTAATTATTAATTTAATTAGGAATGTAATATTTAATATTTTGGATTATTGGAAATCAATTAAATTAAATGGAAGTAGAATTATTGGTGGTGTGAAGGGTAAAGTGAGGGTTTGAGGAGTAAAAGGCTCTACTCACATTATTATTTTATTATGTTAGATTAATTAAGGGAATAAAGGAAGGAGAAGAGAAAAAGAACCATTTTTGGAGAAACTATCAGTACGTGCAATTGAGAAGAGGAAAAGGAAGGAGGAAAACCGGAAGTGTCAGAATTCGAAGAACCCACAAGGTAAGGGGTGATTTCGATTAATTATTACGTCTTATCGGTTTTGAATTCAATAGTATGGATCGTAGTATGTTCGGAATCTCAATTTAGTAATTCTAGGTTTTTGTAGAATTATCCCAATTGGTGTCGGATTGTGTGGAATTAAGTGATTTGTATGTTATAGGGTCATTAGGAATGATCAAAGTATGTTATATTGCATGTTAATGATGTTGGTTGAGTGATTCTACTGTATTGGATCGTATGGGTACGATTGGAAAGAATAGGAAAACTATTTTGGAAACATTTTGCTGTCAAACTGGTGTTTTTGGCTCAGGAGTCATGGGAACCGGTTCTCGGAGGAACCGGTTCAGCTGCAAAATTGTAAACTGGCATTTTGGACTCAGAACCGGTTGTCCCCGGGAGGAACCGGTTCCACGTTGTATTTTTCCAAAGAAAATCGAATTTTATGGGAACCGTTCCGGGGTAGGAACCGGGTTCCTACATTTTTCCGGGCGTGATTTTTGAACCTTGTGGGAACCGGTTCTCAGGTAGGAACCGGTTCCATCAGAATTTTTGAAAAATTCCAAAACTTTGAAAATTCATAACTTTCAAACCGTAAGTCCGTTTTGAGCGCCGTTTTGGACGTTGTTTCTTAAATTTAATGCTCTATTTTATAAAATGAAAAGATTTCCTAAAACTTGAAATTATTTTGAAAATGAGTCGAATTCTGAATTAAGTGATTATTGACCGACGCACATTGGTGGTGTATGAAAGGCATGTTTATGTTGCTGTTGTTTGTGTGAATGAAAGGCATGTTTATGCTGCTGTTGTTTGTGTACATGATCGTTGAGATATCATGTTTTGATTTTGATTCAGTTATGGTAAATTGGTGTATTTCATAGATTGATTTGATGTTGCATGCTGGTGATGTGTGTGCATATGCATTTTTGGTGAACTTAATTCCTATTGTGTGGAATTTGACTTGTATTGCCGTTAACCGTACCCGGGTGATGATGGGTGGTTAGGTTGGATTTGTGTCCGGGTGTTTATGGACGAATCGATGATTACTGTATCCGGTTGATGATGGATCAGTGTTGGGTGACTTGGTCACGTGTTGGTACCACATGCATTGTGTCTGCATTTGTGTTTGCATGGAATTGTGACATGTTAGGATGTCTTCCAGTGTTACAATTCTTTTGTTGATTATTGATTGTGCATAATGACTTGTATGATTGGAACTGCGTGTCGAATCTGAATTTATGCTAAAATGGGTGAAATAACATGCTAGTTGTGACACCCCGATTTAATTTGAATATTAAATAATAAGGAATTTAATTATTTAATTAATTAAAGGCTTGATTATTTATATTTTTGGATTTAATTGGATTAATTGAAGAAAGAAGGGTGGAGGTGTGCGTAGTAAATAGGGTGAGGAGTAAATCACTCTACTTTTACTAATTATTAATTATGTGTTTTATTTGGAAATAATAAAGGAGTATTAAAAGGATTATAAAAAGGAAAAGAAGGAAAATAAGGTCTTTTTGGAAAAGTTATTTCACGTAGAATTGGAGAAGAGAAGAGAAGAGAGGAAAAAGCCAAACGTCGAGAATTCGAAGATCATCGCGAGGTAAGGGGTGATTTCATTAGGTTTTAATGTCTTATGGGTTTTGGGAATCAACCGGGTGATTGGGTATGTTAGGAAAATTGATTTAGGTGAATATAGGTTTATAGGATTAAACCCTATTTTGTGTCAGAATATAGAATTTAAGACTGTTAATGTGTCTAACAATCAATAGGAAGGAAGAAACAATGATGTATGATGTTATACTGGTGTATAATGGTTGTAATTTAGTGTTTCTAATGTCATAACTCGTATGGAAATGTTTGGAATTGAATTGGAATGCATAAGGCCAAAATAGCGTAAAATGGTCTCAGTCGTGGGAACCGGTTCTCGTGGGGAGGAACCGTTCCTGTAATTTTCAAAATCGGGCAATTTTGTATCAGAACCGTTCCTCAGATATGTAGGAACCGGTTCCGATACAAATTCCAGAAGCGTGTTTTTTCAGATTCACAGAACCGTTCTCAGATATGTAGGAACCGGGTTCCACTGTAATTTTCAAAATACTTAAAACTTCAAAATTCATATTTTCCAAACCAGAACTCCGATTCGAAAGTGCCGCTGCATTATTTCTTAATCTAAAAATAATATCTTTTAAAAATAGAAAAATATTATTTTGCTAAAAATTATTTTAAAAATAGTCGAGTTTCCGATTTTTGAAAAAGGTGTATAGTTGAGGATGATGGGAAACGGGGTTGAATTGCCTGATTTAATGAATGAGGACTGATACGTATGCGTTGTGCCTGCTATCCATTATGATTGAGATGTGATCATGTGATATAATGGTTAGATTGTTTGACAAGTTGAATGAAGATTGACGCTTATGTGATGTTTTCCGTGCTGTTTATTCATGATTGTATTGATATCATGTGGGGTTGTCGATGTTGTTTATTCATGATTGTATTGATATCATGTGGTGTTGTTGATGTTGTATATTCATGATTATTGTTGATCTCAGTTGTTATTGTTGTACATATTGGTGATAGTCTTACTAATTGAAGGGTAAGCGTTTGGCATAGTTATGCTTTGTGATAATTTATTTCATGATTATGTTGTTATCATGTGATACTCGCTGATGTTGGCATTATGTGGAATTATGTTGTGATCATATGCCGTTGAGTTGATGTTGCATGCTTTTATGGTGCATGCATAAGCATTTGTTAATTGGTTCATTCCCATTGTGCGGAAGTGAACTTGCAGAGCCAATAAACTTACCAGGATTTGAGGTAGTGAGGCTGGATTCTTGACTCAGTGTTCTGGGCGAATCATGGATTAGATTCTTGACTCAGTGTTCTGGGCGAATCATGGATTTCCGCTGTCTTTCCACATGTAAACGGAGCAGTGGGTGAACTCGGTTCACGTTTTGGTACCACATGCATAGAGTCTGCATTGCATATGGGATTGTAACATGCTAGGATGGTTTCCAGTGTTGCAATTTCCATTGTTTGTTATACTACATATTCATTGTGTGAGATGCCTTTGTGAATTGACTACGACTATGTGTTTGGATAATGGATTAATGTATTCAATTATTCTGTTGTATTTAAAAATGTATAATGCATTTTATATTGGATAGAAATCTCACCCTTACTTTGATGATTTCAGATTTGAAGTGATTAGCTGCTTGGAATCAGTGAGGATAGCTTCTAGAGTCGAGTCATTGTTAATCCGCGTGTCAGTGTCATGCTCTGATAGATGTAACACTGGGGAAACGCTTGATTTGAAATCCTTTTTGGATTATTAAATATTAGTTTGTTTGATGTTTCGATTTATTGTCCTGGAATGATTATGAACGACGTATTCAGGATTTTGTTATGTTTCATTTCCGCTGTTAAACATAACTTTTGGTTATTTATTTAATGATTTTCTCCAGTGAAAGCATGACATCTGTTTAGTTATAATTTTGAATTATATTAAAATTGTGACGCCTCTTGATATGTGTTAAATACTCTGATTAATATTTATAAATCGCGGGTAATTAGAAGGGGTGTTACAATAGTGGTATCAGAGCATAGTCGATCGTTGTGACCAGTGTCTTAGTGTCATTATCCCTTGGTACGCGACAAGTGTGTACAACACTGTCGGTACTTGTTACTTTTATGATTGATTATTGCAGGAGTAGTGTGAAACTAAGTGGGGGAGAGGAGATGCTTCCCGGATATGTTGCGATTGTAAGTCATTGGTACGAGGTACTGCTTGAGAAGACAGTACAAGAGTGGTTAGAGCTGTTGGAATCGTTGGACCGTGAGTCATAGTTGGAAGTGCAAAAAGGCGATTACGATTTTGAGAACAGAAAGTATTGGTAATGATGGTTTATACTCCAGTATGATTATCGGATGTCTATTGACAAATTGAGGACTTGATCACCTTAATCTCTTGTTGATAGTAGACGAAATCGTGTTGGATGGTATACAATTGTCTTACTATCTAAATGGGGCATAAAGTGATGAATATGAATGAAGTATGGTAGAAACTTATGAACCATATGAGTGGACGAAGACTCTAATAAGGACAATGAATTAAGATGGATGATCAGAGTTACTTAGTTGTTAATGATGGTGTTGTGGTGTTTATGTTGTATTCTTCGACGAAAGTGAAAGGAAAATCTAAAAATGATGAATTACCGGTAGTGAAGAATTGTTTTAAGATTGTTCCGAGTAAGTTGGATTGCCAGTGGTGGATGGATTTCCAGAGGTGTTTCCGGAAGACGTCGGTGAATTGCCGCCTGAGAGAGAAGTGGAATCTACTATAGATTTATTTCCTAGAACTAGTCCGGTGTCGATGGCGCCTTATCGCATGTCGGCATCTGAGTTATCAGAGTTGAAGAAATAGTTGGAAGAGTTATTAGAGAAGAAGTTTATTCGGCCTAGTGTTTCACCGTGGGGCGCGCCGGTGTTGTTGGTTAAGAAGAAGGAAGGTACAATGAGACTGTGTATTGATTGCAGGCAGTTGAACAAAGTGGCAATCAAGAATCAGTATCCATTGCCGAGGATTGATGATTTGATGGATCAGTTGGTTGGAACTTGTATATTTAGTAAGATTGATCTGAGGTCTGGATATCATCAGATTCGTGTTAAGGCCGGAGATATTCAGAAGACTGCATTTAGAACGAGGTATGGGCATTATGAATATTCTGTTATGCCATTTGGAGTTACTAATGCACCTGGTGTTTTTATGGAGTATATGAACAGGATATTCCATCCGTATCTTGACCAATTTGTGGTGGTATTTATTAACGACATTTTAATCTATTCAAAGAATGATGAAGAGCATGCAAAGAATCTTAGGATTGTATTGGAATTATTGAAGGAGAAGAAACATTATGCGAAATTATCGAAATGCGAGTTTTGGTTAAGCGAAGTGAGTTTTCTTGGTCATGTGATTTCCAAGAGTGGTATTGCTGTTGATCCTACAAAAGTAGAAGCTGTATCTCAGTGGGAAGCGCCGAAGAATGCTTCAGAGATTCGTAGTTTTCTTGGTCTTGCAGGTTACTACAGGAAATTCATTGAGGGATTTTCGAAGTTAGCCTTACCGTTGACTAAGTTGACGAGAAAGGGTCAAGCGTTTGTTTGGGATGCAGATTGTGAGAAAGGATTCCAAGAATTGAAGAGGAGGTTGACTAGTGCTCCGATTCTAATTTTGCCGAATCCGGTAGGAACGTTCGTGGTGTATTGTGATGCGTCTTTGATGGGTTTAGGTGGTGTTTTGATGCAAGATAGGCAGGTTGTGGCTTATGCTTCGAGACAGTTGAAGATTCATGAAAGGAATTATCCGACTCATGATTTGGAGTTGGCAGCTGTTGTGTTTGTTTTGAAACTGTGGACGCATTATCTGTATGGTTCACGGTTTGAAGTGTTCAGTGATCACAAGAGTCTGAAGTATCTCTTTGATCAGAAAGAGTTGAGTATGAGGCAGAGGGGATGGTTAGAATTTCTCAACGATTATGATTTTGGTTTGAATTACCATCCTGGTAAAGCAAACGTTGTGGCAGATGCGTTAAGCAGGAAGTCCTTGCACGTGTCGATGTTAATGGTTCGTGAATTGGATTTAGTGGAACAATTCAGAGATTTGAGTTTGGTATGCGAAACTACTCCGGGTAGTGTGAAATTGGGCATGTTAAAGCTGACTAGTGGTATTTTGGAAATGGACAGAAGTCCGATGTTGGTTTGGTGGATAAGCTGACGTTGATTAACCAAGGTCAAGGAGGTGAGTTCCGAATTGATGAGAATGGCATTATGAGATTTGGTGATAGAGTGTGTGTTTCGGATGTTGCTGAGATTAGAAAGAGTATTTTGGAAGAAGGACACCGTAGTGGATTGAGTATTCATCCTGGTGCTACTAAGATGTATCATGATTTGAAGAAATTATTTTGGTGGTCTGGAATGAAAAAGGAAATTGCCGAGTTTGTATATGCATGTTTGGTTTGTCAGAAATCAAAGATTGAACATCAGAAACTGTCAGGATTGATGGAACCGCTGTTTGTTTCAGAATGGAAATGGGATGGCATTTCAATGGATTTCGTGTCTGGTTTGCCGAGGCAGCGAAGAACTGTGATTCTATTTGGGTTATTATCGATCGATTGACAAAGTCTGCTCACTTTATTCCGATAAGAATGGATTATCCGATGGAGAGGTTGGCAGAATTGTATGTTGAAAAGATAGTAAGTTTTCATGGTATTCCGTCTAGCATTGTGTCGATAGAGATCCAAGGTTTACGCCTAAGTTCGGATGTGATTGCAGGAAGCTTTGGGTACTAAGTTACGATTGAGTTCTGCTTATCATCCGCAGACAGATGGTCAGACAGAGAGAACGATTAAGTCGTTAGAGGATTTGTTGAGAGCTTGTGTGTTAGAGAAAGGTGGAGCTTGGGATAGCTACTTACCGTTGATAGAGTTTACCTACAACAATAGTTTTCATTCGAGCATTGGTATGGCCCGCTTGAAGCATTGTATGGTAGAAGGTGTCGACTCGGTGTTGGTACGAACCGAGAAAGTGTTGTGATTGGACCAGATTGTTCAACAAACTTAAAAGATCAAGATGATTCGTGAGAAGATGAGAGTTTCTAGTCGCCGAAAAGTTATCATGACAAGAGGAGGAAAGATCCGAGTTTAGTGAAGGAGATCATGTGTTCATGCGAGTTACTCCGATGACCGGTATCGGTCGAGCTCAAGTCAAGAAAGTTGACTCTCATTTTATTGGTCCGCTTCAGATTACCAAGAGTTGGGAAGGTTGCTTATCGATTGCTTTACCGTGACTTCATGGATTTGCATGATGTTTTCCATGTATCTCGCTTGAGGAGGTACATCATGGATCCGTCTCATGAGATTCAAGTAGATGATGTAGTGTACGGATAATTTGATCTGAAGCAAAGACTGCGAGAATTGAGGATCGAAGTGAAGCAATTACGGGTAAAGAGATAGCACTGCACGAGTAGCTGGGAGGACCACCGAGGAAACGTGACTTGGGAACCGGAGAGTCGATGAAGGACTCGTATCCCGAACTTTTCGTCTAAGGTATGTTTTCGCGGACGAAAACTCTTTTAGTGGGGGAGAGTTGTGACACCCCGATTTAATTCGAATATTAAATAATAAGGAATTTAATTAATTAAAGGCTTGATTATTTATATTTTTGGATTTAATTGGATTAATTGAAGAAAGAAGGGTTGGAGGTGTGCAGAGTAAATAGTGGGTGTGAGGAGTAAATCACTCTACTTTTACTAATTATTAATTATGTGTTTTATTTGGAAATAATAAAGGAGTATTAAAAGGATTATAAAATGGAAAAGAAGGAAAATAAGGTCTTTTCGGAAAAGTTATTTCACGTAGAATTGGAGAAGAGAAGAGAAGAGAGGAAAAAGCCAAACGTCGAGAATTCAAAGATCATCGCGAGGTAAGGGGTGATTTCATTCGGTTTTAATGCCTTATGGATTTTGGGAATCAACCGGGTGATTGGGTATGTTAGGAAAATTGATTTAGGTGAATATAGGTTTATAGGATTAAACCCTATGTGTCAGAATATAGAATTTAAGATTGTTAATGTGTCGAACAATCAATAGGAAGGAAGAAACAATGATGTATGATGTTATACTGGTGTATAATGGTTGTAATTTAGTGTTTCTAATGTCATAACTCGTATGGAAATGTTTGGAATTGAATTGGAATGCATAAGTGCTGTCAAAATAGCGTAAATGGTTCTCAGAAATGGAAACCGGTTCCTGTGGGAGGAACCGGTTCCTGTAATTTTTCAAAATCGGGCATTTTGTACTCAGAACCGTTCCTCAGATATGTAGGAACCGGTTCATACAAATTCCAGTGAAGCGTTTTCAGATTCACAGAACCGTTCAGATATGTAGGAACCGGTTCCACCGTAATTTTCAAAATACTTAAAACTTCAAAATTTATATTTTCCAAACCGAATCTGATTCGAGTGTCGCTTTCGCATTATTTCTTAAATTAAAAATACTATATTTTAAAAAGAGAAAAATATTATTTTGCTAAAAATTATTTTAAAAATAGTCGAGCTTCCGATTTTTGAAAAAGGTGTATAGTTAAGGATGATGGGAAATGGGGTTGAATTGCCTGATTTAATGAATGAGGACCGATACGTGCAACAGCTCGCTATCCATTATGATTGAGATGTGATCATGTGATATAATGGTTAGATTGTTTGACAAGTTGAATGAAGATTGACGCTTATGTGATGTTTTCCGTGCTGTTTATTCATGATTGTATTGATATCATGTGGGGTTGTCGATGTTGTTTATTCATGATTGTATTGATATCATGTGGTGTTGTTGATGTTGTATATTCATGATTATTGTTGATCTCAGTTGTTATTGTTGTACATATTGGTGATAGTCTTACTAATTGAAGGGTAAGCGTTTGACATAGTTATGCTTTGTGATAATTTATTTCATGATTATGTTGTTATCATGTGATACTCGCTGATGTTGGCATTATATGGAATTATGTTGTGATCATATGCCGTTGAATTGATGTTGCATGCTTTTATGGTGCATGCATAAGCATTTGTTAATTAGTTCAATCCCATTGTGCGGAAGTGAACTTGCAGAGCCAATAAACTTACTAGGATTTGAGGTAGTGAGGCCGAATCTTGACTCGTTGTTCTGGGCGAATCATGGATTAGATTCTTGACTCAGTGTTCTGGGAGAATCATGGATTTCCGCTGTCTTTCCACATGTAAACGGAGCAGTGGGTGAACTCGGTTCACGTTTTGGTACCACATGCATAGAGTCCATTGCATATGGGATTGTAACATGCTAGGATGGTTTCCGTTGCAATTTCCATTGTTTGTTATACTACATATTCATTGTGTGAGATGCCTTTGTGAATTGACTACGACTATGTGTTTGGATAATGGATTAATGTATTCAATTATTCTGTATTTAAAACGACAATGCATTTTATATTGATAGAAATCTCACCCTTACTTTGATGATTTCAGATTGAAGTGATTAGTGCTTGGAATCGTTGATGATAGCTTCTAGAGTCGAGTCATTGTTAATTTGCGTGTCGCTGTCATGCTCGATAGATGTAACATGGGAAACGCTTGATTTGAAATCCTTTTGGAATATTAAATATTAGTTTGTTTGATGTTTCGATTTATTATCCCGAATGATTATGAACGACGATTCAGGATTTTGTTATGTTTCATTTCCACCGTTAAACATAACTTTTGTTTATTTATTTAATGATTTTCTCCAGTGAAAGCATGACATCTGTTTAGTTTTAATTTTGAATTATATTAAAATTGTGACGCCTCTTGATATGTGTTAAATACCGATTAATATTTATAAATCGCAGTAATTAGAAGGTGTTACACTTGTGATATATTGTTGATGGGAAGCTTATAATGTATTTTAATTATGAGAAATCTCACCCTTACTTTAACAATTTCATTAAAGTTAGCAGTCAGAGTTGGTGAGGATGGCTCTAGAGCTTGTCATTTTAAGTCCGCGTGTCAGTGTCATGCTCTGATAGATAGTAACACTGGGGAACATTTAGTTGAGAACTTGTTTAGTAATCAAATGTTATTTGGAATTACATTAGGAATAATTGAGACTTGGTTTATTCCGCTTTGATTTGATGGTATTATTTCCACTGTAAGACATGGTCTTAACTTAATTGATTATTTTGATAGTGATCCTCGCAGTAGCATGGCTATGAAAGTTAATTGGAGTTTTATTTATTTCATAATTGTGACATCCCTTGTTTTACGTGTTAACTCTGATTTAATTAATGAAATCGCGGGGTATTTTAGAAGGGGTGTTACAATAGTGGTATCAGAGCATAGTCGGTCTTGTCGTAGTGTCGTTATCCCTTCTGTATGCGACTAGTGTAAGATGACACTGTCGATACTTGCGTGCTGATGAGGTTGTCTTGTAATGTTACGGAATAATGGCTGGAAGAGGTAATGGAAGAAACGACGATGCTATTGCTGAAGCATTGGGAATGTTAGCTGGAGTGCTCGGAGGGAACCAGCAGGGAGCTGTTATTGGTGCTGACCGACAATTGGGGAATTTTCAGAGGAATAATCCTCCATTGTTCAAGGGTGCACATGATCCCGAAGGTGCTCAGAAGTGGTTGAAGGAGATCGAGAGGATCTTCAGAGTGATTGACTGTGCTGAAGGGCTGAAGGTGAGGTACGGAACTCACATGTTAGCAGAGGAAGTTGATGACTGGTGGGTTGCTACCAGGACTGAAATGGAAGAAGATGGTATTGCATTGACTTGGGCTGTGTTCAGGAGGGCTTTTCTGAGGAGGTACTTTCCTGAAGACATTCGAGGTAAGAAGGAGATTGAATTTCTGGAGCTCAAGCAAGGCAACAAGACTGTCAATGAGTATGCCTCGAAATTTACTGAGTTGGAGAAGTATTATGCTCATTATACTTGATCGTGCATAAAATCCTTAGCCGAGATGGTAGTCTGAAAGGAGGAACGCCAGGACCCGAGATAGGTCTCGGACCCAAGGACGAGGTCCTTATCCGACATGGATCTCGGGGTAGGAGCATGGGGTCGGCTTGATTCAGAGATATATCTCGTCGGTTCATCCGAGTTAGAGGCCTGAGTGGAGAAAGACGTTATCAGTTAGGACATGAAGAATCCTAGGAGCTTTTATGAGACGTTACATAACGAATCATCACAAGTTGTACGCTTAACTTTGCCTCAAGCCATGGTTAAATGCATCGTGTTACAAGGGAAAGATGGCTCAATGGAAGGACAATTATAAATAGGGTTTCGCCCGGATAAGCAAGACAATCATAAGCTTGGAACTTGAGTTACGACACTTGAGCTTCCAAATCCCTAAAATATTTTAACGAGGCCCGAGGAAATCAATCCGTGCCGCACACACATAAACACATACATACGACAATGTCTCAAACTTCACCAATGTACCCACCGGATCTATCTTCGCTGGCCATGATCGATGATCCGCCAAAGATAATGAAACTCGTCAGATAACGCTCAAGCCCTTCACCAAGAGTTTGGACGAAGAGGAACATGAAGCGAGCCCCGAGCCGCAGCCTTTGTTCCAGAAACTGGAGGATGCTGCCCGTATAATTTCAAACCCCAGATCGGCATCGATGATGGCAAGACAGATCCTCAGAACACATCATTGCTAACAACACAATGGCGCTTTATTGGGGAAACCGACTTTAGTGCAAATTGATGGCCGGTACCTTTAGAGAGTCGGCCTTACCGGTATATGGGGCTTCCTTATCCGTGGTGAGCTATCAAGATTTCAACCGAAAGATCATTCAGCATTTCGCTAATCGCCATCGCAAGGTGGCCAACACCTCCTCTTCAACATGAAGCAGCTTCTTCCGAATCACTACGGACTTCATGGCTAGGTTCAACGAGGAAACCATAAAAGTCTCACACCCCAATCAGAGATATTCGTGGTCGCATTCAAAGAAGGCCTTAAAGCCGCCGCTCAATGAGTCTTTAGCCCAAAAGCCAAAAGCATGGACGACATCATAACCCGGCCGAATGCTATGTGAAAGGGGGAAGAAAGCAACATGGAGAAACGTGCTCGAGATTCTAAGGACATGGGGTCGGGACGAGACGAACGCGCCCGACCACGAGATGTTGCCACCACACGTGAACGAGCCCGAGACAGGCGGCCGCAGTCGCGCCCGCGGTCGGCTTCAGGCCCCAGGGAGACGTTCACACCTCTTAATACCAGAAGGGAAGACATCCTTCGTGATATTAATCATTTGAAACTGCTTACCAGTCCTTGGAATAGTAGGTGGACTATTAATACGGTTCTGGGGAGTGACCCGGGAGCATGGTGCGAGTTTCATCGTCTGAAGGGGCATATCACAGAATCCTGCATACAGTTGCGGAGAGAGATTGAAAAGTTGGTGCAAAGAGGCAAACTGTCAACATATGTAAAGGAAGATCCGGGACGGACAAGTAAACGTGACTCATCCCCGAGGAGGGACTCGACTTCTGATTCCAGGTCCAAGAAAAAGGGTAAGGCTATGGAAGAAGTGAAAGAGGCGAGATAAACCCGGCACACTCTCAACACTATCTCAGGAGGCTTTGGGAGGCGGCTCCACTAGTTCAGCCAGAAGAGGTACGCCGGGTCCGGGGCACTCCGTGATCGAACTTCAAGGTTTGATCCCGGTGATAACCTTCGGTGAAGACGCCAAGGAGGTTTTGCCACATGAAAATGATCCCATGGTGATCGAGGTACAACCGGACCGGGTGTTAAGCTGTTGATCGATCCGAAGTTCCGCAGATGTCCTCTATTGGGAAGCTTTCAAGGAATGGGCTTTGAGCCAAATGAGTTGTTACCTTTAGGGACCTTGTTGGGTTCTTCCGCGAACAGTGTGTTCTCGGGGTATCTCCCCGCTAACTACTTTGGGACGAGAAAGTGCCAAACTGCTCGTGTTAGGTACTTGGTGGTTAATGCGCCATCACCTTATAATATCATCATTGGACGTCCATCGCTTAATGCACTGAGGTGGTACTATCAACACTGCTCCCGACCATGAAGTATCCTCGCAACGAAAGCACGCCGGATAGTCCGGAGACCGTGGCCCGCCCAAGATGCTATAAAGATAGTTTGAAGGCTAAGAAGAAGTCGGGTCCATCGAGGCCTCTCGAAAACACGAAGTCGGCATGGTCGACATCGATCCGAGAGAAGGGTCATGCGAGGATGGACTCACCTGAGGAAATCAAGGATGTCCGATCGGGTCATACCCTCATGTGTCACCCATCCGGGGACTCAATTGACAAAGGAGGAGGAAATCGAGATAGTCCAGGTGTTAAGGCAGAATCTAGACCTTTTCGCTTGGAAACCGTCGGATATGCCGGGTATAGACCCAGGGATCATGTGCCACCATTTATCAATTGATCCCGGGTCAAGCCGGTATCACAAAGGAAGCGGAAGATGGAGAAGAAAGGGACAAGTCGCCTCGTAAGAGGTAGGGAAGCTGTTAAAAGCCGGTTTCGTCAGTGAGGTGCAGTACCCAACTTGGCTATCCAACGTGGTTATGGAGAAAAAGAAGAATGGCAAGTGGAGAATGTGTGTAGACTTCACTGACCTGAACAAAGCATGCCCAAAGGATCCTTACCCCCTCCCTCACATTGATCGGCTGATTGACGCCTCGGGTTTCGCCCGAGTTTTTGGATGCGTATCTGTGTATAATCAAATCTGGATGAACCCGGAAGATGCATCAAAGACCGCCTTCATGACAGAACGGAAGAATTTTTATTACAGGGTTATGCCGTTTGGCTTGAAGAACGCCAACGCAACCTATCAGAGGCTGATGGACATGGTGTTTGCTCCCCAGATTGGTTGGAATATTGAGGTGTATGTAGATGACATGGTGATCAAGACCACATCAGGAGCAGATCATGTGATGTATATCGTGAGACCTTTTGCGGCGGAAGTTCAATATGCACCGAACCCGACAAGTGTACGTTCGGGGTTCAAGCCGGCAAATTCCTGGGATTTATGCTTACAAGCCGAGGTATCGAGGCCAACCCGGAAAAGTGTCAGGAGATCATCGACATGCGGAGTCCGACCTCGGTACGAGAAGTTCAGCAGCTAACTGGCCGTTTGGCCGCGTTGTCCCGTTTCCTATCTTGTAGGTAACAAGTCCATCCATTTCTTTCTCAATTAAGAAAAGAGCCAAGTTCGAGTGGACGGAGGCGAAGAGGCATTCAACGGATTGAAGCAATCTATCAAGACCTCCGGATCGATCAGCCCAAGGACGTTCACAGCTGATACTATACTTATGTAACGGACGAGGCAATCGCTCAAGATCGTCCAAGACACCGAGAGGGGAGCGACCGGTTTATTTTGTAAGTAAAGTATGAAGGGGCGGTCGACACCGTAAGATTGAGAGGTTAGCACCGCACTTGTGACGACCGCGGAAGCTCGTGACTTTATTTCCTTGAACTCGCTGCTAAAAGGTGACGCGCTAGAGGATGCGAACGTGAATTCGGATTCTATGGCTCGAAACGATTTACTCTTTTGATTTGTTTATAAAGATGCCGCGAGCATCAAGCTTTATTATTTTCAACACAAGAAAGATGATTTAATGATTATGAAAAGGGAAAGTCGAAATACCCTCAATTGATATTGGTATGTGAACGACTAGCGCAAACTAGACGCAACGCATTGGGGAGATTCTGAGTAAGGGGGATTGTTATATAAAGGGAATAGATGGATCACCCTAAATATATATAGTTATCTATAACTTTATATATGAATATGTTTGATATGTTTGTGTGTTTTAATTTCTATTTCTATGATTGGGAAAGTTTCTCCTTTGGGATTTTAAGAATGATAGATTATGTGGGATCCTAGTGTTTGTTATTATTGTGCTCGCAAAGATCCGTGGATCTTCCGTGATACATATCCCCTAGTGGGAATCGTAGCATTTGTAGCTCGGATCTACAGTGATCTATGGTTTGTTTGGTCCGAGGGAGAAAGAAATTTGCTCGGCAAGGATGAGACCTTGTGCTACGTATTTTCAAAAGGATGTTGAGAAAGTCGATAATCGTAGTCCCACTTATGCTAGTGGAAAGCAACGGATGTTAGTAAGAGATGATTAAATGTCATCTTAATGAAAATGTATCTAATCTATTTCATCACATACATTTTTGAAAATAAGTTTGATTAAAAATCTTTCATCGTAAGTTATAGGTGTTTTGCTTGAGTGTACAAGCGTTTACCACTTACATGTTTAAGAAAGATGTTTTGAAAAAGATGGTTGAATCTTTTAACTGTAAGCATTGGGTGTTTTGCTTGAGTATACAAGTTGCTACTACTTATCGTTAAGAGATGTTTTGTTTGAAAACAGTTTGAAAAGTTTTTTTGACTGTATGTGATGTGATAGATTAGATACTTCTTCCATAGAGATGATAGATGTCTAAATCTCGAGGAGAAATTGATTGGATTAAAGGGATGCTTTTAAGAAGCCCGTGGGTCCTTGTATTGTTAGCCCAAGAGGAGGCATTCCGAGGGTCATCGAGGGTCCTTGTATGAAGCTCAAGAGGAAGCATGGGTATGGCTGGCTTTGTGTTAAAAGGATTTCACCGAAACCATCCTTTGAATTAAGAGCAATTTCACCGGAAATTTTACTGGGATTTTGAAAGTGATTTCACCGGAAACCATCCTTTCGTGGTTCTATCTTAGCGTGGTGATTCTTTGTATTGAAGCCCAATAGAGGTTAAGAGATTTTATCTCTTTCATTGTATGATGCCCAAGAGAAGGCTAAACTCAATGAGGAGTTCTTTAAACGAAGCCCAAGAGGAGTCCGACTCAACAGGAGTTGCTTATATGAAGCCTAAGCGGAGGCTAAACTCGATGAATGAGTTTTGTACGAAGCCCAAGAGAAGGCTAACTCTGTGGGGAGAGTTATCTTGTATAAAGCCCAAGCGGAGGCTAAATTCATGCTGGTGATGAATTATCTTGTATAAAGCCCAAGCGGAGGCTACAACTGTGGGGAACATATTGGTTAGACTAATTATTATGTTATAATTAGACAGTTGTATAAACAAGTGTGTGTGAGTGATATGTATTCACAGGAGTTTATGAAGGAAATATAAACAATGCATGATGTTTATTTACAGCAGTTTATAAAATATAAACAAGTGTCTGTGAAACGAACGTTCAAAACGAGCGTAACTTGATTATTTACAAGTTTGAATTGTGTAAAAGGAAGTGAATATGTACACGAACGAGCTATTTATGTACAACAAATATGGATGTACATAGGAGGGTCGACTTACCATAGGGAGGCCCATTGGTTTAAAAGCGCTTCATTGTGGAATAATGTCTTTCAATACCAATGGTATTCAGTATATGTACGTATTAAACGGAAACGATCGATCAAAGTATTCAGAAAAGGTATCCAGATATGTATGATAAAAGTTTTGTATGAAAAGAAATTGATATGTACATGGAAAAATGTATGTACATAAAGAATGTTGGTTTGAGTATACACAAGTGAAGTGAAAACAATCGATCGAAGTTTGTCTCTACTTGAGTATAAAAAGTATCTGTATTATGTACAGGTGAAAATTTGTATGTGTTTGAAGAGATTTTGATATGTACAAAGAAATATTATGTACATAAAAGAATGTTATGGGACTTACACCGTGAGGGAGGCCCATGATCGATTGAGAAATTCGAGAGAAAACGAATTCGGTTTTATCGTTTAAATCGGGTCGATCATGGTAAAAAGATGTAAGTTTGATGAAAAGTTTTGAAAAATGATTTTTGAAAGTGTTTTGAAATGTAAGTTTCATTTATGAGAAGTTTTGAAAAGAATCGGAAGTCGAAAACTTGAAAAATTCACCTTTAAAAGGAGGTTTGAAAAGTGTTCGTAACGCCGCTGCCTCGATTAAAATATAATCGATGAAAGTTTTTATGAAAATTTTTCACTATCATAAAATAGATGTATTTATTGACAAGTGTCCAAAAATCACCTTAAAATAAGGAGTTTTGATTGGTCAAAAATTGTGAAAGTTTTGTAAAAACATGAAAAATGGAAAAGTTACAAAAAGAAATGGTCCCATGGAGTCGAACCCATGACAAAGGGGTGACCACGTGTCGAAAGTCTTAAGGGAAAACAAGCTACCACCGAGCCAAACGCGTTTTGATGTTTAGTGGACAATAACACGTAGATATGATATTGGAAAGTTTGAAAATTTAAAAAGAATCAAGAACACGCCAAGCTTGTTCTTCGCTTTGATTTCCGTAAATTTCAAACCCAGCCTACAATCCTTGTTTCTCAATGAAATTCAATGATGTAAACATCAAAATGGTTTTTCATCACGAACATGAATATGATCATAATTGCATTTATATTAAGCCTAGTATGTTTAGATTGGGAACCACGATGAACCCTAGAACTGAGTTTTCAAATTAAATGGTGTATGATTAATGATTCTTTGATTTTATTGAGGGCTATTGATCGTTATAAGTGCAAAACAAAACGGCCATGAGTTTTTTTCAATTGATGCAAGGAATCATAGAGTTCAAGTTGGTGTTCATACCGTAAGTGAGAATCAAGAAGTCGCAAACGTGTTTCCAACGGATTTTTGATGTGAGCTTCAACGCCTATATGGAAGCCGAGGATCAACTTGCTTGCTCGTAGATGCTCGATCGCTACTCAAGTCCACCGCAGACTCGAAAATGGAAACCGGATTTTGATGTTAATCGTGTTACGCTTAGTCACGAGGGTCTGGATCATGTACATGATGTTTATGGATGGTGTTTGAATGATCATAACTCAATTTAATCAAGCCAAGCTATGGATTCGATTGTTTAGGTAGTTTTGCAAGTTTATGAGCATGAAATGTGAAAACTGGTTTTCAGTGTTTCTTGGATTGGTTTTAAGTTTCAAACATGTTCCATATTGATTATAAGATGTATTAGACACCAAATTTCATCATGGTTTTCAATGATTTTCAAAATTGCAAGAATTCTCCAATTTGCACTATGTTTTATAAATTTTGAGAAAGTGGAGAGAAAGCATGAATTTGCATTGCTTTGGTGTTGTTTTGAACTTGAATTGGTGATCAATTTATAGGCAAAGGGTTCTGAAATGTTAGGCAACAAGTACAAGCTTTTGGTAAATCAAAGATAGCTTAAGGGGTAAGAAAGACATTTGTAAAGGAAAAGGAAGTTTCCTTTTTTAACCATGTGCTTGTTTTTACTTTGATCCTATCTCATCTCAATTATTACTTCCAAGATGATATTTATCAGTTCAATAATCAAATTGGCAAGGTTGGATTGCTTCTAGATGAAGAAAACACAAAAATGACCTATAATTGAAGTTTTGGATTTTGAAAATCAAGTTTCATGAAGCCTTATGTTTCAATTTCAAAAGTATGGCTAGACTCCATGGATTTGAGAGTTCTTGGACATTTTGGAAAGCTTGTTTCACAAGCTACAACTTTCATGTTTTGAGTTTTTTCCAATTCAAAATGGAACTAGGTGAAAAAATGGCATGAAGTTTGGAAAAAATAAGAAATTTCAACACTTAGAAATTTTTCTAAGTATGAAAACTTTTGACTTTTAGTTGACTTTTCCAAATCCTTTGATTTTTTATGATCATGATGGATCATTTGAAGTATTTTGATGATGGAAAAAGTTTTGTTTTGAAAAATTTGACCAAAAGTCAAAGTTTGACTTTTCTATGCAGATGAAAATTCATCGCTTGTTTCGTAAATCGACCGATGAAGTCTCAGAACTTTGTGATGTTTTGAATCCGTAAATTAGGTCAAGATGTTGTATCTAAGATATAATGACCAATCTCATCCAAAAAGTCATTTCTTGCTCAAAAGTCGAGAATTCTCATGCTCGATCAAACCCTAATTGGTCGATCCCGATCGATCTATGAGAGAAATGGATATCCGATGATCGAGGTTGATGATTTGATCAAGATAGATCAAATGAGGTGAGAAAACTCAAACCCTAATTGGTTGCCTCTTGAATCGATAAAATCATGAAACCCTAATTTTGACATGTAAAGGCTATACCATTAACGTCTGCCTCGAATCGTTAGTGTGCAATGATGCAAATGTGGTGGTATATTAGGTCAAAATTGGGTATGACAGATGCCCCTATTTAAGTTTCTTTAACTGAGAGATGAAGATGAATATCTTCGCTTTGATAGGTGTAAAGAGACTTAAATATCGTACGCAAATTTTGGACCTAAGATACCAAAATGCGATGATGCAAAATGATTGCAAAAAGTTTCACCCATAACTATCAAAGAAATGACATGACGGGAAAAAATTTGTGAACACGTCCTCGCTTGGGAAAGAATGATTCACAAATGTGTGAATATCTCGTTTACTTGGGAAACAAAGAGATTACTCGTTAGCCTTGTGACAATGTTTAAGGTAAGTGAAAATGACATTACCAATTATCAGCCTTGTGATAGTTTATGGTAATGAGTTCTGAAGATATTACCAATTATCAGCGAAGTGATAACTATAACAAGGTAAATCTTTGAAAAATTTTGTTGAGTATTCAGCTTTGTGAATATCAAACAAATGACGGAAACAGATCTCAAAATGAGTTTTAAAGATATTACCAATTATCAGCAAAGTGATAACTATAACAAGGTAAATCTTTTAGAACATTGCTGTGTATTCAGCTTTGTGAATAACAGATAGTGAAAGAAACAGAATTCAAACGAGTTTCTATTTTCTTGGATAAAGTCTTGCCGAGGATCTCTCTTTTGAGAAGATGCGGGCATTTTGATTGACAGACACAGGTTTTCTTTTGGACAGAAAGACAACTGTTGGCGATTTTTTTTGAATTGTCGCGATTTGGCCTGGTTGAGAAGGACAAACCTTTTTGACAATGTTGAGGAATGAAAATAAGCGGCTCAGACAATGAGGCTATTGCTTATTGCTTTGTTGATTATAGACAGGGTTCTATCCAGGAACGAACTGGAAAGAAAAAAGTCAATCAAGACATTGTTCCAAATGAGGAATGATCTCAGCTGGGGAATGTGGTAGAGAGAAGAAAATGTATTTCTCTGTTTGGGAATACTCCTTTGGGGAAAAAGATGTATATTTTTTTTCTGTTTGGAGATATTCTACTGGGGAAAGACTCGTACTTACATGAGTAAGCGTGATTTACACCAGTGATTTGGAAGCAAACATTTTAAGAGATGCAAAAAAAATGCAATGAATGATGCTATTATGTATGAATGTCATGAATGTTATATGCATGCTAACAATACTTGACAAAGACACTAAAGAGATATTTGGGAAAAGGACCACGCCAGTCAACAAATACTTGGTGAAAATTACAAAGAATGGTGCAAATGTTCACTAATGAAGAATTTGAGTTGCAGGCTTTAAACTTTCTGAGAAAGGCACTTCATTGGCAACTTGGTTGAGGATTCTTTTTGGATAAGAATACCGCCCTTTGATGATTTCTGCTGAGGAGAAGACTCTCAGATAGCTTGTTTTTATCCTGAGATCGAAACACTCTTGGAGAAATCAATAAGTTCTTTCCGTGTTCATGGTTCAAAGGAACATTTTGCTTTTGTTTCAAAATTTTGAAGTAAAAATTCATTTAGAACATTTTAGTTTCAAAAGTGATTTTCACAATAAAAGCGTTATTTTGCAAACATGTAATAAAGTAGGAATTGCAAACAAAAAGCACAAGGCTCAAATTTATTGATAGAATGGTAATCAGCCAAATGCGTGATTCCATGAACTATTTACAAAAGTTGGAAATGATAATTTATTGGGGAAAGGCTACATTGAAAGCAAATAACCGCTACTATCCCTAACAACTTTGAATTCCCACTGTGTTTGTTGCTTCAGAAGAGTTGATTGAAGATCCGTTGAGAGAAGATTCTTCAGATGGACAAAATACAGACTAACTGCAGTTACTTTGTCATTTTTTATATCCTTGTTTTTGCCTAGATTGCCTTTTCAGGTTTTCAATCTATCAGGATAATTTCTGTTTATTGTCTCTAATTTTGCCTGGATCGCTTTTTCGTGTTTTCAATCCACCGAGACGCTATTTTTGCCTAAGCCGCACTTTTCGGTTTTTGACTTACCGAGCTGTTCTTTTGTTTTTTAGACAAAGTATTTCTTGATCGCGTAGTAGCATTCACTGGATGCGGAGTTCATCGCCGTCCATGGTTGTGAGAGTCATAGAACCGTAAAAGCTTTTGACGATGTATGGGCCTTCGTAATTAGGAGTCCATTTTCCCTAGAATCGTTGAAAAGATGTAATCTTTTTAAGCACGAGGTCGCCTCGAATTCACGAGGTCGGACCTTTTGTCGAAAGCTTTCTTCATTCTTCCTGATACAATTGTCCGTGACACAGAGCGGTTTGGCGCTCTTCATTAAGTTCAGTTGGTCGATCTCCGGACACCATTCGCCTCGCGATAGCTTAGTTTCCATGAGAACTCTCATTGATGGGATCTCTACTTACAGGAGCACCGCCCATGCCGTGATACTAGAGAAAAGGAGTTGCCCTCGTTGAAGTGCGCATCAAGCACGATACCCATGCAGCAAATGGCGATTTCGTGCCACCAGGTGATGACCATTTTCCGGACGATCTTCTTGATGTTCTTGTTGGTCGCCTCAACGGCGCCTGCTCATCTTTGGCAGTAAGGAGATGAGTTATGATGCTCGATCTTGAATTCTCACACATTTCCTTCATCATTTTGTTGTTCAAGTTCGATCCATTATCCGAATGATCTTGCTTGAACTCCATATCGGCAAATGAGGTTGTTCTTGATGAACCTCACAACCACTTGTCTAGTAACGCTGGCGTAAGACGCCGCTCAACCCATTGGTGAAGTAGTCAATGGCTACTAGAATGAAGCGATGTCCGTTGGACGCTGCTCAATCATTCCAATCATGTCGATGCCCCACATGGAGAATGGCCACGGAGAGGAGAGAACATTGAGTAGTCGGTGGCACATGGATCTTATCCGCAGAGATCCGCACTTATGACATCTTTTGACGTGTTTACAGAATCGATTCCATTGTTATCCAATAGTATCCTCGCTCTCAAGATTTTCCCGACATTGCATGCCCATTTGAGTGAGTTCCAAAGGACCCTTCATGTACTTCATGGATGATCGTTCTGCTTCTTGTTTGTCGACATCCGAGCGTAACCATGTCAAGTTTCTTTTGTATAGCACATCCTCGCTCAGGAAGAAATTCCTAGAAAGTCTCCTTAGAGTTTTCTTATATTTGTACGATGCCCCGAGGGTACTCGTGTTTGAAGGAAACGCTTGATGTCGAGCCAAGTCTGATGTTTACTTTTTTGGCTTCCTCGTAACCTAAGTTGATTGTTTCTAGAGGTTCTTGTGAGGTGAATGATCCTTTCCTCGTGCTTAGCGCCTAGAAATTTCATCGGGATCTCTCTTCAACTTCTTCCTGCGACTTCATTGTGGGATTTCAAAGTTGGGAGAGCGAGAGTTATTGCTTTCAATGGATTTGTCCATTTGTTAATCTGCAATTTTGATTTATGTTTGAAAAAAAATTTTTTTTTTTGTGAAAGTGTATGCAGATTAATTTTTCATTATGATGATTTTTTTTTGAAGATTTTTTTTATTGTGTTTTTAGGATTATCATTTTAAAAGGGTAAAATGAAAATAAACACAGTGTGGAAACAAAACAACGCTGCTTTATTTATGATTCACAATATGAACAGGGCCCTAAAATACAAACTCATTCGTCTTGGGCAAGACAAAGAGAAATTATTTAAAAGCTAAACCCTATAAAACATCTCTTCGCTTTGGGCGAAGCGAGAGTTCAAAACAAAAAGCAAAGATAAACTACTTAGAGCTATGAACATTAGTCCGAACTTCAACAAGTTTCCAAGAGTGGTGAACTCCTGGAAGTCGAGGTACTGTGTATTTTCCGCTGGTTTAACCTTGAGTAGACTTTGATTGCGGGTCGAGGTGCTTTGAAGATTCGGACGATGGCCTTGCCTTTGTGTCGCTAAAGCAATCTTCTTGATTATCGATCGGAAGTATGAAATATAGCATTTATACTTCCCGTTGATCTTTGTGTTGAATATCGGGATGTTCCTTCCACTCGAGTGAAGAGACTCGCGTTCGGCGACACTTCTCGCATCGTATCCCGAATCATACTTGATCTTCAAAGGATCATGTTGATGTAGTGATAACCGTGATCCGCTTGGTGAATTCCATGACGTGTTGAAATGTAGATCTTTGTTTGGGATCTCGATTTGTCGATTAGGCTGAGAAGACGAGTATTCCTCTTCCGATTGACTAGGTATTCAAAGTCATCACCCCATCCCGTAGGTCGGATATCTTCGATCTGCATTTCGAGCTCCGCAGGTATTTCACCATGTAGTCGAATTTGCCACTTGGTTCTCCCAAGGTATCCCAATTTCAGGACCGTGGATTTTCACGCTGTTGCAAGGACATGTCTTTGAATTGACTATTCTGCATATGATTCCTCCCGAGACACATATTCGTGGTTATTCAAATAAGTGCTCCACTCTTCAGATTCAGATGGATCGTCTTCATCTTCTTCAATGGTTACAACATTAACCTCTTGGAGAACAGGGTTTAAGAAACCTCCACTATGAAATACTTCCTTGATCGGGGAAAGTGCTTCATTCTTCGCTTTGGAGAATACGGTGAACCCAAGTCCCGCTTTGTTTATTCTTGACAGGTTTGATAACTTGTCCCCATCCTTCAAGGTTGCCATCTTTCACCATCTCGTGCCGCTTTATATGAAGAGATAGATGATCCGTTTGCGGGTGATTCATCTTCTAACGAATGTTCTGGGAGATGTGTCCCTTCAATGTCATTAGCCGTGTGTCATACCCCAATTTTTGACCTAATATACCACCTTACATTGGCATCATTGCATCACTAACAATTCAAACAACATTAATCGGTGTAGCCACAAGTCAAAATTAGGGTTTCATCGATTTTCATCCAATCAAGAGACAATCAAATTAGGGTTTGAGTTTTCTCACCACATTTGATCTATCTTGATCAAATCATCACCTCGATCATCGACATACCCATTTTTCATAGAACAATCGAGGATCGACCAATTAGGGTTTTGGTCGAGCATAGGCATTCTCTGACTTTTTGAGCAAGAAATAACTTTTTTGGATAGAGATTGGTCATTATATCTTAGATACAACATGTTGACCTAATTTCGATTCAAACATCACAGAGGTTCATGCACTTCATCAATTTCAAATATCCGATGAATTTTCATCCGCATTTAAAAGTCAAACTTTGACTTTTGGTCTAATTTTTCAAAACAAAACTTTTTCCAACATCAAAATACTTCAAATGATCCATCATGATCATCAAAAATCAAAGAATTTGAAAAAGTCAACAAAAAGTCAAAAGTTTTCATACTTAGAAATTTTTCTAAGTGTTGAAATTTCTTACTTTTTTCAAACTTCATGCCATTTTTTCACCTAGTTCCAATTTGAATTGGAAAAAACTCAAAACATGAAAGTTGCAGCTTGTGAAAACAGCTTTCCAAAATGTCCAAGAACTCTCAAATCCATGGAGTCTAGCTACACTTTTGAAATTGAAACATAAGGCTCCATGAAACTTGATTTTCAAAGATCCCAACTTAAAATTATAGGTCATTTTGCATTTTCAAGTTTCCGACTTCCGATTTTTTCAAAACTTTTCATAAATGAACCTCACCTTCCAAAACTTTTTTCAAAACTTTTTTCATCAAAACTTACATTTTTACCATGATCGATCCGATTTGAACGATAAAATCAAATTGCTCTTTCTCGACTTTCAATCGATCTGGGCCACCCTTATGGTGTAAGTCCCAACTTTATGTACATACTTAGTTTTACTTGTACATATTCAAATCATCATTGTCAATATTCAAACATAAACAAATTTTCGCTTGTTTTCATTCGTTTGTTTATACATCGATACCATTGGTATTGAAAGGAGCATTATTCCTCGTGAAACTGCTCAAACCAATGGGCCTCTTCACGTGTAAGTCCCATAACATTATTTTGTGTACATAATATTTCTTTGTACATATCAAATTCTTTTCAAAACACATACAAATTTTATCTCGTACATAACATGATATTTTTTCAAATTTTTATTCAGACATAACAGATACCTTTTACGTATAAACTTCAATCTATCATTTTCGCTTCATCCGTGACATTTTACATCAATACCATTGATTTTGAAAGAAGCATTATTCCCCGTGAAACTGTTCAAATCAATGGGCCTCCCTTATGGTGTAAGTCCCAACCCTCCTATGTACATCCACCCTTCTCTGTACATAAATACTGCTCGTACATATTCATTTCCTGTACGCTCAAACTTGTAATCAAGTTACGCTGCTTTTTTAACGCTCGTTTTACAGACACTTGTTTATATTTCATAAACTGTCAAAGAAACATCATGTATTGTTTATATTTCCTTCATAAACTCCCGTGAATACATATCACACACACACACACTTGTTTATACAAATTGTCTAATCATAACATAACAATTAGACTAATCAATAGGTTCCCACAAGATAGCCTCCGCTTAGGCTTCATACAAGATAATTTATCTCCAACGTAGTCTAGCCTCTCTTGGCTTTGTACAAAGAAAACTCTCCCACGTAGTTTAGCCTCTCGCTTAGGCTTCGATAAGACAAGACTGCTGAGTGAGCTCCTCTTGGGATTCGCTCAAAAGAACTCCTCATTGAGTTTAGCCTTCTCTTGGGCATCATACAATGAAAGAGATAAATCTCTTAACAGCCTCCTATCGGGCTTCCAATACAAAGAATCACCCGCTAAGATAGAACCCCGAAGGATGGTTTCTCGGTGAAATCACTTTCAAATCCCCAGAGAGTAAAATTTCGGTGAAATTGCTCTTATTCAAAAAGGATGGTTTCGGTGAAATCCCTTTCGCCAAAGCCGCCATACCCTATAGCTTCCTCTTGAGCTTCATACAAGGACCCTCAAGGACCCTCGATGACCCTCGATGACCCTCGGAATGCCTCCTCACAACAATACAAGGACCCACGGGCTTCTTAAAAGCATCCCTTTAATCCAATCAATTTCTCCTCGAGATTTAGACATCTATCATCGCTATGGAAGAAGTATCTCATCTATCACATCACATACAATCAAAACTTTTCAAAACTTTTCAAACTCTTTTCAAACTATTTTCAAACAAAACATCTCTTAATTGTAAGTGGTAACGCTTGTACACTCAAGCAAAACACCCAATACTTACGCTAAAAGATTCAATCATCTTTTTCAAACATCTTTCTTAAACATGTAAGTGGTAACGCTTGTATACTCAAGCAAAACACCTAATACTTACGACGAAAGGATTTTTATCAATCAAAATTTTCAAAATTGTATGTGATGAAATAGATTAGATACATTTTCATTAAGATGACATTTGTCTGTCTCTTACTAACATCCCGTTGCTTTCCACTAGCATAAGTGGAACCACGATTGCTCCGACTTTCTCAACATCCCTTTGAGAATACGAGGCACAAGGTCTCATCCTTACAGCAAATTTCTCTCTCGCACCAAACAAAACCATAGAACCCTCAGAGATCCGAGCTACAAATGCTCGATTCCCACTAGGATATGTATAAGATCCACATCTTTGCAGCACAATAATAATAAACGCTAGAATCCCACACAACTGCTTCTTAAAATCCCAAAGGAGAAACTTTCCCAATCATAGAAATAGCAATTAAAACACAAACATATCAAACGATTCATATATAAAGTGTAGATAACTCATATATTTAGGGTGCTCCATCTATTCCTTTATATAACAATCCTCTTACTCGATCTCCCCAATGCGTTAGGCCTGTTTTAGCTTACACGCATACCAATATCAATCGAGGGTATTTCAACTTTCCCTTTTCATAATCATTAAATCATCTTTCTTGTGTTGAAAATAATAAAGCTTGATGTCATGCGCATCTTTATAAACAAATCAAAAGATTTAAATCGCCGAGCCGAGAATCCGAACTCATGTTCGATCCTAGCTGGCCACCTTTAACGCGAACACCGTGATGAAAGAGAAACTGGACAGATGGCTTACAAGCAAAGCTTGTTCACCGCTTATGGTCACCAACTTTCCGTTTACTGTGAATTTTAATTTCGATGGAGGAGTCACCGCTCGCCTCGTGGATCCAAGGTCTTCCTAGTAAGCAATCAGATGCACTGGTACGTCCATGACTTGGAGTAATTTTGAAAGTGTGCGGACCAATCGTCATCGGGAGATCAACTTCCCCAATAACTGACTTCCTTGATCCATCAAAAGCTCTTACTACTATATCGTTGAACTTCATTGGGGTTCCTTTGTAAGCTAAACGAGCGAGCCGCTTTTGGCATTACATTTAAAGATGAACCCAGATCTACCAACACATTGACAGGAATCACCGGCAAATCATCGAGATGTGCAAGGCCAAGTTGTGATCTTTCCTTCTTCCGAAGTTCCTCGTCACTAAAACTCGATTATTGCAGTCATATGTTGGAGACGATCCTCCAAACCGTCTATAGTCACATCGTGATCCACATAAGCCTCGGTCTAGTACTCTCATCAAAGCTTTCGTGAGCTTCTTCGAGGAAGGACAGATTGAAATTTTGGAAGGAGTCCGATCAATTGATCTACGACTGATATTCGCTTTTTCGCTTTTAGTATCTCTTCAAAATCTGAGTTGATGTTGGTTCCATCAAGAGAACCAATGTTTGTACTTGGGTTAACAATGGAATCGCAGGATTCTTAGAAGATATGTTAACCGGTTTTGTTTAACAATAGGAGCTGCAGCGATCTTGGTGGCAATGGAGCGTACTCGCCCACTTCGCTACTCGTCCGATTGCTATATTGACATTACCGGCAGGCATGGGTTTCTCCTTCCCATCCTCTATCGTGGTTGCATTGTATTGGTAAGGAATTGCCCGGTAGAACCGTATGGAACAGATCGGTGGGAAAATCACCAAAGGAGATGTTGGAATGTGGAACCACGCGATCTCCACATGCTTGGGTATGTTGAAACAAGGATCACAACGCTTACTTGGATTTTCCGAGTTGATATCTCGAGACTAAAAGCTCATGCGAAAATGCCCTACTATATTTACGCCATGGTCATCTCTCGCTTTTGTAAACTTGTAAATCACCAAGGTTCAACAAATGTGGATATCTCGCTATGGTGGAACACCTTGAATTTTTGGAGCAAATGTTGCAAGTCGAGTAATCGTGCTTAGCGAAGGTGCTCATTGAACATATCATGAAGTACCAAGTTCCTCTAATTAAGTTTACGCCCATGACAAGGTACTGTCAGATTTCAAGATCAAACTTATCGAATGTTCAGGATCGAAGCGGATTGGCTTGCACGTTTGGGCTCGTATTCTTGAAGGAAACAAGATTAGACCTTACTAACTTCTGTACTTCTGCCTTTAATGCTATGCAATGTTCAAGGTCATGGCCTGGTGCCCCTTGATGAAAAGGGCAAGATACGTCGGTTTTGTACCACCATGGTAATTTTTCGGGAACCGGAGGTGGTAACCTTGTTTGTATCAGATTTCTTTCTATTAGCGCAGGGTAAAGTTCTGTGTACGTCATTGGGATTGGATAGAACTGAGTGACCCGAGGCGTACGATTTTGGTTGTTAAACTGCTGAGCCTGTTGACGAGGCTGTTGAGTTTGTTGATTTTGTTGAAATTGCGGAGCAATTCCTGTGTTTAGAGTTATGTTGACGGCGGGTGCTATGGCAGCTACCTGTCGTTGTTGAATGACATTCTTGCGTGGTTTTCCTCGGGATACCATTCCTACACCATGTTCTTTTTTCTTTGGAAATCCAGTTCCAACTTTTCTAGTTCCACTAGAAGATCCTGCTTCCTTGATTAGACGTCCGGTTCGAACCCCCTCTTCTAATCGCATTCCCATGCTTACCATTTCGGTGAAATCTCCGGCGCTAGCGATCATTCACATAGTAGAATGAGCCTAGAGTATTCAAGAATACCTTAGTCATCTCCTCTTCCAATGGTGGGTTGACGAGCATTTCCTCCATCTCACAAGATATTCCTTGAATGTCTCTCTTTGAGACATGGAGCGGAGTTGATCCTATCGGGAGCCATATCCAAGTTGAACTTGTATTGTCGGACAAAGGCTTCACCTAAGTCGTCGAATGGATATTCGCGTGGTCGCCTAAACCCATGTACCACTTCAAGCGGCACGGTGAGACTGTCTTGAAGTAATGGATTAGTAATCGATGATCCTCATTGTATGTGGACATTTTCCGCATACATCGTGAGATGACTTTTATGGACAGAGTTCCTTTGTACTTTCAAAGTCGTGACTTTGAATTTTGCGTATTCTTACGCGAGGAACTAAGCAAAGATCCTGGCGCTTTTCCCAAACAATTTTTTCGAATCGCTTTTTATCTCAAGTCGCATTTTGTGGAGTCGTTCTCGAGATTCTCCCAACCACGTGGATTTGAGTTACCGTCAGCGATGGTGAACTTCTTCGCCTATGGTAGCGTGTACTACGTGTCGAGTTCGTCATGATCGGTTGAGAAACCGGCATTGTTACTATGGAAGAGTTACTCCACGCTATGGAGTAAATGCAAAGTTTTGCAAAGTAGGTATTTCAAGCGAGGTTGTTTGAGAAGTCGGTTGGCGAACTCCGATGCCAAAGTTGAAAGGCATTCCCCATGGATAACCTTTCGCATGCTGAAAGATGAACCATCGATCGCGACACCGAGACCGGAGTAGTAGTGTCCTCTCAAGTTGCCGCTTGATTTTGACCGCCGATGCCGCTTGTTGACTTTGCGCTGTGGCCAATGAGTTGACCAGAGATGTGAGTCTCTCCACTTCTTCTTGTAGTGTAGTTACTGTACTACGAAGTTCAGCATTCTCTTGTTCAAATCCTTCCATTACTATTCTTCTTTTTGATCTAGTATCGCACGCTCGAGTCGGTGTGGACGCCGGAGAAACTTAAGACGCGATACTGACGATCTTTCTATCCGCTCAATTGTTCAAGCCGCTCGAGCTGTTCAAGGTAAGTTTGAAACCTGTAGGTATCGACTAGACAATAGACTTAAATGCAAAGTATGATGCATGAATATGATTGTAAAGAAAGATTTCCAAAGAATTTATGCTAAAAGAGATATTTCTGGAAAATATTTGGATGGAAAATACGAATTTTATTGATTAATGAAGAAGATTACAACAATTGTTTTTTGTTGGAGAATTGCTCACACGAATGATAAAATAAATGATAAAATTACAAACTAAATTGAACTAATTAAACGTCTTCGTTGGATGACGACCCAAAGGCTTTGCTGCTCGTGATTTCTTCCCATAGTGAGCTTTTAATTCATTTCTCGCTTTTAGCTTGCTAATGACTCTTCCACTCGCTGGGAGCGGATCGATGGTTGTCATTTCTTCAAGCTTTCTTTTCCTTTCTTTGACGTATCTCTGGATTGCGTTATCCTTCTGGCGAATCTTCTCATCTTTCTCCATGAGCCATTCATCCTGGAAGTAAAGCGTCTTTTCATGCTCTTTGACTTGCTTCTTGAGCTTTTCATTCTCAAGGTTAGCCTTAAGGAATTTTCTTCCAAAGCTTCTTTCTCAAACCTTATTTTGGTCAAGGCTTGGTATTCTCCCACACTTCGACGGAAAATTTGTTGATTGGAAGCGATTGAGAACATGGGATCCACATAAGCGTAAGGCATTCAAATTCCTTCGCTCTTTTCTTTACCCAAGAAGTGTAGGTTTCACTACACAATTCTTTGCTTTCCTTTTCTTTCCTTCGGATGTGATGCCAAGCTTTGATCATCCTAGCTTTCAATCCATGGGAATCCTCTCCTTCGTGGTAAAGCTTTCACCGTAAATCCAAGAGGTTTACTAGAGTTTGCGTATCCGAGTTGCCTCGCCAGAATGGGTTGTAGTTGATTCCTCCTTTGTACCAATGAGAGGTACGCTGGCAATTCTCCACAGTCTCAATGATTTCCATCTCATTGTCTGCCAAGGTATACCAATGGATATCGTCGTTTGTAAGAGACATGATCCTTCTTGACCAATGCCACTCGTCTTTGTTTTCGCGGAAGATAGGAGATTTAGGCAAATGTGAGGTAATCCATTTGAAAAACAGAGGTACACAACACACGATAGTTCCGTCTCCTTGACGATTCCTATGATGAATAGAGACGTATGTGTCACCAAGTAGAGTGGGAACGGGATTTCCAATCAGAAAGATCCTTATGGCATTGATATCAACGAAATTTGGGACGTTGGGAAACAACACCAATCCATAGAGGAGTAAAGCTAAAATAGCTTCAAAGGCTACCATACTACCAGCTTCAGAGAATTTGAGAGCCTTCTCCATTAGGAACTTTGAAGTTAGTCCTAAGAGTTTTCCTCTAGTAGTTAGGTTTTTGTATATCTCAGTTTTCTTTATGTGAGTCATCGTTGCAATGACTGGTGACTTAGGAATGGATTCCAAACCATTGAAAGACACTTTGTCTGATACTGAGATACCTAGGATATGCGCATACTCTTCCAAAGTAGGAATCAACTGATAATCAGGGAAAGTGAAACAGCGATAGACTGGATCGTAGAACTGAATGAAAGTTTTGAGAAGTCCTTCATCAACGTTAGCGTTCAGAAGAGTTAAAAGAGTTCCATAGCGTCAAACCGAGGGATCTTCTACCAAGGATGCTAACTCTTTCAACTTTCCTACATCGAATTCTAAAACCATCTCTGGTGAATCTTCCTCTGACGTCCATCACTCTAACCTAAAATATTTTACAAAGAAAAAATCTCTAAATTCTTTGGAAATGGGAAGAGAAATGAAGTTTTTTTTGTTTTTGAATGAATGAATGCATGAATGCGGCAAACATGGTTAGTAGTTATACACACGGTCAAGCGTTCGAAGTCACGAGCATGAAGCCAACGATAAGAATCAACGTGGTTAAGTTCTAAGGGCTTATTCATCTGTGAAACGGGTTCTACTGATAATACAGGCTCAACACTCCTCTTTGAAATATTATCGGATTTGTTGAATACCGATGGTCCAATAATATTTTCAAGAGAAACTCACTGATCGTAGTCTCGCATGAAAATTACTCAGGCTTACACCGAATAATCTCGCACTACATCCTAATGGCCTGATGGTTTATGTGTTCTATAGCCCACTCACTTCTTAAGTTCCTCGAAGCACAGTGTCTTGCAAATACTTGCTAAACACAATACCCCCAAGACAACCTCCATCGAGGGAGATATTAACGTAAGCATTGGACTTCTCACGAATACCTCCACCTAGATCTTAAAATGTTTCTTAAATCCGGTTAGATTTCTTTCCATCAAATGAAATCGCAAACACACAATAAAGAAAAACAGATATATGCACAACATGAAAGCTTATCCCTTTCTTTCTTTTTGAAAACAAAACTTGTTGCTCTCGAAGCGAATAGCTTTCCTTTTTTAAAATCAAAAATTTCAGATTCTCCAGAGTCGCCATTTTTCCTGCTCGCTAAAAGGTGACGCGCTAGAGGAGGAACGTGAAGTGATTTCCTGCTCGAAATGATTTACTCTTTTGATTTGTTTATAAAGATGCCGAGCAGCATCAAGCTTTATTATTTTCAACACAAGAAAGATGATTTAATGATTATGAAAAGGGGAAAGTCGAAATACCCTCAATTGATATTGGTATGCGTCACTAGCGCAAACTAGACGCAACGCATTGGGGAGATTCGAGTAAGGGGATAGTTATATAAAGGGAATAGATGGAGCACCCTAAATATATGTAGTTATCTACACTTTATATATGAATACGTTTGATATGTTTGTGTGTTTTAATTGCTATTTCTATGATTGGGAAAGTTTCTCCTTGGTATTTTAAGAAATGTTATGTGGGATTCTAGCGTTTATTATTATTGTGCTCGCAAAGATCCGTGGATCTTCTGTACATATCCCCTAGTGGGAATCAGCATTTGTAGCTCGGATCTACAGGGTTCTATGGTTTGTTTGGTCTGAGAGAGAAAGAAATTTGCTCGCCAAGGATGAGACCCCTTGTGCCTACGTATTCTCAAAGGGATGTTGAGAAAGTCAGAGCAATCGTAGTTCCCACTTATGCTAGTGGAAAGCAACGGGATGTTAGTAAGAGACAGACAAATGTCATCTTAATGAAAAATGTATCTAATCTATTTCATCACATACAATTTTGAAAAGAAGTTTGATTAAAAATCTTTCATCGTAAGTTATAGGTGTTTTGCTTGAGTGTACAAGCGTTTACCACTTACATGTTTAAGAAAGATGTTTTGAAAAAGATGATTGAATCTTTTAACGTAAGCATTGGGTGTTTTGCTTGAGTATACAAGCGCTACTACTTCATCGTTAAGAGATGTTTTTGTTTGAAAGTTTGGAAAGTTTTTTTTGTATGTGATGTGATAGATTAGATACTTCTTCCATAGAGATGATAGATGTCTAAATCTCGAGGAGAAATTGATTGGATTAAAGGGATGCTTTTAAGAAGCCCGTGGGTCCTTGTATTGTTAGCCCAAGAGGAGGCATTCCGAGGGTCATCGAGGGTCCTTGTATGAAGCTCAAGAGGAAGCTATAGGGTATGGGCTTTGTGTTAAAGGATTTCACCGAAACCATCCTTTTGGAATTAAGAGCAATTTCATCGGGAAATTTTACTCTCTGGGGATTTTGAAAGTGATTTCACCGGGAAACCATCCTTTTAGGGTTCTATCTTAGCGTGGGTGATTCTTTGTATTGGAAGCCCAATAGGAGGCTGTTAAGAGATTTCCTATCTCTTTCATTGTATGATGCCCAAGAGAAGGCTAAACTCAATGAGGAGTTCTTTTGAACGGCCCAAGAGGAGGCGACTCAACAGGGAGTATTGTCTTATATGAAGCCTAAGCAGAGGCTAAACTCAAATGAATGAGTTTCTTTGTACGAAGCCCAAGAGAAGGCTAACTCTGTGGGGAGAGTTATCTTGTATAAAGCCCAAGCGGAGGCTAAATTCATGCTGGTGATGAATTATCTTGTATAAAGCCCAAGCGGAGGCTACAACTGTGGGGAACCTATTGGTTAGACTAATTGTTATGTTATAATTAGACAGTTGTATAAACAAGTGTGTGTGAGTGATATGTATTCATAGGAGTTTATGAAGGAAATATAAACAATGCATGATGTTTATTTACAGCAGTTTATAAAATATAAACAAGTGTCTGTGAAACGAACGTTCAAAACGAGCGTAACTTGATTATTTACAAGTTTGAATTGTGTACAAGGAAGTGAATATGTACATGAACGAGCTATTTATGTACAGTCAAAGATGGATGTACATAGGAGGGTTGGGACTTACACCATAAGGGAGGCCCATTGGTTTAAAAGCAGTTTCACAGGGAATAATGCTCCTTTCAATACCAATGGTATTCAGTGTATATGTACAGACGAAACGGAAACGACTGATCAAAGTATATCTGTAAAAGGTATCTGTATTATGTACAGATAAAAGTTTTGCATGAAAAGAAATTGATATGTACATGGAAAAAATGTATGTACATAAAGAATGTTGGTTTGAGTATACACAAGTGAAGTGAAAACAAACGATCGAAGTTTGTCTGTACTTGAGTATAAAAAGTATCTGTATTATGTACAGATGAAAATTCGTATGTGTTTGAAGAGAGTTTGATATGTACAAAGAAATATTATGTACATAAAAGAATGTTATGGGACTTACACCGTGAGGGAGGCCCATGATCGATTGAGAAATTAGAGAGAAAACGAATTCGGTTTTATCGTTTAAATCGGGTCGATCATGGTAAAAAGATGTAAGTTTGATGAAAAGTTTTGAAAAATTATTTTTGAAAGTGTTTTGAAATGTAAGGTTCATTTATGAGAAGTTTTGAAAAGAATCGAAAGTCGAAAACTTGAAAAATTCACCTTTAAAAGGAGGTTTGAAAAGTGTTCAGAACGTCGTTTTCGGCTCGATTAAAATATAATCAGATGAAAGTTTTTTCTGAAATTTTTTTCACTATCATAAAATAGATGTATTTATTGACAAGTGTCCAAAAAATCACCTTAAAATAAGGAGTTTTGATTGGTCAAAAAAATTGTGAAAGTTTTGTAAAAAAACATGAAAAAATGGAAAAGTTACAAAAAAGAAATGGTCCTGATGGGAGTTGAACCCATGACCAAAGGGGTGACCACGTGTCAGAAAGTCTTAAGGGCAAACAAGCTACCACTGAGCCAAACGCGTTTTGATGTTTAGTGGACAATAACACGTGTAGATATGATATTGGAAAGTTTGAAAATTTAAAAGAATCAAGAACACGAGCTTGTTCTTCGCTTTGATTTCGTAAATTTCAAACCGGCTACAATCCTTGTTTCTCAATGAAATTCAATGATGCAAACATCAAAATGGCTCGGTTTTTCATCACGAACATAAATATGACTGTTAATTGCATTTATATTAAGCCTAGCATGTTTAGATTTCTGGGAACCACGATGAACCCTAGAACTGAGTTTTCAAATTAAATGGTGTATGATTAATGATTCTTTGATTTTATTGAGGGCTATTGATCGTTATAAGTGCTAAACAAACGGCCATGAGTTTTTTCAATTGATGCAAGGAATCATAGAGTTCAAGTTGGTGTTCATACCGTAAGTGAGAATCAAGAAGCCGCAAACGTGTTTAACGGATTTCTTGATTGTGTGAGCTCAACGGCCTATATGGAAGCTGAGGATCACCTTGCTTGCTCAGAGATGCTCTGGATCGTGCTACTCAAGTCCACCTGCACAGACTGAAAATGGAAACTGGATTTTGATGTTAATCGTGTTACAGTTAGCTGCTGAGGGTCTGGATCATGTACATGATGTTTATGGATGGTGTTTGAATGATCATAACTCAATTTAATCAAGCCAAGCTATGGATTTGATTGTTTAGGCGCTTTGCAAGTTTATGAGCATGAAATGTGAACTGGTTTTCAGTGTTTCTTGGATTGGTTTTAAGTTTCAAACATGTTCCATATTGATTATAAGATGTATTAGACACCAAATTTCATCATGGTTTTCAATGATTTTCAAAATTGCAAGAATTCTCCAATTTGCACTATGTTTTATAAATTTTGAGAAAGTGGAGAGAAAGCATGAATTTGCATTGCTTTGGTGTTGTTTTGAACTTGAATTGGTGATCAATTTATAGGCAAAGGGTTCTGAAATGTTAGGCAACAAGTACAAGCTTTTGGTAAATCAAAGATAGCTTAAGGGGTAAGAAAGACATTTGTAAAGGAAAAGGAAGTTTCCTTTTTTAACCATGTGCTTGTTTTTACTTTGATCCTATCTCATCTCAATTATTACTTCCAAGATGATATTTATCAGTTCAATAATCAAATTGGCAAGGTTGGATTGCTTCTAGATGAAGAAAACACAAAAATGACCTATAATTGAAGTTTTGGATTTTGAAAATCAAGTTTCATGAAGCCTTATGTTTCAATTTCAAAAGTATGGCTAGACTCCATGGATTTGAGAGTTCTTGGACATTTTGGAAAGCTTGTTTCACAAGCTACAACTTTCATGTTTTGAGTTTTTTCCAATTCAAAATGGAACTAGGTGAAAAAATGGCATGAAGTTTGGAAAAAATAAGAAATTTCAACACTTAGAAATTTTTCTAAGTATGAAAACTTTGACTTTTGTTGACTTTTCCAAATCCTTTGATTTTTATGATCATGATGGATCATTTGAAGTATTTTGATGATGGAAAAGTTTTGTTTTGAAAATTTGACCAAAAGTCAAAGTTTGACTTTTCTGCAGATGAAAATTCATCGATGTTTGAAATTGGTGATGAAGTCTGTGAACTTTTGTGATGTTTTGAATCCGAAATTAGGTCAAGATGTTGTATCTAAGATATAATGACCAATCTCTATCCAAAAAGTCATTTCTTGCTCAAAAGTCGAGAATTCTCATGCTCGATCAAAACCCAATTAGTCGATCCTCGATTGATCTATGAGAGAAATGGATATCGATGATCGGTGGTGATTTGATCAAGATAGATCAAATGAGGTGAGAAAACTCAAACCCTAATTGGTTGCCTCTTGAATCGATAAAATCGATGAAACCCTAATTTTGACCCTTAAAGGCTATACCCGATTAATCCGGAATCATCGTAGTTGTGCAATGATGCAAATGTAAGGTGGTATATTAGGTCAAAAATTGGGGTATGACAATCCCGTCTAGGTGAAGACCAATTTTCCACTGAAGCAGGTGTTCAAGAAGCCGGATATAGCCGGAAGGATGGTGTCTTGGGCCGTGGAGCTGTCAGAATACGAGATCAGTTTCAGTCCTCGTACCAGTATCAAATCCCAAGCCCTGGCCGACTTCATGGTGGAGTTTGCTTCCCCCCCAGGAGAAGCCACTACTCCAAGATGGATTCTGTCTATTGATGGTTCGTCTAATCTTAAGGGAAGTGGCGCAGGGGTGGTTCTGGAAGGCCCGGGAGGAATGGTGTTGGAGTACTCTCTGCGTTTTGGGTTTTCAACAAGTAACAATCAGGCAGAATACGAGGCTCTGCTGGCTGGTCTGAGGCTAGCCTTAGAGGTTGGGGTAACTCACCTGTTGGTTCGTACCGATTCACAGTTGGTGGCCGGGCAGGTGGACGGATCGTTTCAGACAAAGGGCCCTATTTTAGCAAAGTATGTGCGAAGTCGTTTCACTAAGCCGGTTTAAGGTTTTTGAATATGCCAGGAGAAGAAAATACCCGAGCTGATCTCCTATCCCGTTTGGCTAGTTCTAAGGATTCCGGGATAAACAAGTCGGTCATACGAGAGGTGCTTCCCGTGCCTAGCATTGAAAAGGAAGAGTCCCTGGCTATTCATGAAGAGGATGACGGGTGGATGAGTCCGATCATCCGCTATCTACAACAAGATATGTTACCCGAGGACGGGGAGAAGGCCAAACGAATCAAGAAAGTCTCGTCTAGGTTTGTGGTGAAGTCCGGGAAACTGTACCGGCTGGGGCGTGCTTCTCCTATGCTATGTTATGTGGCGGAGAAGGATATATCAATAGTGGTGAAAGAGGTTCATGAGGGAGTCTGTGGAAATCATGGAGGAGGGAGAGCTCTAGCCAGTCGGATCTTAAGGGCCGGATATTACTGGCCTACTCTAACAAAAGATTGTCTAGAATACGTGGCGCAGTGCTCAAAGTGTCAAACTTTCGCTCCAGTCATCCACACTCCATCCGAGTTCCTGCACGCCGTGTTGGCCCCGTGGCCTTTTTATCAGTGGGGGGCTGACATTTTAGGGCCGTTCCCAGTGGCCCCGGGACAACTGAAGTTCCTGATTGTAGCTGTGGATTATTTTACTAAGTGGGTGGAGGCAGAGGCAGTGTCTCGGATCTCGGCGGATCGAGTTCGGCGTTTTTATTGGAGGAGTATCATTTGCCGGTTTGGGTTACCTCGAGTCATTGTCTCAGACAACGGAACGCAATTTGCAAGTGCCTCGGTGGTAGAGTTCTGCAAGGAGCTCGGAATTCAAAACAAATTTATATCTATAGAACACCCACAGGCAAATGGACAGGCCGAGTCGGCTAACAAGGTGATATTAAATGCTATAAAAAAGAAGCTGGATTCCGCCAAGGGACTGTGGGCACAATATTTACATGAAGTATTGTGGGCATATCATACCACAGTTTATTCCACGACTCGAGAGACTCCCTTCAGGATGGTTTTTGGAGCCGATGCCATGATACCGGTGGAGGTTGTTTTGCCCTCTTGGCGTCGGGAGAATTTTGAAGAAGAGCCCAATAAGCATGCTCTGAATGAGGAGGCAGATCTTTTGGATGAGATAAGGGACACGGCCCATATCAGGGAAATGGTGGCAAAATAGAGAATGACCAGACGTTTCAACTTACGGGTGAAACAACGTGGCTTCAAGGTCGGAGATTTAGTACTTAAAAAAGTGACTGATCCTACCAAGAAGGGTAGGTTAGACCCAAATTGGGAGGGCCGCTCAGGGTCTCGGAGGAGTTACTGAGCGAGACTGTCGGAACGCTGGACGGATCAGAGTTGCCGAGGACTTGGAACATTGCCAATCTTAAGTTTTATTTTAGTTAAGCATTTTAATGTAAGAATAAACAGTGCACTCTTTTCCCTAGGCAAGGGTCAGGGTTTTTAATGAGGCATCTATAAAATAAAATTGTATTGCAGCATCTGATCCTTAGAAAGAAATGGCGAGAATAATTAGGTACGTACTGCTGAGCTCGGTCTCGGATCGTCTCTTAGTCAGTAAAACCCTCTTCCGAAAAGGCTCGCTTCCACCGGAACAACCCTCCGTCAACCTCGGTTGCGCCTCGAATCCGTCTTGATCAACCCTATAGAGGCTCAACCCTCCGTCAACCTCGGTTGGGCTCTGCCTCGGATCAACCCTATGAGGCTCGAACCTCCGGTCAACCTCGGTTGGGCTCGAATCCGTCTCGGATCAACCCTATGAGGCTCAACCCTCTAGTCAACCTCGGTTGGGCTCAATCCGTCTCGATCAACCTATAGAGGCTCTGAACCCTCTGGTCAACCTCGGTTGGGCTCTGAATCCGTCTCGGATCAACCCTATAGAGGCTCTGAATCCGTCTCGGATCAACCCTATAGAGGCTCTGAATCCGTCTCAGATCAACCCTATAGAGGCTCTGAACCGCAAAGGGCTCTGTTCCACCTCGGAACAACCTTCAAAACATATAAGGCGAAGCATCTTAATCGAGTTTCGTCAGGCATTTCTCCAAAGCTTTCTCCAGCCCCGGAGAACCAGGGTTACCTGGAGGCATACGCTAGAGTTGCGAACGATTGTTATGTGGTTATCTCAAAACCATTAGGATTGCTCGCCGCATCCTATGGCTCGGGGGCTAGTAGTGCTACATAAAAGTTCACAACTATGCACGCAATAAACACTCAGCGGAACATTGATGTCAATAGCAAAAACTTCAAAAGCAATTAAAATAGCCCGGCAGGGCGAATATTCAGAGTACAAAATGCATCCGCCAAAAGGGATGACTAACTACAGAAATTCTAAAACACAAACGAAAAGCAAAGAATTTAGGGTTGGGTTGGCATCCACATTAGCGTTTTCTTCGCTAATTGTGGCCTCGCTATCATCCTCATCGACCTCCACCAGCTTCCCATCTACGATGGTCTTGAAGAAGTCAACTTCCGAGATGTCTATGTCGGGATACAGGCAATTGACTTGAGCTTTGGCCCGATCAAAAGCCAAATCCCGATCCAAAGATACCCATCTGGGATTTCTTCAATGCATCTTTCATCTTGGAGCATGACTTCTCAGAGTTTTGAAACTTGGTTGACATCTCGGTGAGCTCGTCCTCTAAAACCTTTACCCGATTGTTAGCTTCTGAGTTCTTCTTCTCAAGATCTGTAATGGTATCAGCGGCTTCCAGGAGTTTGTTCTTGAGTACATTGTTGGCATCGAAAAGGAATTGTTCATTATCGGCTAGTCTCTTGACCTCCGCCTCCACCGGTCTTTTCTTCTCCACGTTATCACCCGATTCAAACAGATCATGAGTGAGCACAACACACCTCATCGTACGAACTCACCGCTTGGTGATCCTGTGAACCTAGGCTTGTCGCTTGTTCACATCGGTGGTGCGTTGAGATGGTTATACAAAACTTAAGACCATCAAAGTCGGCCCGGCGATTCTCTCGGAAGCTCGAAACTATCACCGATCTCCTTTAGCAAATTGAAATAGCCCATCTGAGTTGTTCTCGTTTCCCATGATCTTGACTTCTTGGGATAGGCTCGGGGTGATTCAGCTCGGCAGGCGTGGGGGGCGGTAATGATTGTAGTCTGGAATGTTGTCTCGGTCGAGACGTTCTTCTTCTTCTTCTTCTTGAATACGTATTTCCGGCCCGCCAAGTTGGACTTGGTCTCGGAAGGACCGCATCGCCATCCGGCGACGAGACGCCATTAGCTTCTTCGGCTCTTTCACGGATATATCAGTCATTTTGTCTGTTAAAACAAAAGAAAGAGATTAAGCATACAAGTAGAGGATAGCAGAGTAAAGCTAAATTTGGAAAAATCTTACCTAGGAAGTCGGGGACTTCCTCAGGAGACAAAGCAAGTAATTCCTTGACCCTGATCGGCCTGAAGGAATCCAGAACTTCTAAAGAAAGGGACTCGGAAGCACTCAGACTATCATAATCGAATCCGGAGATAGGAAGTGGGTCATAAGTCCAGTACAGAGGGAATTTATGATGCCCATCAGCACCATAAATGACTTGAGGGCACCGAGACCCACATCTTACTCGTATAAAGCGCTCTTTGTAGCCTTTAAAGTTGGAGGTGTAGGCTTGGAGGAAGCTTCTTTTTGGGATGCCGCTGATGGCAACCCAGCTTCTAGGTTCAGCGCTCTTTATCTCGAAGAAGGAAAAGAACAGACCGATGGTGGGGGCTATTGATAGGGTTCGGCAGATTACTTCAAAGGCTCGGATAAAACCCCAGCTGTTGGGACGGAGTTGGGAAGGTGCCACGTTAATGGTTCGAAGAATATCAGTTTCAAAGTCGGAGAGGGGAAATCGGATGCCAAACTCCTCGATGACCCCAGTGTAAAAGTAAAACCATTCAGATTCCACTCCCTTGGGGCAGATCATGCAAACACTCTCTCCAGACTCACAAGATTCTAGAATCACGTCATCCTCGTTTCCTGTTGACGAGACGTTCCAAAGGGAGCGCAGAGTACCGATTTCGACATCTCGTATCAGACTTTGCTTAAACCCTACAGCTTCTCCTTTGATCAGTCGGTTGGTTTCCATTATCAGCTCCACCGAACCTGAAGAGTCAGGGTCAGAATCACTGTCAGAAGTAAAAACTTCAGCACAAACCCTGTCCGTAACTCTCTTAAGGTCAGTTACCCTCTGGGCATCACTCATCTCACGCATGCATTCCTCAAACAGAGTTTTACGCTCCTCGTTTCCTAAGTGGATTTTGCGACCAAAATCATCGCATTCCCTAATAACGACCATGTTTTGATTAAAACAAAAGCAATGTAAGGAAAAGAGGATACCTGAGTTGATGATCGATTGACTGAAAGAAGGGTTTTGAAGCAACTGACGGCAAGAATGCAGTAGGGATTGTGAGAATATGTAAAGGAGAATTTCTTGGAGTGCGAATAAATGTGATATAATGAGTAGGAGGGAAAGAAGGCGTAAAATCAGCTTTCCCCTATTTATAGGGTAATCATTCTATATACAGGTGACCGTTGGGCTGGAGGCACATGAGTCACGTGCCATATTTTTTAGGGTTTTGAATATGCATCTCGCTAAGGGATTAAGGATTCAGAACTGTTTGGTCGTCACAGATTCAAAGAGCTTAAAACCGTGCGACCAAGGGGGCTTATGATCGTGCATAAAATCCTTAGCCGAGATGGTAGTCTGAAAGGAGGAACGCCAGGACCCGAGATAGGTCTCGGACCCAAGGACGAGGTCCTTATCCGACATGGATCTCGGGGTAGGAGCATGGGGTCGGCTTGATTCAGAGATGTATCTCGTCGGTTCATCCGAGTTAGAGGCCCGGGTGGAGAAAGACGTTATCAGTTAGGACATGAAGAATCCTAGGAGCTTTTATGAGACGTTACATAACGAATCATCACAAGCTGTAATAGTTAACTTCCTACCTTCAAGCCACGGTTAAATGCATCAGGGCAGTTACGGAAAGGGAAAGATGGCTCCATGGAAGGACAGATATAAATAGGGCTCCCGCCAGCGGGATAAGCAAGACAATCATAAGCTTGGAACTTGAGTTACGACACTTGAGCTTCCAAATCCCTAAAATATCTTTAACGAGGTTTTTCCTGCAAGAACAATACTAACGATGCAGATGGAGAATTGTCCAAATGTATCAAGTTTGAGAATGGTCTGCGTGACGAGATTGATCGCGACTTTATCGTCTATTAATCACCAGACTGCAAGTGCACAGTCCTATCGCGTAGTTTTAAAAGATATCGAACCCACAGAGACTATAAATCGATCTATTGTTATCCTAAGTTACGGTATACAGCTAAGGCGAATAATTCTTTAAGATTTTTGGTTATAATAAATAAATAGATATCGGTATGTAATTCATCTAACCTAAGGGGATCTGAATTTCCACTGACGTGTTACTCAAGTTGATAAAAATCCTATTTCAGCAAACAATATTCATCTAAAAATCCTATCTCAAACTGTCGCTCTATTGAATCGGATCATGCAATTAAATCCTAACGTATGCTCTCGCTATCCTGCCGAATTTAAAAACACTTTTTGAAAATAAATAAAGTTTAATCTCTTTTAAAACGCTGTCGCAGTCTTTAAAATTAATACCTAGTATCCACTATCTGGTTCTAAACCTCAAACTGTCGCTCTGTTGGTTTCTAACCTTAGTCCAGTTTATTAACCTCAAACTTTCGCTCTGTTGGTTTCTAAACCTTTTAATAAATTAAATTAGATATCTAAATCAGAAAGAATATTTTTAACAACGTAACATTATGCCAGTTTATTTTCAGATTCCTTTGGTTCGATTAATTTACATACCAATATCGAAACGATTTAGCCAGACATATTAATTAACTCAGACATGCATAAATAATATGGTTTAATATATTTAAACATTTCCACAATTAAATAAATAATATCAGGCAACAATAAATAAAATAAAATAAAATAAATAAAACCTGAAATTAAGAATGCTGGAAATAATCTCGTTCTTCGAAATAAACGAACATCCACCACAGGTCGGTTGGATCTGCTCGGAGACTTCTTGAATTCGAAAGAAGAAAATAAACAAGGAATAAACAGAGCACTAGATCTAACGTAAGGTTAGATCAGTGAAAACTGAAATAAAATAAATTCAAAGTACAATGCTGAAAATAAAATTGCGAAATATTAAAATAGCGGTTGTTCGATAAAAATGCCGACCCTCCTTCTGAAACTGGAACTTGTATTTATAGCACCCTTGGTAACTGCCTTTCCTGAATTTCCTCCGCAAGCCAATGTGAACGTGGAGCAAAAATAGCCTTAAAGGACGGAGACGGGCGCCTCCACGTGGCCCTCAACTTGAGACGTGCGTCTCACATTTGTGGGAAAGTGGTGGACCCCACTTGCGTGGGAGGCGGGCGCCTCCTAGCTATGCGGGAGGAGTGAGACGACCGTCTCACTCGTGACGTGGCAGGTGCGTGCTTGCTGGACTGCTGGGCCACGCGTGTTTGGGCTGGGCCTGCTTGCTTGGTGTAATTGCTTTCTCCTTATATAACACCTCCCTTTTACTATATCACACCTTTTGCTTCATTTCTTTGACTTTTTAATACTATTTTTCCTTGATTTTACTTCTTTGCTCGATTTCTCTTTATTTAATGCAAATACCTGAAACATAGAAAATACCAACGTAATATATAAATAAAGTGAAATAATTGAATAAAAACATTAACATTATTTATGAAAAATACATCAAATATGTTATATAAAATCGTGTTATCAGAGATTAAGCAGGGTATCAGGTATCAACGTATCCAAAGATTTTCTGATCTGGTTGACTATAGTAGGATTTTAGAGGAGGATCTTGCTAGCACTAAGTCGAATGCTCGAGGGTATGTTGATAGGAAGGGTAAGCAACAGATGGATCGTGGTAAGCCTTATGATAGGAGTAATCAGAGATCTGGCGGTTGGAAGAAATTTGGGGAGGAGATTCTGGCTCTTCCATTAAGTGTTACAAGTGTGGTGAGACGGGACATCGTATGGTGGACTGCAAGAGTAATGATAAGAAGTGTTTCAAGTGTGGGAAACTCGGAAATGTCGCCAATGACTGCAGAGTGAGAGTTGTGACTTGTTACAACTGTGGTGAAGAGGGTCATACTCGTCCTCAGTGCACAAAACCCAAGAAGGAGCAAGCTGGTGGTAAAGTGTTCGCATTGTCTGGATCAGATACTAAGCCAGATGATCGGCTGATTGAAGGTACATGTTTTATTAATGATATACCTTTGATTGCGATTATTGATACTGGAGCTACGCATTCTTTTATTGCTTTAGATTGTGCTAAAAGATTGAATTTGGAAATTTCTAATATGGATGGAAGTATGGTTATTGACACTTCTGCGTCGGGTTCAGTGACTACTTCGTATGTTTGTAGCAATTGTCCTATTGTGATTTTTGGTAGGGGTTTCGGTATGGATCTAGTGTGCCTACCGTTAGAACAACTTGATATCATCCTTGGAATGAACTGGTTGGAATTTAACCAGGTTCATATCAACTGTTTTGCGAAGACGGTTATTTTTCCTGAAGAGGTTGGTGTCGAAGATGTGACTATGTCGGTTAAACAGATGAACCTAGCTATGAAAGATGGTGCTGTGGTGTTTATGTTGTATTCTGCAATAGAAGCGGAAGGAAAGGCTAAGAGTGGTGAATTACCTATCGTGAATGAATTTCCAGAAGTGTTTCCGGAAGACGTTAGTGAATTTCCACCTGAGAGAGAGGTAGAATTTACTATAGATTTGATTCCTGGAACTAGTCCGGTGTCGATGGCGCCTTGCCGTTTGTCGGCATCTGAATTAGCGGAGTTAAAGAAACAGTTGGAGGAGTTGCTTGAGAAGAAGTTTATTCGTTCTAGTGTTTCACCGTGGGGTGCTCCGGTGTTGTTGGTTAAGAAGAAAGAAGGCTCAATGAGATTATGTGTTGACTACCGACAATTGAATAAAGTTACAATCAAGAATCGGTATCCTTTGCCGAGAATTGATGATTTGATGGATCAACTAGTTGGAGCTTGTGTATTCAGTAAGATAGATCTGAGGTATGGATATCATCAGATCCGTGTGAAGACGGAAGATATTCAGAAAACTGCTTTTAGAACGAGGTATGGGTATTATGAATATTCTGTTATGCCGTTTGGAGTTACTAATGCACCTGGTATTTTTATGGAGTATATGAACGGGATATTTCATCCGTATCGTGACAAGTTCGTAGTGGTGTTCATTGATGATATTTTAATCTATTCGAAAAGTGATGAAGAACATGCAGAGCATCTCAGAGTTGTGTTGGGATTATTGAAAGAGAAGAAGCTTTATGCGAAGTTGTCCAAATATGAATTCTGGTTAAGTGAAGTGAGTTTTCTTGGCCATGTAATTTCTAAGAATGGAATTGATGTGGATCCTACGAAGGTAGAAGCAGTATCTCAGTGGGAAGCGCCGAAGAATGCTTCTGAGATCCGTAGTTTTCTAGGTCTTGCAGGTTATTACCGGAAGTTTATTGAAGGATTTTCCAAACTAGCATTGTCGTTGACTAAGTTGACCAGGAAGGGTCAAGTGTTTGTTTGGGATGCTGAATGTGAGAAAGGGTTTCAAGAACTGAATAGGAGGTTGACTAGTGCTCCGATCTTGATTTTGCCGAATCCGGCTAAGTCTTTTGTTGTGTATTGTGACTCATCATTGTTGGGATTAGGTGGTGTGTTGATGCAAGATAAGCAGGTTGTGGCTTATGCTTCGAGACAATTGAAAGTACATGAAAGGAATTATCCGACTCATGATTTAGAGTTGGCAGCTGTTGTATTTGTTTTGAAGTTGTGGAGGCATTATTTATATGGTTCTCGGTTTGAGGTATTCAGTGATCACAAAAGTCTGAAGTATCTCTTTGATCAGAAAGAGTTGAACATGAGGCAGAGGAGATGGTTAGAATTCCTAAAGCATTATGATTTCGGTTTGAATTATCATCCTGGTAAGGCAAACGTTGTTGCGGATGCTTTGAGTAGGAAGTCCTTGCATATGTCAATGTTAATGGTTCGAGAGTTAGATTTGGTTGAGAAATTCAGAGATTTAAGTTTGGTTTATGAAACTACTCTGAATAGTGTGAAATTGGGTATGTTGAAGTTGACTAGTGGTATTCTGGAAGAGATTAGAAATGGACAGAAGTCCGATGTTGGTTTAGTTGACAAGTTGACATTGATCAACCAAGGTCAAGGAGGTGAGTTCCGAATTGACGAGAATGGTGTTATGAGATTTGGTGATAGGGTATGTGTTCCGGATGTTGCCGAGATTAGGAAGAGTATTTTGGAAGAAGGACATCGTAGTGGGTTGAGTATTCATCCCGTGCTACTAAAATGTACCATGATTTGAAGAAGTTGTTTTGGTGGCCGGGAATGAAAAAGGAAATTGCTGAGTTTGTGTATGCTTGTTTGGTTTGTCGAAAATCGAGCATCAGAAACCGTCAGGATTGATGGAACCGTTGTTTGTTCCGGAATGGAAATGGGATGGCATTTCTATGGATTTTGTGTCGGGGTTGCCAAGAACAGCGAAGAATTATGACTCTATCTGGGTTATTGTGGATCGGTTGACAAAATCTGCTCACTTTATTCCGATGAGAATGGATTATCCAATGGAGAGGTTGGCAGAATTGTATGTTGAAAAGATTGTGAGTTTGCACGGTATTCCTTCTAGTATTGTGTCGGATCGAGATCCGAGGTTTACATCTAAGTTCTGGACGGGATTGCAGGAAGCTTTGGGTACTAAGTTGCGATTGAGTTCTGCTTACCATCCGTAGACAGATGGCCAGACGGAAAGAACGATTCAGTTGTTGGAAGATTTGTTGAGGGCTTGTGTGTTGGAGAAAGGTGGAGCTTGGGATAGTTATCTACTGTTGATTGAGTTTACCTACAACAATAGCTTTCACTCGAGCATTGGTATGGCTCCGTTTGAAGCATTGTATGGTAGGAGGTGTCGGACACCGTTGTGTTGGTATGAATCTGGAGAGAGTGCTGTGATTGGACCGGAAATTGTCCAACAAACTTCGGAAAAGATTAAGATGATTCAGGAGAAGATGAGGACTTCTCAGAGTCGTCAAAAAAGTTATCACGATAAGAGGAGGAAAGATCTTGAGTTTAGTGAAGGAGAACATGTTTTTATGCGAGTTACTCCGATGACTGGTATTGGTCGAGCTTTGAAGTCAAAGAAGTTGACTCCACGTTTTATTGGTCCGTTTCAGATTACCAAGAGAATTAGGAATGTTGCATATCAGATTGCCTTGCCGCCGTCACTTGCAAATTTGCATGATGTTTTCCATGTATCTCAGCTAAGGAAGTACATTGCTGATCCGTCTCATGAGATTCGGGTAGATGATATACAGGTACGAGAAAATTTGATCGTGGGCACTGCAAGGATTGAGGATCGGAAGTTGAAACAGTTGCGAGGCAAAGAGATCGCATTGGTAAGAGTGGCTTGGGGAGGACCAGCAGATGGAAATGTCACATGGGAACTGGAGAGTCAGATGAAGAACTCGTATCCCGAACTGTTCGTCTAAGGTATGTTTTCGAGGACGAAAACTCTTTTAGTTGGGGAGAGTTGTGACACCCCAAATAATTCGATTATTAAATAATTATGATTTTTAATTATTAATTTAATTAGGAATGTAATATTTAATATTTTGGATTATTGGAAATCAATTAAATTAAATGGAAGTGGAATTATTGGTGGTGTGAAAGGTAAAGTGAGGGTGTGAGGAGTAAAAGGCTCTACTCACATTATTATTTTATTATGTTAGATTAATTAAGGGAATAAAGGAAGGAGAAGATAAAAAGAACCATTTTTGGAGAAACTATCAGTACGTGCAATTGAGAAGAGGAAAAGGAAGGAGGAAAACCGGAAGTGTCAGAATTCGAAGAACCCACAAGGTAAGGGGTGATTTCGATTAATTATTACGTATTATCGGTTTTGAATTCAATAGTATGGATCGTAGTATGTTAGGAATCTCAATTTAGTAATTCTAGGTTTTTGTAGAATTATCCCAATTGGTGTCGGATTGTGTAGAATTAAGTGATTTGTATGTTATAGGGTCATTAGGAATTATCAAAGTATGTTATATTGCATGTTAATGATGTTGGTTGAGTGATTCTCTGCATTGGATCGTATGGGTACGATTGGAAAGAATAGGAAAACTATTTTGGAAACCTTTTCTTTGTCAAGCGGTGTTTTGGCTCGAGTCGTGGGAACCGGCTCCAGGTGGGAGGCAGGTTCCGTGTAAATGTGCGGCATTTTGGACTCGGGCCGGGTTGTCCGGGAGAACCGGTTCCACGTTGTATTTTCAAAAGCGAAAATTTTAAGGCCGGTTCCCATGGGGTGGGAAAGGGTTCCCATACATTTTTCCAGGGGCGTGATTTTTGAACCTTGTGGGAACCGGTTCCTGCATAGGTAGGAACCGGGTTCCACTGTAACTTTTTGAAAAATCATAACTTTCAAACGGTAAGTCCGTTTTGAGCGCCGTTTTGGACGTTGTTTCTTAAATTTAATGCTCTATTTTATAAAATGAAAAGATTTCCTAAAACTTGAAATTATTTTGAAAATGAGTCGAATTCTGAATTAAGTGATTATTGATTGACGCACATTGGTGTGTATGAAAGGCATGTTTATGCTGCTGTTGTTTGTGTGAATGAAAGACATGTTTATGCTGCTGTTGTTTGTGTACATGATCGTTGAGATATCATGTTTTGATTTTGATTCAGTTATGATAAATTGGTGTATTTCATAGGCTGATTTGATGTTGCATGCTGGTGATGTGCGTGCATATGCATTTTTGGTGAAGTTAATTCCCATTGTGTGGAATTTGACTTGTCTTGCTTAACTACCGGGTGATGATGGGTGGTTAGGCTGGATTCGTGTCTGGTGTTTATGGACGAATCGATGATTCTCTGTATCCGGTTGATGATGGATCGGTGTTGGGTGACTTAGTCACGTGTTGGTACCACATGCATATCGCATTTGTGTTTGCATGGAATTGTAACATGTTAGGATGTCTTCCAGTGTTACAATTCTTTTGTTGATTATTGATTGTGCATAATGACTTGTATGATTGGAACTGCGTGTCGAATCTGAATTTATGCTAAAATGGGTGAAATAGTATGCTTGTGATATATTGTTGATTGAGAAGCTTATAATGTATTTTAATTATGAAAAATCTCACCCTTACTTTAACAATTTCAGATTAAAGTTAGCAGCTCAGGAGTTGGTGAGGATGGCTCTAGAGCTTGTCATTTTAAGTCCGCGTGTCAATGTCATGCTCTGATAGGTTGTAACACTGGGGAACGTTTAGTTGAGAACGTGTTTAGTAATCAAATGTTATTTGGAATTACTTTAGGAATAATTGAGACTTGGTTTATTCCGTTTTGATTTGATGGTATTATTTCCTCTGTGTAAGACATGGTCTTAACTTAATTGATTATTTTGATAGTGATCCTCAGTGTAGCATGGCTACTGAGTTAATTGGAGTTTTATTTATTTCATAATTGTGACATCCCTTGTTTTACGTGTTAACTCTGATTTAATTAATGAAATCGCGGGGTATTTTAGAAGGGGTGTTACACCCTCTTTCATGGGCCCACACAAGCATATCACCTTTGGTAGCTCAAATGTGTATTACACCCATTATCACAGATCACACCAAACACGAACTAAATTACACAAAAATTTGTCGTGGGCATAAGTCATTACAATAGACGGTTCTTGAAATGAGAATCATTATGTACATTTGGGGAAAATAATATAGTTCTCCCCAGTAGGGCGCGTTGAGCAGAGGCATGCCGCTGAGCGGCCTCTACGAATTTTGAACTTTTCATAATTGGTGGGGCGCACGAGTCTGCCCGGACCGGACATCTATTTTCTGAAAAATAAGAAAACTATCGCCTGTTTTGAGGATCCAAACCTCAATCTATCACTTCTAAACGAACATTCACAACATTATAACACCATGAACGAGTTTATAGAGTAGTAATCATCATAAAAAACACACATGCAAGTTCCAATTTCACTCAATTCCCAAAAACCCCAATCTTTTGAAAACCCCAAGTTTCCCCAATGTCTCTAACTAAGAGACTCACCTTGCTAGGGATGAAGAGCTCCAAAAATCAGGAACAAGGATGGTGAGAGTGGTTGATTTTTGTGTGCGTGCAAGGTTGAAGCTTGAATAATGGTCTCCTTCTTCCTCTCTATTCCACGGTTTCCCTTTCCTTCTTCTTTTTTCTAATTTTTGAAAATAACAAAAAGGGATAGTATTAGCCTAACATGTCTAACTAACCCCTTAACTATGTAATAATTCCCATTTTTCCCTTTGGTTCATTCCTAACCAAATTGGTTACTACTAATAGCTTTATTTATTTCTTCATATAATAAAATGATCAAATGAGGCATCACAATTTTAGTAAGCATATATTAAAAATACATTTTTTTTTGTCAAATTCGATTTAAATATATATTGTTTAATACATATTACAAAATTTATTAATTTTTTGCATTTAAAATTTTTTTTATTCATAATAAGGAGAGGTAAATCCACTAGGTATCCCACACTCAACCGTTAGATCAAGGGTTCGTAGTCTAGTAATGGCATCCAACATAGGATCGTGCGCATTTGCTATAAGTAGTAGATAATTTTTTATGTTAAAATAACAAATAAGTTATAATTTGATTAAAAGTGATTACTAATATCTTGTATTACTCTTTTAACTTTAAAATTTTAGGATGCAATAAAATAAAAACAGGACAAAATCACGTAGTTTAAAAAACACATGAGATTTACATCGGTGACATGTGATTTTTGTAGAAATTTTTGTTAAATTATTAATGATTTTCTTTAAATGTATAATTTTATTTTTTGAATACTTTTGAATTATTTTATATCTACATAAAGTAATAAATAAAATTAAATATTTAAATTATTAATATATTTAAAAAATTTTATACATTCAAAATTGATAGATCGAGAAAAGGAGTGGGGACTCAAATGAATCCCTTAAACACCAACAAATCTACAATTACACAAAGCTAACTTATGATGATATAAAGATGAAGCAAGAAACTTAGAAAGAATGTTCCACACTACATGGGGATCTACAATAGCGCCCACCCTATAAATATGAGTGGTGAAAAAACTCAATTTTCTAATCATAACCAACACATTAAGCAATCTAGTTAGAATGGACCAAAGCTCGGTTTTAGGACCTTGAATTGCAAGAATGAATAGCATATTTGAATTAGTTTCCAATCAAATATTAGTAAAGCTTGAATTAGAAGCAAAATGAATGGCTTTTATGACACCATAATGTTTGATTTTATTTTTCTATTCTTTCCAAAATATATCCTATAAATATTTGTTTCCTCTTTAAATTGTTTTTGTAACTTTCATGTAACAAAAAGTATTGACTTTCAAATAAAAAGACTAGTTAAAAGAATAATGTCTCCTCTTACAAGAGATTTTTTATTGCTATGTGTCCTAATGTGTCTATCAATGGACAATGCTCTAGGAGTGCGAGTGAGAATTACAAACGATTTAGAAAGAAACGTGGACTTAACCGTTCATTGTAAATCTGGAGATGATGATCTAGGCGTGCATGTTCTTCGCCCTAAGGGAAGTTATAGTTTTAAGTTTGGTACTAATTTTTTTGGAGGAACGTTATTTTTCTGTTCATTTAGATGGGATAAAAATTTCCGTTATTATGATGTATACAAAGAACAAAGAGATGCTTTTAAAGGTGACTATTTCGACTATTTTGTAAAACAAGCTGGACCATGTATGGGTGGTAAATGTTATAACTGGAATCCTTAATTATTATTGTATTACCTATTATATCAGAATAAATGTTGTACTTGGGGATTAGATACCTCAACAATGTATATAATAAAATTTATTTATTTTGTGTGGTGCATTTTATATAATTTATTTTCATGTCAAAGGGAATATTAAATTTAATTTTATAATAGTATATCTTTATAAAAAAAGGTGGTATTTGTTTACCTCAAAACCTTGTGAAAATTTGAAGAAATTAACATGTTAATCAAGTTATTATAAAAACAATTATGATGAGAAAATTTGAATTGGCATCTCTTAATTTCATGCAGTTGTTGTTAGTGGTATTACGTGCATGTGAATTTTTCCCCATTCTCTTAGATTATCTTTTATTTATTTTTTGGCTTATGAACGGTTATAATTTTGATATGTTGATTATATACTTAATAATATATGTTTTATAGTCATAATATCATTTTAAAATAATTGTTTAAGTTTATTGAGAATTTTCTATACGTTTGTCTTATGGAATTTATTCCTATGATGTATAATTGAGGCGCACCAAGTCATTACAATAAATTTGATTTTCAACCATACTATTTAATAATATTTTCTACTTCACCTAAAAAATCTGATTATTTTAAAAATAGGAATTTAATTTTCAATGCTAGAGTGAATTTTATTCTCTTCATAAAAAGAAATTTTTAGTAAAAATTTAAATCGAGACTTTTTTATAAAGTAAGTTTTCTATGTAACATTCAAGTACATGAATTTAGTCATTAAGTATATATAGTTTTATTTTACAAAACGGTTTGATATTGAGTTACGGTATTTAATCTTTAACACTAACTACTACGTGGTAACAATACAACAAAAAAATAAAACGTAAATGATTAGTATCATATTTATATATTTTAGAATGTATGAAAATAGTTTTTAAAACACCATATAATTATAATTTTAATTAAATCATTTATATTAATTTAACCCGCCTCTCTTAAAACCATTTCATCTATTGTATCTTATCTCTTTAAAATAATTATTATTTATTTTTAAATATAGAACTCTATGGGATTTAGTGATCTCATCCCACTATTGTTGATCATTTTCCAGTACTTCTCATCAAGTTAAAGGAGAGAGTAAGCTGATTAAGAAAACTTAAAGATGTCTCTATAGTTGTTTCCATTGTTGTATAGTTTTTTCCATTGTTGTATTTTGAAGATCTGTAGTAATTCTTGATATGAACATACGATCTTGTACAAGTGATGATATTAGATTTTTGTAATTGACTCTATAACTATATATATATATATATATATATATATATATATATATATATATATATATATATATCTTTCATATAGTCAAGGTCATATATTTTTGTAACACCCCATACATATATTTCCTACGATATACGTATTTGGCTTTAAATGGTACATAAAACTACCATGTAATAGCAGCAGGATAGGATAAGTATTAGAACATATTAAAAATTCAAAGTCGAAACTGTTATGCCCACAAAATATAAATCCAAATGGGTACTAATAAATGATCCCAAAAGAGTACATAAGCGGAAAGATACAAAGTGAATAAGTCATCACCAACGAAACACCACTACAAGACTAAGCCATCTTGCCCTTGCCTTTGTCCTGCCTCGAAGATCCTGAAAATAATAATTGGAATCGGGTAAGATTACTAAATCTCATTGATCCTCCCTATCTTAGGGGTTCGCTCGATTCTACAAGGAACATGCATCACAAAGCGGATTCACCTAGAATCCGGGTTTATACCTCACGACCAGGTACAAGTACATTACAAGGAAACACCACCACTGGGAGTCCCTTGACTAACCCGTGAGGTGGTAACAAACACAATACGAAACGCAAACAAATATGCATACTGCACCTTGTACAAGGAATCGAGAATGCGTTAATACCTTTACCATAGTTACACTTCCACGTCCTCAATGAGTACCCCGATGCCTAATGTCAAGAGACTCGCATCAATCCATCCATGCGATGAAACGGATCATTCCTATATGAAATTCCATCTACCAGTACAGTGACTTTCGCCTACATGGCGTCACAACCATGTCAATCATCTAAACACTGATGAATCCCACAAGCACGAAAATGCCTTTTCGACGCATGGGCCACTAGGTGATAGCCTAGTGGTGTAACCTATGCGGCACAACTAAAGGTGAGTTATATACCCAAGGATTGCATACATGGCATTTTTATCCCCACCACAGATGAGTTCAAGGTGGTATGCCATCTTTCATGGGCCCACACAAGCACATCGCCTTTGGTAGCTCAGATGTGTACGACATACCCATTACACACAACAAGGTATCACAGATCACCACAGTACGAACTAAATTACACAAAAAATTAGTCGTGGTCATAACTCATTACAATAGACGGTTCTGGAAATGAGAACCATTCTGTACATTTGGGGAAAATAATATAGTTCTCTCCAGTAGGGCGCACTGAGTAGAGGCATGCCGCTGAGCGGCCTCTGCGAATTTTGAACTTTTCATAATTCAGTAGGGCGCACTAAGTGCGGCCCAGACCGCTGAGCGCGGTCCATTTTCTACAGAAAAATAAGAAAACTATCAGTTCTGTTTTGAGTATCCAAACCTCAATCTATCACTTCTAAACGAACATTCAAAACATTATAACACCATGAACGAGCTTATAGAGTAGTAATCATCATAAAAAACACACATGCAAGTTCCAATTTCACTAAATTCCCAAAAACCCCAATCTTTTGAAAACCCCAAGTTTCCCCAATGTCTCTAACTAAGAGACTCACCTTGCTAGGGATGAAGAGCTCTGAAAATCAGGAACAAGGATGGTGAGAGTGGCTGATTTTTGTGTGCATGCAAGGTGTTGCACCCTAAAATTTTCCCTCCTATCTCGATTTTACCTGGTTTAGCCTTTGCATTCATCTGCATACGCATCCATTAGGTCATTGACGTTAAACAGTCATTCATCCATTGCATATGCATCATTTCGTTGTATTTAAATTGACCAAAGGTCAGTTTAAATTGACGTTTGCATCATTTTATAGTTATAAAATACCCGATATTTCCCTTCATTCATTTTTACCTCCTTACCTGTTTACTGTGTCATTTTAAGTTGATTATATGACGATGATATCGATATTTTGGCTTTATAAACAGACTGCTAAAAACAATTCGACACTGTGCGGAAAATTAGCGGAAAAATATTTCAAACTTTTGCCTCTAACTCACTGCTTTATGAATCTACGTGTCACGTAGATCATGAAAATGTGATCTCTCTAATTTTTCGATACATTCCGAAATTTTGTTTTTAACCGTAAGTGTTTAAAATCGGTATTTTTATTATCGCTTTATTTCAATTTTAAATATTTCGATAATTTTTCTTTAATGTTTGATACACGTAATTTATTTTAATATGTTTATTTTAATTTTTCGGATAATTTATTGTCCAAATTTATATCATTTTGACAATTTTAGATGCCCAATTTTATCTTAAAAATCAAACAAAATATTTTCGGACTTGTAAATTTTACTAGACCCAACTTTTAGCCCATTTTATAAAAGGGCATTTTAGACATTATCAAAATTGAAAACCCTAATTTATTGGATATATATATGTGTCATATTCTTTGTTGAAAGGGGCCAAAATTGAAGCGAAACATAGGAAGTGGAAAAGGAACAAGCATTTATCAAAGAAAGAAACTTTATTCCTTGACCGGTTCACTCTTCCCTTCATAACATCACACCATCCATCTCCATCGTTTCCTTTCAACATCCATCACACTCCCTTGCCTCTGTACATACTCCATCGTCCCTTACCTCCATAAACCCACCGCCATTACAACCTCCTCGTCAAACCCACTACTCCCTTCCTTCCATCCGCCTTCCACTCACCCTCCTTACACAGTCCCAAATCACCTTGGTTCCTCAACAACCTCCAGCTGCAAATTTCTTGCTTTCTTCAACCCTCAACCATACTGTTCGTCAACCACCCTCTGTCTCTCTGACCCTACCCGTGTCTTCCTAACACACCTCCATGTGAACCCATTCAACACCGTCATCTCAAACTATCGACCATCGCTACTTCCATCATAAACCCTTCATCACCGCCGCCCTACACCACTGAAACATCATCACCCATAACCTCAAACCTTCATCTTCTCCGAGAATCCATGATCCCTCCGCTCCCTCTATCTCGTCCCTGTTTCCATCTTCACAGAAATATCCCTCCGTTCAACTCAATCTCACCTAACCCACATCATCAGAACTCCCTCTACTTCCCTGTTTCCTCCAACCTCGCTCCATCTTCCTTCGCCTTGACCCAGCCCGCGAAACCCCTCCGTTCTTTGCTCTCCTTGATCTCAACCTCCGACATACCTTTCTTGTCTCTACAGCCATCGCCGCATCTGTACCCGCCAGCTTCCGTTCAACTCCAAACAACAATAATCGTCATCATCTCCATCGACCTTCAACCGTTCTCTGCATCTCCTCGCTGTTACTTGCCATGTTTCTTGCACTTGCCAGGCGGAATCAAGTAATCGTTTAGTTCTAACGACGAGTTACTCGGAATTGGTCAGTCCAATGCCACAGCTGCGGATTGCGTTGCTCGTGATATCATAACTCATGTCTCCTGCTACTAGCATTACAGCCATAACTGTTGGTTCTGAAGTCTTAACTTCACTCCCAAATACAACTGCTGTCCTTGTTAGAAATAGATCAGTTTCCTGCTACAACATCAACAACATTTGCCTCTTTCCTTTTCAGGTAACATCATTCACTTTTGTTCTATTTACTCAAGTTATGGTTGTGTTTTGTTTTATCGAAAGGAATAATGAAGTGTGTATAGTATTATGCCATTAAGCTTTTTTTTGATTAATTAAAGTTGCTGAAAATGTGATATCTATTTGAGGTTATTGTTGTGGAATTTGATTTGTTTACTTTTTTAGAGATAAATTGTATAGAAACTGTGATGTTATTAAAGTACTTTGTTGGTGTTTATTAAGATGTCAAAATTGATGGTGTTGATGTGGAAATTTCATTGATAGAAAGTTAGCGTTGAAATTGATTAAATTGATAAAGAAATTGTGGTTTGTCTAAGAGGATTCAATTTGGTTGATAATGTTGTGTTTAGCTTATGTCAAATTTGAAAGAAATTAGGATGACATTCAATTGGACTTCGAAGGAAATTTTGGTTGTAAGCATCTTTGCATTTTTTCCACATTGTTTTGAACACTTTCAAGTTGAATTTCTGTGCGTTATTAAGTTCTTACTAGTTGCTGTCCGGTTATTGATAAGAGACTAAGAGCTTGATTTAATCTACTTCTTTGTTCGTTCTTGATTCAATTTGAGATAACATGAGTTTATGCATACTTGTTATTTGGTTTTGATGGTTAGAATGTCGTATCGTGCCCAAATTTGTCTCGATACTTAAAGCTTTCATGAGATCTTAGTTTCTAATTTCTTTTACCATGTACTTTCTTGATCCACAAAATACATGTATGTTTGATTTTGATTTTCATTTAGCTCATTTCAATTCCTCATGTGATTACTAAATTTTGTTCTTTGGTTGATGCAAGTTCTTAAATGGCTCATGTTTCATTCGATTTTAATTATAAGTCTTGATTACTAACCATGTTCAATTTGTTCCAATCTTATTTCATTTTAATCATTATCTCACACTCAAGTTACTAACGAGTTTGTTCATTTGTGAAGATATTCAAAGATTACTCAAGCATCCATACTCAATTAACAAATTAATGTTGAATTACTACTTTTATTTAATATTTAGTAATGTATATACAAAGTACTTATTATTTTTATTCTTATATTTATTGTTGTAAATATAATTATACATAGTATTTTATTTTATACTTAAATATTGTGAATATTATTAGATATACTACTTTACTTTTATTCTTATTAAATTTGCTTGTAAATAAAATTCAATTTATTACATTGTAGTTATCCTTGTGTTGCAATTTGAATTTGAAATTTAATTTAACTTCTGACGTGCATGAACACAAGCATTTCTATTATGTTTTATCGTATATCATGCAATGTAGGGACTCTTATCTCACATTCATCGGCGAGACAAAATTGTATCAATTTTGAAGACTACTTAAAGCGCATTACAATTTATTCGATTATTCAAATTAATTCGATTGGGTTGTATTGTTTGTTTATTTAAGCTCTTATCTAAGCTTTTCAACTTGATACATCCTCATTCACAAACTTGTAATAGTTTAGGAATTCATTCATCTGTGTGTTTTAATTACCGCTTAATTACGCGTTCATCATTTAATTAGAACACATAGCCTCCTCTTGGGCTCCTCATCAAGAAGCAGGTAAACATACACAATGCACACCTGCACACATTCATAGTTTGGTCTGGGCTTTTCTCTGACAACTATTCGATTGATTGTTCCAATCGGTCGTTTAGAATACTAGTGTCACGCTAGTCCCACTTTTAGGAGCATACATAAAGCCACCTTGTATGGGCTCGCTTGTTTTCCTAAAACACTTTCAAGTCAAAACAATTAATAGAACTTGTTCTTTTGAAAATCAATTTTTCTACAAAACAAAAAAACAAAAACATAGTGTTATGGTACTTAATTAAATTGTTAGAGGTTCGCCCAACGATTTAATTAAAATGTAAAGTATTTGGGCCATTAGAGGAAAACCCAATGACTCGAATACTTTATTCCATACACTTGAAAATTTAAAACACTTTCATATTAAATTAATTAATTGAATTTGTTTTCTTTAAATCAATTTTTCTACAAAAAACAAAAAAAACATAGTGTTATGGTACTTAATTAAATTGTTAGAGGTTAAGCCGATTTAATTAAAATGTAAAATATTTGGGCCATTAGAGGTAACAATGACTTAAATACTTTATTCCATAACACTTAATAAAAAGTGAACTTTGTTTCACCTCACTCTTTTCATAATAAAGATTTTGGATGAGAGAAGATCGGTTGACCTCAATCACCAATCTCGAGTATCGAATCGTTAGAGGATATCCCGACGTTTTGGTACTTGTCATCTACAATTAAAATCAATTCAACCCATTCAAATTCCTTTTCCGCTCATCGCGGTCTTCAAAACATTTCAATTAAAATCAATACAACCAATCCAAGACATTTTCAACAAGAACTACGGAGTTTTGACTTTCCCATTGCGAGGAATACGTAGGCGCGGTTTGAAACCGTGTCAAACTCAAAATAATAACAAACAAATCCGTTTTCTTCTTTCTTAAATTCATGATTTAGAAATTAGCGATACACACACAAACACATTTCGAACTAAATGGGTCCCATCGAGTACGATGGACGTAAGAGGTGCTAATACCTTCCTCTTGCGTAACCGACTCCCGAATCCATCCTTTTTGGTCTTGTAGACCGCCTTATCCGATTTTTGTGGGTTTTATCTATATTTTCCCGTTCATTTTAGAACAAATAAAATTAGGTGGCGATTTCATTGTTTTTTTTTAAATTCATTTTAAATGATTTTTTTTGAAAATCGAGTTGCTTCAGTTGGCGACTTCACTGGGGAAATTTTTTAAAACTTTTTTTTTGACTAAGCGAGTCAACCCTAGTTTAGTTCTTCGCATGTTTGTGTGTTTGTTTATTGCTTTCTTCTTTAAGCTTATCTATTATTTATTTGCTTATTTTCCTCTATACTTTGTATATTATTTTATTGATATATTATTGTCATGGGAATTCATGGGCATTAATACATAGATAAGCCCACTACCCAGGCTTCTAGGTCACCTTTTAGGAATAGAGGGGTTGCGTAGCCTAGGTCCACCTGACTCCATTGTCTTGTTGGCCCGGCGAAGACTCCGGCTTAGAGTTGGTTGTTTTAAGGAGGTTGTTGGCCCGATAGCGCGGGACATCAATCTTTGGACAAATGACCTATAACTCTAAGTTTGTTCATGTTGTCTAGCGAGACCAAACGCTCAAATTTTGGATTCGAGCATCCCGTTAAAACCGTTTCTTGGGGTATACTTTTACAAATACTATCGCCATGTAGGCCTCTCGCGCGATGATAGTGTTTGTAAAAGGGGATCTGAGACCCCGAGAAACATTTAGCCAAAAAAAACATAAGATTAGCCTTACCTGGGGAATTGTTGGGTAGACGTCGAAACCATGACCGACCAATCCTATGAACCAGCTTTATTTAATTTGCAACATACATTGCATACCATTTGCATCAATAAAAAAGAGTTTATTTCTCTTATCATCCATGCATCATCATGCATTTCATTCATTTCAATCAAAGGACTCATTTCATCCTGGCTTCTTATCCAGAATCTCAAGACTACAAGACTGATTTCCTGACATCATCGTCATCATGGATCAACTTCAGGCAAGTGTGGCTGCGATGAATACTCACATGGATACCCAAATGGATCAATTCATGGAGATTATCCAGAACCTCGCCATTGGACAAGAAGAGTTGAAGCAAGTTGTTCAAAGGTCTGAAGTTGTTGCTATTGATCATGTTAATCCACCAGGTGTTGGTCTTAACCACATGGAGGTCCTTTCAGATCAAAATGTTAGAAACACCGTTCAGACGCATGTCAATGGAACTCCTCTTTGTGATGACATCTTGGTCTTCGTTTGACACCTTGATTTTCGATTGAAGCGAGTCGAGAAAAGCTTCACCTCCTCGAGAAAGGATGAAAGCTATTGAGGTCGTGATTCCCTTGGTTTAGGCGCTTCTAGTTTGTGCTTGGTGCGATATCAAAATTCCGCAAAATTCAAAGTCCCCCTTTCGAGAAGTATAAGGGTACCTCTTGTCCGATTACTCACATCAAAGCCTCTGCAATAAGATGGCTCCTATGCGGAAAATGACAAGCTCCTCATGCATGTTTTTCAAGATAGCCTCAGTGGAGCGTCTCTCGAGTGGTACACTCAGCTTGAACGAACTCACATCCAAAATTGGAAAGATTTAGCTGAAGCCTTTGTCAATCAATATGACTATAATAGGGACATGGCTCCCACCAGAATTCAACTCCAAGGTTTAACTCAGAAGACTGAAGAATCTTTCAAAGAGTATGCGCAAAGATGGAAGAATTAGCTGCTAGAGTTCAACCTCCTCTTTGGAGCGAGAACTCATTGAGATGTTCTCCAATACCTTGCAAGGTCCTATCTAATTCTTTGGATGTACTTCTACATTTTCACACCTAGTTGTTGTAGGGGAACGAATTGAGCGTGGTCTCAAGATGGGTAACATTCAGGATGTTCCTATTGCTTCCAAATTTCCAGAGAGAATTGATGAAGATGCAAGTACAATTTTTGAGGATGAGGAAGAAGCTCTTGCTTACCCTCAATTTGAAATTCTTAATCAAGTGACAAAAGCTACTTCTAATCAGTGTGCTCCACAAATCTGTCTTTGCTATATCACCCGTTCGATATGCTCCCAGTGGGGCTCCTCGACAACAAACTTATCGACAAAGTCGTCAACAGCGAGGTGGGAAGAATTTGATAAGGCCAAGAAAAGTGCATGATCGAATCCCTATGGCTCATAGTGAGTTGCTAACTCACCTACTCCAACATTCTTTGGTGGAGTTAAAGGAGCTCGGGACGCCTCCTTTTCCGTATCCTTTGGGATATGATCCTGATGCATACTGTGAGTTCCATTCTGGGGCACCTGGCCATACAATTGAAGGATGTAATCTTTTCAAAGGCACAGTTCAGAAACTCATTGATTCCAAAGCGATCACGTTCACTCCAGAGGGCCTACGCATCAATTGAAATCTCTTTTGACTCAATGAACGTCACGATTACAAAGTGCATCTTCTGAAGCAAGAAATCCATACGGAGACTAGTCTCCTCAACATGGAGATTCCTAGTTTCATCTTGCATGTTCATTTGTAATATTTTTTGTTTGTTCAGTACTGTTTCATATGCTAAGTTTGTTCACTCTGGAATATTAATCATAATGCATTGAATATGTTTGTCTTGAACTGATCCATTCGCTTTCACTCTTAAATGTTTTTAAATGCTTTTGATATTCAACTCTCATTAATAAAGCAACACCTCTGTAGGGAGGATGACGAACAATTTACTAAGAATCTCAAACATTCTGCTTTCGAGTAAAAACCACGCTAATGATGTGGGCTTTGTTTCAAATTCCCAAACAGGAGATATAAGGGGTGAAACCTCGTTAACCTTTGAGCCTCAAGTAGGAGTTTCTTTTCTATTTAGAAAAACCCTCATTTTTTTACCTGGGGTAGGGTAGTGTTCATTTAATCTGATCGAGCGTTCAAAACTCATCAAGAGTGCGCATCCAAGGATACAACAATGGTTATCCTTCAAAAGGACGAGGAAAGTCAAAGCCACAATGGTCAACCTCCGTCTATCAACAATGTGCTTCAAAAGAGGTTGAAACCGTAATGGTTATCTCTCGCACAAGAAATCAACAAATGACGATACCACAATTGTTATCTCTCATCCGCCAAGGATTCAGCGATCTATCACCTCAATCAAACAAGGGTGCAAGATCACATGACTTGTTCAAAGGAAAAAGTGATAAAAAATGATGACAAAAAGCCCGCTAAGTCAAAACTTCATAATAAGTCGCTTAGGCAAAAATGGCAAAAGAAAAAAAAAGAAAAGGATTACAAAACAAAATAAAATCCTCAGCAAAAGAACAAAGTCGTGTGATCATACACCAAAAGCAAAAGGTGGGTGACTGTCGTGTCCAAGAAACCTCAGTGGTTCCTCAACCGCATCATAAACTTCTCTCAAGAGAGGAAGCTCGCATCAAGTTATCTGAACTTAGGAATAGAGAACATCATGGAGAATGGGAGGGCACCAAATATTTTGAGCCTAAAAATCTTTTTTTCTAAAAAACCGTGAACCAGACCACGTTACAACCCTTGAAAGTCCTAATTGAAGCATGGGTTAATTCGAAAGCAAAACTGTTACAAGAATACGGTAACCTGACTCCTAGGAGGCTTGCTAAACATTTGAGTTGGTATCACTCAATCTTTTACAAAAAAATTCAATGTTTTGATATCTTTTCAATTAAAGATTTTTAAAACTTCAAGACAAACATGAACTTTGCATTAGAATTATCATTCGTAGAATAAAACATTCTTTGCATATAGGCAAGTGCTTAAACATCAAGTGAGCTTGCATATTGAGCATCAGACGAATAATTTGTTTGTCCTGAAGGACATATTGCTTCAAGTATCTGATTGAGCACAAAGCAGTTCGAGTTAAGAAGTAAGGTTGTGAAGTAGCCTACTTTCAAGATGTAAATTAATCACCCTGAGTAGGTGATATCTTCAAAAGTTCAGTCAATCTGGGGCAATTGTGTCAAGATTCGAAGAATCTCTCAAAGTGATGACTAATCAGGGGCATTCATCCGAGCAAGGTTGAAACCCTATTTACCTTTGGTTGGTCAAGGGTAGTATTTCCAAGTCTACAACAGTGGAGCAAATTATCTTGATGATACAAATCTCAGGAAGCCTTCTCGAGGCTATTTTCTTCAAAATCCCTACAAACTGGGGCAAAGCATTATGCAGGGGCATTCCTCCACCTCATAGTTGATCAGGTCAAGTCCAGGCGCAAGCTAAACAACCATTGAGTTTGAATGACATGTCAGGAAGTCAGGATCGTCATCCTCAGCTCTTCAGAGATCTAAGTCTGTGTTGGATTTTCTCCATCAGAAGTTCAGGATCTTTATCCTTAGCTCATTGGAGATCAGGGTTTAATTCCTGGTTATTGGTTTCCTTCAATAGAAGTCAGAAGATGGGATTCTATCCATTGAGTTCCAACAAATGTCTTTGCGTCGACACATTGCATATAGTAATTATCATTGCATTGCATTGCATCCTCAAAAGCGCGTAGCATTTCCATCGATATGGAGCATTACGCTAAAAAATAATAATCTCAAACATGCATCTAAGCATAAGCCAGATTAAAATGTTTCTCGAGTACCTTTTGCGTCTCCGAAGAGAAAGTCAATCCAAAAATCCCCAAGTGGTATTCCCAGTCAGAGTTCCCTCAAGAAATTCTTCTTCTTGTTGTTATCTGCTTTTGACCCTGTGTCGGTCTCTTACATCATTCAAAGTCAATTCAGTTATTAAGCGTCTTGCTTTTTGCAAATTCTTATTTTGTTCATCTTACCCGTGTTTGCCTCTGTCATTAGAGTGCGAGTAAGAGTCGGTGTCTAACCTTTCTTGCTTCTCAATTGTTTGAGTATCCATACTTGGTGTGTGGTAATTCATATAATTGCCACTCTTGAAGAATTACACCCCGCCTTTGGCCTGAGGGATATTGTATTTCTTGCACATTTGCAACCTTTCAAAGTCAAACATAGCCTGACAATCCTTGCTAGAGTCTCTTTTTGGTTGGCCTTTTTCCCCGTGAATTCGTCTTCGATCGACGATTTTACCACTCCATATATCTTCTCCCGAGTGAGTCTGCTCCAGTCGGTCTCCTTCTTGTGTGTGTCTAATATCTTTCGGACATATACTCACATCATTCTCATTTTGATCTGCGATGCAACTTATTGAAGTATCGCGTTCAAAGATCTATGAGTTCTTACCTTTTGATCTGCGATGCAACTTATTGAAGTATGCGTTCCAAAGATCTGTCTGTTCTCATTTTGATCTGCGATGCAACTTATTGAAGTATGCGTGTTCCAAAGATCTATGAGTTCTTACCTTTCTGATCTGCGAAGCAACTTATTTAAGTATGCTCGTTCCAAAGGTCATGGTTTCATTTACGATCTGCGAACTTATTTAAATGCGCTCGTTCCAAAGATCTGTTTTGTTCTCATTTTGATCTGCGAAGCCACTTATTCAAGTGTATTCGTGCTAAAGATCTATGTTTGGAGTTCTTCGTTTCTCCTTTCTTCTAAGTCCACTTTTGACTAAAACTTTTCTCCCCGGTAACCTTACCGATGCCAGTAACCTTACTGTATGTCTCAACTTCCCCGATCACCTGATCGATGTCTTCCCGGTAACCCTACCGTTGTAGCAACTTTGCTAATTTTGCTTCACCCGATCACCTAATCGATGTCTCCGGTAACCTTACCGATGTAATGGATCTTACTACCTCTTTGGTTTCCCGGTGACCTCACCAACGATAATGACCCCACTATGGCTTTCTTTTCCAATCACCTGATTGTGAACCCCGGTAACCTTACCGATGTCAGCCACTTTGATATCATTACAACCGAAAGTTAGTAAATTTGCCATAATTTCTTTCCAAATACTTATTTCCTGGTGACCTCACCGACGATAATGACTTCACTATGGCTTTATTTTCCAATCACCTGATTGTGTTCCCCCGGTAACCTTACCGACGTCGGCCATTTTGATATCATTTTCATTCACACTGATTGACTCGTAAACTAAATGAATTCGAGCCTTTTTACCAGCATTATTTTCCAAAAAAAACTTGGTCGTCACCCAGTAACCTTGCTGTCGAGTCGCCCAGTTGTAAATATTCATAATTCCTCTCTTCTTCGAGGAAATCTTTTGGGAATATCATACCATTATCCGCCAAAGCTTGTTAGTGGAGGCTTCCAAAAATAGAAAAAAAAAAAGGCAAAAATATTTCTACTTGTTCTTCGGAGCGCAAATTTTAGGGTTCTTTTAGTATTTAATCTTCTTCTACCTTGAAAGTTCAAAAGGCTCACTCGCCAATTTCACTTTCAGGTTTAAGACGATTAAATAGGGGCAACTGTTGCACCCCAAAATTTGCCCTCCTATCTCGATTTTACCTGGTTTAGCCTTTGCATTCATCTGCATACGCATCCATTAGGTCATTGACGTTAAACAGTCATTCATCCATTGCATATGCATCATTTCGTTGTATTTAAATTGACGTTTGCATCATTTTATAGTTATAAAATACCCGATATTTCCCTTCATTCATTTTTACCTCCTTACCTGTTTACTGTGTCATTTTAAGTTGATTATATGACGATGATATCGATATTTTGGCTTTATAAGCATTGCTAAAACAATTCGACGTATGGAAAATTAGCGGAAAAATATTTCAAACTTTGCCTCTAACTCTGCTTTATGAATCTCGTGTCACGTAGATCATGAAAATGTGATCTCTAATTTTTCGATACATTCAAATTTTGTTTTTAAGTAAGTGTTTAAAATCGGTATTTTTATTATCGCTTTATTTCAATTTTAAATATTTCGATAATTTTTCTTTAATGTTTGATACATAATTTATTTTAATATGTTTATTTTAATTTTTCAGATAATTTATTGTCCAAATTTATATCATTTTTGACAATTTTAGATGCCCAATTTTTATCTTAAAAAAAATCAAACAAAATATTTTCGGACTTGTAAATTTTTACTAGACCCAACTTTTAGGCCCATTTTATAAAGGGGCATTTTAGACATTATCAAAAATTGAAAACCCTAATTTATTGGATATATATATGTGTCATGTTACTGTTGAAAGGGGGCCAAAATTGAAACGAAACATAACAGAGGCGGAAATTGGAAAAGGAACAAGCATTTATCAAAGAAAGAAACTTTATTCCTTGACCGGTTCACTCTTCCCTTCATAACATCACACCATCCATCTCCATCGTTTCCTTTCAACATCCATCACACTCCCTTGTCTCTGTACATACTCCATCGTCCCTTACCTCCATAAACCCACCGCCGTTACAACCTCATACTCCCCTCCGTCAAACCCAGCTCCGTCTACTCCCTTCGTCTTCCATCCGCCTTCCACTCACCCTCCTTACACCGTCCCAAATCACCTTCAGTTTCCTCAACAACCTCCAGCTGCAAATTTCTTGCTTTCTTCAACCCTCAACCATACTCTGTTCCGCCGTCAACCACCCCTCTGTCTCTCACAACCCTCACCCCGTGTCTTCCTCGCAACACACCTCCGCCGTGAACCCATTCAACACCGTCATCTCAAACTATCAGCCATCGCTACTTCCATCATAAACCCTTCATCACCGTCGCCCTACACCACTGAAACATCATCACCCATAACCTCAAACCTTCATCTTCTCCAGCAATCCGCAATCCCCTCCGCTCCCTCTATCTCGTCCCTGTTTCCATCTTCACAGAAATATCCCTCCGTTCAACTCAATCTCACCTAACCCACATCATCAGAACTCCCTCTACTTCCCTGTTTCCTCCAACCTCCGCTCCATCTTCCTTCTGCGCCTTCAACCCAGCCGACACGAAACCCCCTCCGTTGATGCTCTCCTTCAATCTCAACCTCCGACATACCTTTCTTGTCTCTACAGCCATCGCCGCATCTGTACCCGCCAGCTTCCGTTCAACTCCAAACAACAATAATCGTCATCATCTCCATCGACCTTCAACCGTTCTCTGCATCTCCTCGCTGTTACTTGCCATGTTTCTTGCACTTGCCAAGACTGGAATCCAAGTAATCGTTTCCGTTCCTAACGACGAGTTACTCGGAATTGGTCAGTCCAATGCCACAGCTGCGGATTGCGTTGCTCGTGATATCATAACTCATGTCTCCTGCTACTAGCATTACAGCCATAACTGTTGGTTCTGAAGTCTTAACTTCACTCCCAAATACAACTGCTGTCCTTGTTAGAAATAGATCAGTTTCCTGCTACAACATCAACAACATTTGCCTCTTTCCTTTTCAGGTAACATCATTCACTTTTGTTCTATTTACTCAAGTTATGGTTGTGTTTTGTTTTATCGAAAGGAATAATGAAGTGTGTATAGTATTATGCCATTAAGCTTTTTTTTGATTAATTAAAGTTGCTGAAAATGTGATATCTATTTGAGGTTATTGTTGTGGAATTTGATTTGTTTACTTTTTTAGAGATAAATTGTATAGAAACTGTGATGTTATTAAAGTACTTTGTTGGTGTTTATTAAGATGTCAAAATTGATGGTGTTGATGTGGAAATTTCATTGATAGAAAGTTAGCGTTGAAATTGATTAAATTGATAAAGAAATTGTGGTTTGTCTAAGAGGATTCAATTTGGTTGATAATGTTGTGTTTAGCTTATGTCAAATTTGAAAGAAATTAGGATGACATTCAATTGGACTTCGAAGGAAATTTTGGTTGTAAGCATCTTTGCATTTTTTTCCACATTGTTTTGAACACTTTCAAGTTGAATTTCTGTGCGTTATTAAGTTCTTACTAGTTGCTGTCCGGTTATTGATAAGAGACTAAGAGCTTGATTTAATCTACTTCTTTGTTCGTTCTTGATTCAATTTGAGATAACATGAGTTTATGCATACTTGTTATTTGGTTTTGATGGTTAGAATGTCGTATCGTGCCCAAATTTGTCTCGATACTTAAAGCTTTCATGAGATCTTAGTTTCTAATTTCTTTTACCATGTACTTTCTTGATCCACAAAATACATGTATGTTTGATTTTGATTTTCATTTAGCTCATTTCAATTCCTCATGTGATTACTAAATTTTGTTCTTTGGTTGATGCAAGTTCTTAAATGGCTCATGTTTCATTCGATTTTAATTATAAGTCTTGATTACTAACCATGTTCAATTTGTTCCAATCTTATTTCATTTTAATCATTATCTCACACTCAAGTTACTAACGAGTTTGTTCATTTGTGAAGATATTCAAAGATTACTCAAGCATCCATACTCAATTAACAAATTAATGTTGAATTACTACTTTTATTTAATATTTAGTAATGTATATACAAAGTACTTATTATTTTTATTCTTATATTTATTGTTGTAAATATAATTATACATAGTATTTTTATTTTATACTTAAATATTGTGAATATTATTAGATATACTACTTTACTTTTATTCTTATTAAATTTGCTTGTAAATAAAATTCAATTTATTACATTGTAGTTATCCTTGTGTTGCAATTTCGAATTTGAAATTTAATTTAACTTACGAACGTGCATGAACACAAGCATTTCTATTATGTTTTGTCTGTATATCATGCAATGTAGGGACTCTTATCTCACATTCATCTGACGAGACAAGCTGTATCCAATTTTGAAGACTACTTAAAGCGCATTACAATTTATTCGATTATTCAAATTAATTCGATTGGGTTGTATTGTTTGTTTATTTAAGCTCTTATCTCGCTTTTCAACTTGATACATCCTCATTCACAAACTTGTAATAGTTTAGGAATTCATTCATCTGTGTGTTTTAATTACCGCTTAATTACGCGTTCATCATTTAATTAGAACACATAGCCTCCTCTTGGGCTCCTCATCAAGCAGCAGGTAAACATACACAATGCACACTGCACATTCATAGTTTGGTCCTGGGCTTTTCTACAGCGACAACTATTCGATTGATTGTTCCAATCGGTCGTTTAGAATACTAGTGTCACGCTAGTCCCACTTTTAGGAGCATACATAAAGCCACCTTGTATGGGCTCGCTTGTTTTCCTAAAACACTTTCAAGTCAAAACAATTAATAGAACTTGTTCTTTTGAAAATCAATTTTCTACAAAACAAAAAACAAAAACATAGTGTTATGGTACTTAATTAAATTGTTAGAGGTTTAACGATTTAATTAAAATGTAAATATTTGGGCCATTAGAGGAAAACCCAATGACTCGAATACTTTATTCCATACACTTGAAAATTTAAAACACTTTCATATTAAATTAATTAATTGAATTTGTTTTCTTTAAATCAATTTTCTACAAAAACAAAAAACATAGTGTTATGGTACTTAATTAAATTGTTAGAGGTTCGCCAACGATTTAATTAAAATGTAAATATTTGGGCCATTAGAGGGTAATACTTTATTCCATAACACTTAATAAAAGTGAACTTTGTTTCACCTCACTCTTTTCATAATAAAGATTTTGGATGAGAGAAGATCGGTTGACCTCAATCACCAATCTCGAGTATCGAATCGTTAGAGGATATCCCGACGTTTTGGTACTTGTCATCTACAATTAAAATCAATTCAACCCATTCAAATTCCTTTTCCGCTCATACGCGGTCTTCAAAAACATTTCAATTAAAATCAATACAACCAATCCAAGACATTTTCAACAAGAACTACGGAGTTTTGACTTTCCCATTGCACGAGGGAATACGTAGCGGTTTGAAACCATGTCAAACTCAAAATAATAACAAACAAATCCCGTTTTCTTCTTTCTTAAATTCATGATTTAGAAATTAGCGATACACACACAAACACATTTCGAACTAAATGGGTCCCATCGAGTACGATGGACGTAAGAGGTGCTAATACCTTCCTCTTGCGTAACCGACTCCCGAATCCATCCTTTTTGGTCTTGTAGACCGCCTTATCCGATTTTTGTGGGTTTTATCTATATTTTCCCGTTCATTTTAGAACAAATAAAATTAGGTGGCGATTTCATTGTTTTTTTTTAAATTCATTTTAAATGATTTTTTTTGAAAATCGAGTTGCTTCACAAGGTTGAAGCTTGAACAATGGTCTCTTTCTTCCTCTCTATTCCACAGTTTCCCTTTCCTTCTTCTTTTTTCTAATTTTTGAAAATAACAAAAAGGGATAGTATTAGCCTAACATGTCTAACTAACCCCTTAACTATGTAATAATTCCCATTTTGCCCTTTAGTTCATTCCTAACCAAATTGGTTACTACTAATAGCTTTATTTATTTCTTCATATAATAAAATGATCAAATAAGGCATCACAATTTTAGTAAATATATATTAAAAATACATATTTTTTTTTGTCAAATTCGATTTAAATATATATTGTTTAATACATATTACAAAATTTATTAATTTTTTGCATTTAAAATTTTTTTTATTCATAATAAGGAGAGGTAAATCCACTAGATATCCCACACTCAACCGTTAGATCAAGGGTTCGTAGTCTAGTAATGGCATCCAACATAGGATCGTTCGCATTTGCTATAAGTAGTAGATAATTTTTTATGTTAAAATAACAAATAAGTTATAATTTGCTTAAAAGTGATTACTAATATCTTGTATGACTCTTTTTAACTTTAAAAATTTTAGGATTCAATAAAATAAAAACAGGACAAAATCCTGTAGTTTAAAAAAACACATGAGATTTACATCGGTGACATGTGATTTTTGTAGAAATGTTTTGTTAAATTATTAATGATTTTCTTTAAATGTATAATTTTATTTTTTGAATACTTTTGAATTATTTTATATCTACATAAAGTTATAAATAAAATTAAATATTAAAATTATTAATATATTTAATTTTTTTTATAAATTCAAAATTCGATAGATCTGAGAAAAAGGAGTGGGGGACTCAAATGAATCCCTTAAACACCAACAAATCTACAATTACACAAAGCTAACTTATGATGATATAAAGATGAAGCAAGAAACTTAGAAGGAATGCTCCACACTACATGGGGATCTAAAATGGCGCCCACCCTATAAATATGAGTGGTGAAAAACTCAATTTTCTAATCATAACCAACACATTAAGCAATCTAGTTAGAATGGACCAAAGCTCGGTTTTAGGACCTTGAATTGCAAGAATGAATAGCATATTTGAATTAGTTTCCAATCAAATATTAGTAAAGCTTGAATTAGAAGCAAAATGAATGGCTTTTATGACACCATAATGTTTGATTTTATTTTTCTATTCTATCCAAAATATATCCTATAAATATTTGTTTCCTCTTTAAATTGTTTTTGTAACTTTCATGTAACAAAAAGTATTGACTTTCAAATAAAAAGACTAGTTAAAAGAATAATGTCTCCTCTTACAAGAGATTTTTTATTGCTATGTGTCCTAATGTGTCTATCAATGGACAATGCTCTAGGAGTGCGAGTGAGAATTACAAACGATTTAGAAAGAAACGTGGACTTAACCGTTCATTGTAAATCTGGAGATGATGATCTAGGCGTGCATGTTCTTCGCCCTAAGGGAAGTTATAGTTTTAAGTTTGGCACTAATTTTTTTGGAGGAACGTTATTTTTCTGTTCATTTAGATGGGATAAAAATTTCCGTTATTATGATGTATACAAAGAACAAAGAGATGCTTTTAAAGGTGACTATTTCGACTATTTTGTAAAACAAGCTGGACCATGTATGGGTGGTAAATGTTATAACTGGAATCCTTAATTATTATTGTATTACCTATTATATCAGAATAAATGTTGTACTTGGGGATTAGATACCTCAACAATGTATATAATAAAATTTATTTATTTTGTGTGGTGCATTTTATATAATTTATTTTCATGTCTAAGGGAATATTAAATTTAATTTTATAAAAGTATATCTTTATAAAAAAAGGTGGTATTTGTTTACCTCAAAACCTTGTGGAAATGTGAAGAAATTAACATGTTAATCAAGTTATTATAAAAACAATTATGATGAGAAAATTTGAATTGGCTTCTCTTAATTTCATGCAGTTTTGTTAGTGGTATTACGTGCATGTGAATTTTTCCCCATTCTCTTAGATTATCTTTTATTTATTTTTTTGGCTTATGAACGGTTATAATTTTGATATGTTGATTATATACTTAATAATATATGTTTTATAGTCATAATATCATTTTTAAAATAATTGTTTAAGTTTATTGAGAATTTTCTATACGTTTGTCTTATGGAATTTATTCCTATGATGTATAATTGAGGCGCACCAAGTCATTACAATAAATTTGATTTTCAACCATACTATTTAATAGTATTTTCTACTTCACCTAAAAAATCTGATTATTTTAAAAAATAGGAATTTAATTTTCAATGCTAGAGTGAATTTTATTCTCTTCATAAAAAGAGAAATTTTTTAGTAAAAAATTTAAATCTGAGACTTTTTTATAAAGTAAATTTTCTATGTAACATTCAAGTACATGAATTTAGTCATTAAGTATATATAGTTTTATTTTACAAAACGGTTTGATATTGAGTTACGGTATTTAATCTTTAACACTAACTACTACGTGGTAACAATACAACAAAAAAATAAAACGTAAATGATTAGTATCATATTTATATATTTTAGAATGTATGAAAATAGTTTTTAAAACACCATATAATTATAATTTTAATTAAATCATTTATATTAATTTAACTCTCTTAAAACCATTTCATCTATTGTATCTTATCTCTTTAAAATAATTATTATTTATTTTTAAATATAGAACTCTATGGGATTTAGTGATCTCATCCCACTATTGTTGATCATTTTCGATACTTCTCATCAAGTTAAAGGAGAGGTGGTGATTAAGAAAACTTAAAGATGTCTCTATAGTTGTTTCCATTGTTGTATTTTGAAGATCTGTAGTAATTCTTGATATGAACATACGATCTTGTACAAGTGATGATATTAGATTTTTGTAAATGACTCTATAACTATATATATATATATATATATATATATATATATATATATATATATCTTTCATATAGTCAAGGTCATATATTTTTCTAACACCCCATACCTATATTGCCTACGATATACGTATTTGGCATTAAATGGTACATAAAACTACCATGTAATAGCAGCAGGATAGGATAAGTATTAGAACATATTAAAAATTCAAAGTCGAAACTGTTATGCCCACAAAATATAAATCCAAATGGGTACTAATACATGATCCCAAAAGAGTACATAAGCGGAAAGATACAAAGTGAATAAGTCATCACCAACGAAACACCACTACAAGACTAAGCCATCTTACCCTTGCCTTTGTCCTGCCTCGAAGATCCTGAAAATAATAATTGGAATGGGGTGAGATTAATAAATCTCATTGATCCTCTCTAACTTAGGGGTTCGCTCGATTCTACAAGGAACATGCATCACAAAACGGATTCACCTAGAATCCGGGTTTATACCTCACGACCAGGTACAAGTACATTACAAGTAAACACCACCACTGGGAGTCCCTTGACTAACCCGTGAGGTGGTAACAAACACAATATGACACACAAACAAATATGCATACTCGTACACGTTTACAAGGAATCGAGGAGTACGTTAATACCTTTACCATAGTTACACTTCCACGTCCTCAATGAGTACCCCAATGCCTAATATCAAGAGACTCGCACCAATCCATCGCACGATGAAACAGATCATTCCTATATGAAATTCCATTTACGGCGAGTACACGAAGTGACTTTCGCCTACATGGCGTCACAACCATGTCAATCATCTATACACTGATGAATTACACAAGCACGAAAACGCCTTTTCGACGCATGGCCCACTAGGTGATAGCCTAGTGGTGTAACCTATCTTGCACAACTAGAGGTGAGTTATATACCCAAGGATTGCCTACATGGCATTTTCTCCCCACCACGGATGAGTTCAAGGTGGTATGCCTCTTTCATGGGCCCACAAGCACATCGCCTTTGGTAGCTCGGATGTGTACCACATACCCATTACACACGAAGGTATCACGGATCACCCAAGCACGAACTAAATTACACAAAAAATTAGTCGTGGTCATAAGTCATTACAATAGACGGTTCTTGAAATGAGAACCATTCTGTACATTTGGGGAAAATAATATAGTTCTCCCGGTGGGCACCGAGAGGCATGCCGGCCTCTGCAATTTTGACTTTCATAATTGAGGGCACAGAGTGCGGCCGGACATTGGCGAGGTCCATTTTCTACAGAGAAATAAGAAAACTATCAGTTCTGTTTTGAGGATCCAAACCTCAATCTATCACTTCTTAACGAACATTCACAACATTATAACACCATGAACGAGTTTATAGAGTAGTAATCATCATAAAAAACACACATGCAAGTTCCAATTTCACTCAATTCCCAAAAACCCCAATCTTTTGAAAACCCCAAGTTTCCCCAATGTCTCTAACTAAGAGACTCACCTTGCTAGGGATGAAGAGCTCCGAAAATCAGGAACAAAGATGGTGAGAGTGGCTGATTTTTGTGTGCATGCAATGTTGAAGCTTGAACAATGGTCTCCTTCTTCCTCTCTATTCCACGGTTTCCCTTTCCTTCTTCTTTTTTCTAATTTTTGAAAATAACAAAAAGGGATAGTATTAGCCTAACATGTCTAACTAACCCCTTAACTATGTAATAATTCCTATTTTGCCCTTTGGTTCATTCCTAACCAAATTGGTTACTACTAATAGCTTTATTTATTTCTTCATATAATAAAATGATCAAATGAGGCATCACAATTTTAGTAATTATATATTAAAAATACATATTTTTTTTGTCATATTCGATTTAAATATATATTGTTTAATACATATTAATAAATTTATTAATTTTTTGCATTTAATTTTTTTTATTCATAATAAGGAGAGGTAAATCCACTAGATATCCCACACGCAACCGTTAGATCAAGGGTTCGTAGTCTAGTAATGGCATCCAACATAGGATCGTTCGCATTTGCTATAAGTAGTAGATAATTTTTTTATGTTAAAATAACAAATAAGTTATAATTTGATTAAAAGTGATTACTAATATCTTGTATTACTCTTTTTAAGTTTAAAAATTTTAGGATGCAATAAAATAAAACCAGGACAAAATCATAGTTTAAAAAACACATGAGATTTACATCGGTGACATGTGATTTTGTAGAAATGTTTTGTTAAATTATTAATGATTTTCTTTAAATGTATAATTTTATTTTTTGAATACTTTTGAATTATTTTATATCTACATAAAGTAATAAATAAAATTAAATATTAAAATTATTAATATATTTAATTTTTTTTATAAATTCAAAATTCGATAGATCTGAGAAAAAGGAGTGGGGGACTCAAATGAATCCCTTAAACACCAACAAATCTACAATTACACAAAGCTAACTTATGATGATATAAAGATGAAGCAAGAAACTTAGAAGGAATGTTCCACACTACATGGGGATCTAAAATGGCGCCCACCCTATAAATATGAGTGGTGAAAAACTCAATTTTCTAATCTTAACCAACACATTAAGCAATCTAGTTAGAATGGACCAAAGCTCGGTTTTAGGACCTTGAATTGCAAGAATGAATAGCATATTTGAATTAGTTTCCAATCAAATATTAGTAAAGCTTGAATTAGAAGCAAAATGAATGGCTTTTATGACACCATAATGTTTGATTTTATTTTTCTATTCTTTCCAAAATATATCCTATAAATATTTGTTTCCTCTTTAAATTGTTTTTGTAACTTTCATGTAACAAAAAGTATTGACTTTCAAATAAAAAGACTAGTTAAAAGAATAATGTCTCCTCTTACAAGATATTTTTTATTGCTATGTGTCCTAATGTGTCTATCAATGGACAATGCTCTTGGAGTGCGAGTGAGAATTACAAACGATTTAGAAAGAAACGTGGACTTAACCGTTCATTGTAAATCTGGAGATGATGATCTAGGCGTGCATGTTCTTCGCCCTAAGGGAAGTTATAGTTTTAAGTTTGGCACTAATTTTTTTGGAGGAACATTATTTTTCTGTTCATTTAGATGGGATAAAAATTTCCGTTATTATGATGTATACAAAGAACAAAGAGATTCTTTTAAAGGTGACTATTTCGACTATTTTGTAAAACAAGCTGGACCATGTATGGGTGGTAAATGTTATAACTGGAATCCTTAATTATTATTGTATTACCTATTATATCAGAATAAATGTTGTACTTGGGGATTAGATACCTCAACAATGTATATAATAAAATTTATTTATTTTGTGTGGTGCATTTTATATAATTTATTTTCATGTCAAAGGGAATATTAAATTTAATTTTATAATAGTATATCTTTATAAAAAAAGGTGGTATTTGTTTACCTCAAAACCTTGTGGAAATTTGAAGAAATTAACATGTTAATCAAGTTATTATAAAAACAATTATGATGAGAAAATTTGAATTGGCATCTCTTAATTTGATGCAGTTGTTGTTAGTGGTATTTCGTGCATGTGAATTTTTCCCCATTCTCTTAGGTTATCTTTTATTTATTTTTTTGGCTTATGAACGGTTATAATTTTGATATGTTGATTATATACTTAATAATATATTATTTATAGTCATAATATCATTTTTAAAATAATTGTTTAAGTTTATTCAGAATTTTCTATACGTTTGTCTTATGGAATTTATTCCTATGATGTATAATTGAGGCGCACCAAGTCATTACAATAAATTTGATTTTCAACCATACTATTTAATAATATTTTCTACTTCACCTAAAAAATCTGATTATTTTAAAAAATAGGAATTTAATTTTCAATGCTAGAGTGAATTTTATTCTCTTCATAAAAAAAGAAATTTTTTAGTAAAAAATTTAAATCTGAGACTTTTTTATAAAGTAAGTTTTCTATGTAACATTCAAGTACATGAATTTAGTCATTAAGTATATATAGTTTTATTTTACAAAACGGTTTGATATTGAGTTACGGTATTTAATCTTTAACACTAACTACTACGTGGTAACAATACAACAAAAAAATAAAACGTAAATGATTAGTATCATATTTATATATTTTAGAATGTATTAAAATAGTTTTTAAAACACCATATAATTATAATTTTAATTAAATCATTTATATTAATTTAACCCGCCTCTCTTAAAACCATTTCATCTATTGTATCTTATCTCTTTAAAAATAATTATTATTTATTTTTAAATATAGAACTCTATGGGATTTAGTGATCTCATCCCACTATTGTTGATCATTTTCCAGTACTTCTCATCAAGTTAAAGGAGAGGGTAAGCTGATTAAGAAAACTTAAAGATGTCTCTATAGTTGTTTCCATTGTTGTATTTTGAAGATCTGTAGTAATTCTTGATATGAACATACGATCTTGTACAAGTGATGATATTAGATTTTTGTAATTGACTCTATAACTATATATATATATATATAAATATATATATATATTTAAATATATATATATATATATATATATATATATCTTTCATATAGTTAAGGTCATATATTTTTGTAACACCCCATACATATATTGCCTATGATATACGTATTTGGCATTAAATGGTACATAAAACTACCACGTAATAACAGCAGGATAGGATAAGTATTAGAACATATTAAAAATTCAAAGTCGAAACTGTTATGCCCACAAAATATAAATCCAAATGGGTACTAATACATGATCCCAAAAGAGTACATAAGCGGAAAGATACAAAGTGAATAAGTCATCACCAACGAAACACCACTACAGGACTAAGCCATCTTACCCTTGCCTTTGTTCTGCCTCGAAGATCCTGAAAATAATAATTGGAATGGGGCGAGATTAATAAATCTCATTGATCCTCCCTAACTTAGGGGTTCGCTCGATTCTACAAGGAACATGCATCACAAAACGGATTCACCTAGAATCCGGGTTTATACCTCACGACCAGGTACAAGTACATTACAAGGAAACACCACCACTGGGAGTCCCTTGACTAACCCGTGAGGTTGTAACAAACACAATATGACACACAAACAAATATGCATACTCGTACCCTTGTACATGGAATCGAGGAGTACGTTAATACCTTTACCATAGTTACACTTCCACGTCCTCAATGAGTACCCCAATGCCTAATGTCAAGAGACTCGCACCAATCCATCGCAATGAAACGGATCATTCCTATATGAAATTCCATTTACGGCAGTACAAGAAGTGACTTTCGCCTACATGGCGTCACAACCATGTCAATCATCTATACAGCGATGAATTACACGAAACGCCTTTTCGACGCATGGCCCACTAGGTGATAGCCTAGTGGTGTAACCTATCTTGGCACAACTAGAGGTGAGTTATATACCCAAGGATTGCCTACATGGCATTTTCTCCCCACCACGGATGAGTTCAAGGTGGTATGCCCTTTTCATGGGCCCACACAAGCACATCGCCTTTGGTAGCTCGGATGTGTACGACATACCCATTACACGAAGGTATCACGGATCACACAACAAGCACGAACTAAATTACATAAAAATTAGTCGTGGTCATAAGTCATTACAATGACGGTTCTTGAAATGAGAACCATTACGTACATTGGGGAAAATAATATAGTTCTCCCGGTGAGGGCGAAGAGGCATGCCGAGCGGCCTCTGCGGTTTTGACTTTCATAATTTGGGGCGGAGTGCGCCCACGGCCGGTCTATTTTCTGAAAAATAAGAAAACTATCGATTCTTTTGAGGATCCAAACCTCAATCTATCACTTCTAAGCGAACATTCACAACATTATAACACCATGAGCGAGTTTATAGAGTAGTAATCATCATAAAAAACACATGCAAGTTCCAATTTCACTCAATTCCCAAAACCCCAATCTTTTGAAAACCCAAGTTTCCCCAATGTCTCTAACTAAGAGACTCACCTTGCTAGGGATGAAGAGCTCCGAAAATCAGGAACACAGATGGTGAGAGTGGCTGATTTTTGTGTGCATGCAATGTTGAAGCTTGAACAATGGTCTCCTTCTTCCTCTCTATTCCACGGTTTCCCTTTCCTTCTTCTTTTTTCTAATTTTTGAAAATAACAAAAAGGGATAGTATTAGCCAAACATGTCTAACTAACCCCTTAACTATGTAATAATTCCTATTTTGCCCTTTGGTTCATTCCTAACCAAATTGGTTACTACTAATAGCTTTATTTATTTCTTCATATAATAAAATGATCATATGAGGCATCACAATTTTAGTAATTATATATTAAAAATACATATTTTTTTTGTCATATTCGATTTAAATATATATTGTTTAATACATATTAATAAATTTATTAATTTTTTGCATTTAATTTTTTTTAATTCATAATAAGGAGAGGTAAATCAACTAGATATCCCACACGCAACCGTTAGATCAAGGGTTCGTAGTCTAGTAATGGCATCCAACATAGGATCGTTCGCATTTGCTATAAGTAGTAGATAATTTTTTTATGTTAAAATAACAAATAAGTTATAATTTGATTAAAAGTGATTACTAATATCTTGTATTACTCTTTTTAAGTTTAAAAATTTTAGGATGCAATAAAATAAAAACCAGGACAAAATCCTGTAGTTTAAAAAAACACATGAGATTTACATCGGTGACATGTGATTTTTGTAGAAATGTTTTGTTAAATTATTAATGATTTTCTTTAAATGTATAATTTTATTTTTTGAATACTTTTGAATTATTTTATATCTACATAAAGTAATAAATAAAATTAAATATTAAAATTATTAATATATTTAATTTTTTTTTATAAATTCAAAATTCGATAGATCTGAGAAAAAGGAGTGGGGGACTCAAATGAATCCCTTAAACACCAACAAATCTACAATTACACAAAGCTAACTTATGATGATATTAAGATGAAGCAAGAAACTTAGAAGGAATGTTCCACACTGCATGGGGATCTAAAATGGCGCCCACCCTATAAATATGAGTGGTGAAAAACTCAATTTTCTAAACTTAACCAACACATTAAGCAATCTAGTTAGAATGGACCAAAGCTCGGTTTTAGGACCTTGAATTGCAAGAATGAATAGCATATTTGAATTAGTTTCCAATCAAATATTAGTAAAGCTTGAATTAGAAGCAAAATGAATGGCTTTTATGACATCATAATGTTTGATTTTATTTTTCTATTCTATCCAAAATATATCCTATAAATATTTGTTTCCTCTTTAAATTGTTTTTGTAACTTTCATGTAACAAAAAGTATTGACTTTCAAATAAAAAGACTAGTTAAAAGAATAATGTCTCCTCTTACAAGATATTTTTTATTGCTATGTGTCCTAATGTGTCTATCAATGGACAATGCTCTAGGAGTGCGAGTGAGAATTACAAACGATTTAGAAAGAAACGTGGACTTAACCGTTCATTGTAAATCTGGAGATGATGATCTAGGCGTGCATGTTCTTCGCCCTAAGGGAAGTTATAGTTTTAAGTTTGGAACTAATTTTTTTGGAGGAACATTATTTTTCTGTTCATTTAGATGGGATAAAAATTTCCGTTATTATGATGTATACAAAGAACAAAGAGATTCTTTTAAAGGTGACTATTTCGACTATTTTGTAAAACAAGCTGGACCATGTATGGGTGGTAAATGTTATAACTGGAATCCTTAATTATTATTGTATTACCTATTATATCAGAATAAATGTTGTACTTGGGGATTAGATACCTCAACAATGTATATAATAAAAAAAAATTATTTTGTGTGGTGCATTTTATATAATTTATTTTCATGTCTAAGGGAATATTAAATTTAATTTTATAAAAGTATATCTTTATAAAAAAAGGTGGTATTTGTTTACCTCAAAACCTTGTGAAAATTTGAAGAAATTAACATGTTAATCAAGTTATTATAAAAACAATTATGATGAGAAAATTTGAATTGGCATCTCTTAATTTGATGCAGTTGTTGTTAGTGGTATTTCGTGCATGTGAATTATTCCCCATTCTCTTAGATTATCTTTTATTTATTTTTTTGGCTTATGAACGGTTATAATTTTGATATGTTGATTATATACTTAATAATATATTATTTATAGTCATAATATCATTTTTAAAATATTTGTTTAAGTTTATTCAGAATTTTCTATACGTTTGTCTTATGGAATTTATTCCTATGATGTATAATTGAGGCGCACCAAGTCATGACAATAAATTTGATTTTCAACCATACTATTTAATAATATTTTCTACTTCACCTAAAAAATCTGATTATTTTAAAAAATAGGAATTTAATTTTCAATGCTAGAGTGAATTTTATTCTCTTCATAAAAAAAGAAATTTTTTAGTAAAAAATTTAAATCTGAGACTTTTTTATAAAGTAAGTTTTCTATGTAACATTCAAGTACATGAATTTAGTCATTAAGTATATATAGTTTTATTTTACAAAACGGTTTGATATTGAGTTACGGTATTTAATCTTTAACACTAACTACTACGTGGTAACAATACAACAACAAAAATAAAACGTAAATGATTAGTATCATATTTATATATTTTAGAATGTATTAAAATAGTTTTTAAAACACCATATAATTATAATTTTAATTAAATCATTTATATTAATTTAACCCGCCTCTCTTAAAACCATTTCATCTATTGTATCTTATCTCTTTAAAAATAATAATTATTTATTTTTAAATATAGAACTCTATGGGATTTAGTGATCTCATCCCACTATTGTTGATCATTTTCCAGTACTTCTCATCAAGTTAAAGGAGAGGTGGTGATTAAGAAAACTTAAAGATGTCTCTATAGTTGTTTCCATTGTTGTATTTTGAAGATCTAGTAATTCTTGATATGAACATACGATCTTGTACAAGTGATGATATTAGATTTTGTAATTGACTCTATAACTATATATATATATATATAAATATATATATTTAATATATATATATATATATATATATATATATATATATATATCTTTCATATAGTTAAGGTCATATATTTTTGTAACACCCCATACATATATTGCCTATGATATACGTATTTGGCATTAAATGGTACATAAAACTACCACGTAATAACAGCAGGATAGGATAAGTATTAGAACATATTAAAAATTCAAAGTCGAAACTGTTATGCCCACAAAATATAAATCCAAATGGGTACTAATACATGATCCCAAAAGAGTACATAAGCGGAAAGATACAAAGTGAATAAGTCATCACCAACGAAACACCACTACAGGACTAAGCCATCTTACCCTTGCCTTTGTTCTGCCTCGAAGATCCTGAAAATAATAATTGGAATGGGGCGAGATTAATAAATCTCATTGATCCTCCCTAACTTAGGGGTTCGCTCGATTCTACAAGGAACATGCATCACAAAACGGATTCACCTAGAATCCGGGTTTATACCTCACGACCAGGTACAAGTACATTACAAGGAAACACCACCACTGGGAGTCCCTTGACTAACCCGTGAGGTTGTAACAAACACAATATGACACACAAACAAATATGCATACTCGTACCCTTGTACATGGAATCGAGGAGTACGTTAATACCTTTACCATAGTTACACTTCCACGTCCTCAATGAGTACCCCAATGCCTAATGTCAAGAGACTCGCACCAATCCATCGCACAATGAAACAGATCATTCCTATATGAAATTCCATTTACGACGAGTACAAGAAGTGACTTTCGCCTACATGGCGTCACAACCATGTCAATCATCTATACACTGATGAATTACACAACCGCGCCATGGCCCACTAGGTGATAGCCTAGTGGTGTAACCTATGCGGCACAACTAGAGGTGAGTTATATACCCAAGGATTGCCTACATGGCATTTTTCTCCCCACCACAGATGAGTTCAAGGTGGTATGCCCTTTTTCATGGGCCCACACAAGCACATCGCCTTTGGTAGCTCAGATGTGTACGACATACCCATTACACACAGCAAGGTATCACAGATCACACAACAAGCACGAACTAAATTACATAAAAAATTAGTCGTGGTCATAAGTCATTACAACAGACGGTTCTTGAAATGAGAACCATTCTGTACATTTGGGGAAAATAATATAGTTCTCCCCAGTAGGGCGCGCTGAGCAGAGGCATGCCGCTGAGCGGCCTCTGCGAATTTTGAACTTTTCATAATTCGGTGGGCGCCGAGTGCGGCCCGGAGCGGTCTATTTTCTACAGCAGAAAAATAAGAAAACTATCAGTTCTGTTTTGAGGATCCAAACCTCAATCTATCACTTCTAAACGAACATTCACAACATTATAACACCATGAACGAGTTTATAGAGTAGTAATCATCATAAAAAACACACATGCAAGTTCTAATTTCACTCAATTCCCAAAAACCCCAATCTTTTGAAAACCCCAAGTTTCCCCAATGTCTCTAACTAAGAGACTCACCTTGCTAGGGATGAAGAGCTCCGAAAATCAGGAACAAAGATGGTGAGAGTGGCTGATTTTTGTGTGCATGCAAGGTTGAAGCTTGAACAATGGTCTCCTTCTTCCTCTCTATTCCACGGTTTCCCTTTCCTTCTTCTTTTTTCTAATTTTTGAAAATAACAAAAAGGGATAGTATTAGCCTAACATGTCTAACTAACCCCTTAACTATGTAATAATTCCTATTTTGCCCTTTGGTTCATTCCTAACCAAATTGGTTACTACTAATAGCTTTATTTATTTCTTCATATAATAAAATGATCAAATGAGGCATCACAATTTTAGTAAATATATATTAAAATACATATTTTTTGTCAAATTCGATTTAAATATATATTGTTTAATACATATTACAAAATTTATTAATTTTTTGAATTTAATTTTTTTTTATTCATAATAAGGAGAGGTAAATCCACTAGATATCCCACACGCAAACGTTAGATCAAGGGTTCGTAGTCTAGTAATGGCATCCAACATAGGATCGTTCGCATTTGCTATAAGTAGTAGATAATTTTTTTATGTTAAAATAACAAATAAGTTATAATTTGATTAAAAGTGATTACTAATATCTTGTATTACTCTTTTTAAGTTTAAAAATTTTAGGATGCAATAAAATAAAAACCAGGACAAAATCCTGTAGTTTAAAAAAACACATGAGATTTACATCGGTGACATGTGATTTTTGTAGAAATGTTTTGTTAAATTATTAATGATTTTCTTTAAATGTATAATTTTATTTTTTGAATACTTTTGAATTATTTTATATCTACATAAAGTAATAAATAAAATTAAATATTAAAATTATTAATATGTTTAATTTTTTTTATAAATTCAAAATTCGATAGATCTGAGAAAAAGGAGTGGGGGACTCAAATGAATCCCTTAAACACCAACAAATCTACAATTACACAAAGCTAACTTATGATGATATAAAGATGAAGCAAGAAACTTAGAAGGAATGTTCCACACTACATGGGGATCTAAAATGGCGCCCACCCTATAAATATGAGTGGTGAAAAACTCAATTTTCTAATCTTAACCAACACATTAAGCAATCTAGTTAGAATGGACCAAAGCTCGGTTTTAGGACCTTGAATTGCAAGAATGAATAGCATATTTGAATTAGTTTCCAATCAAATATTAGTAAAGCTTGAATTAGAAGCAAAATGAATGGCTTTTATGACACCATAATGTTTGATTTTATTTTTCTATTCTTTCCAAAATATATCCTATAAATATTTGTTTCCTCTTTAAATTGTTTTTGTAACTTTCATGTAACAAAAAGTATTGACTTTCAAATAAAAAGACTAGTTAAAAGAATAATGTCTCCTCTTACAAGAGATTTTTTATTGCTATGTGTCCTAATGTGTCTATCAATGGACAATGCTCTAGGAGTGCGAGTGAGAATTACAAACGATTTAGAAAGAAACGTGGACTTAACCGTTCATTGTAAATCTGGAGATGATGATCTAGGCGTGCATGTTCTTCGCCCTAAGGGAAGTTATAGTTTTAAGTTTGGAACTAATTTTTTTGGAGGAACATTATTTTTCTGTTCATTTAGATGGGATAAAAATTTCCGTTATTATGATGTATACAAAGAACAAAGAGATGCTTTTAAAGGTGACTATTTCGACTATTTTGTAAAACAAGCTGGACCATGTATGGGTGGTAAATGTTATAACTGGAATCCTTAATTATTATTGTATTACCTATTATATCAGAATAAATGTTGTACTTGGGGATTAGATACCTCAACAATGTATATAATAAAAAAAAATTATTTTGTGTGGTGCATTTTATATAATTTATTTTCATGTCTAAGGGAATATTAAATTTAATTTTATAAAAGTATATCTTTATAAAAAAAGGTGGTATTTGTTTACCTCAAAACCTTGTGGAAATTTGAAGAAATTAACATGTTAATCAAGTTATTATAAAAACAATTATGATGAGAAAATTTGAATTGGCATCTCTTAATTTGATGCAGTTGTTGTTAGTGGTATTTCGTGCATGTGAATTTTTCCCCATTCTCTTAGATTATCTTTTATTTATTTTTTTGGCTTATGAACGGTTATAATTTTGATATGTTGATTATATACTTAATAATATATGTTTTATAGTCATAATATCATTTTTAAAATAATTGTTTAAGTTTATTGAGAATTTTCTATACGTTTGTCTTATGGAATTTATTCCTATGATGTATAATTGAGGCGCACCAAGTCATTACAATAAATTTGATTTTCAACCATACTATTTAATAATATTTTCTACTTCACCTAAAAAATCTGATTATTTTAAAAAATAGGAATTTAATTTTCAATGCTAGAGTGAATTTTATTCTCTTCATAAAAAAAGAAATTTTTTAGTAAAAAATTTAAATCTGAGACTTTTTTATAAAGTAAGTTTTCTATGTAACATTCAAGTACATGAATTTAGTCATTAAGTATATATAGTTTTATTTTACAAAACGGTTTGATATTGAGTTACGGTATTTAATCTTTAACACTAACTACTACGTGGTAACAATACAACAAAAAAATTAAAACGTAAATGATTAGTATCATATTTATATATTTTAGAATGTATGAAAATAGTTTTTAAAACACCATATAATTATAATTATAATTAAATCATTTATATTAATTTAACCTGCCTCTCTTAAAACCATTTCATCTATTGTATCTTATCTCTTTAAAAATAATAATTATTTATTTTTAAATATAGAACTCTATGGGATTTAGTGATCTCATCCCACTATTGTTGATCATTTTCCAGTGCTTCTCATCAAGTTAAAGGAAAGGGTAAGTTGATTAAGAAAACTTAAAGATGTCTCTATAGTTGTTTCCATTGTTGTATTTTGAAGATCTGTAGTAATTCTTGATATGAACATACGATCTTGTACAAGTGATGATATTAGATTTTTGTAAATGACTCTATATATATATATATATATATATATATATATATATATATATATATATATATATATATATATATATATATATATATATATATCTTTCATATAGTCAAGGTCATATATTTTTGTAACACCTCATACCTATATTGCCTATGATATACGTATTTGGCATTAAAAGGTACATAAAACTACCATGTAATAACAGCAGGATAGGATAAGTATTAGAACATATTAAAAATTCAAAGTCGAAACTGTTATGCCCACAAAATATAAATCCAAATGGGTACTAATACATGATTCCAAAAGAGTACATAAGCGGAAAGATACAAAGTGAATAAGTCATCACAAACGAAACACTACTACAGGACTAAGCCATCTTACCCTTGCCTTTGTTCTGCCTCGAAGATCCTGAAAATAATAATTGGAATGGGGTGAGATTAATAAATCTCATTGATCCTCCCTATCTTAGGGGTTCGCTCGATTCTACAAGGAACATGCATCACAAAACGGATTCACCTAGAATCCGGGTTTATACCTCACGACCAGCTACAAGTACATTACAAGGAAACACCATCACTGGGAGTCCCTTGACTAACCCGCGAGATGGTAACAAACACAATATGACACACAAACAAATATGCATACTCGTACCCTTGTACAAGGAATCGAGGAGTACGTTAATACCTTTACCATAGTTACACTTCCACGTCCTCAATGAGTACCCCAATGCCTAATGTCAAGAGACTCGCACCAATCCATCGCACGATGAAACAGATCATTCCTATATGAAATTCCATTTACGACGAGTACACGAAGTGACTTTCGCCTACATGGTGTCACAACCATGTCAATCATCTATACACTGATGAATTACACAAGCACGAAAACGCCTTTTCGATGCATGGCCCACTAGGTGATAGCTTAGTGGTGTAACCTATCTTGGCACAACTAGAGGTGAGTTATATACCCAAGGATTGCCTACATGGCATTTTTCTCCCACCACGATGAGTTCAAGGTGGTATGCCCTTTTCATGGGCCACACACAAGCACATCGCCTTTGGTAGCTCGGATGTACGACATACCCATTACACACGAAGGTATCACGGATCACACACAAGCACGAACTAAATTACATAAAAATTAGTCGTGGTCATAAGTCATTACAGACGGTTCTTGAAATGAGAACCATTCGTACATTTGGGAAAATAATATAGTTCTCCCGGTGGGCGCGGCGAGGCATTGGCTCTGCGAATTTTGAACTTTTCATAATTCAGTAGGGCGCACTGAGTGCGGCCCAGACCGCTGAGCGCGGTCTATTTTCTACAGAAAAATAAGAAAACTATCAGTTCTGTTTTGAGGATCCAAACCTCAATCTATCACTTCTAAACGAACATTCACAACATTATAACACCATGAACGAGTTTATAGAGTAGTAATCATCATAAAAAACACACATGCAAGTTCTAATTTCACTCAATTCCCAAAAACCCCAATCTTTTGAAAACCCTAAGTTTCCCCAATGTCTCTAACTAAGAGACTCACCTTGCTAGGGATGAAGAGCTCCGAAAATCAGGAACAAAGATGGTGAGAGTGGCTGATTTTTGTGTGCATGCAATGTTGAAGCTTGAATAATGGTCTCCTTCTTCCTCTCTATTCCACGGTTTCCCTTTCCTTCTTCTTTTTTCTAATTTTTGAAAATAACAAAAAGGGATAGTATTAGCCTAACATGTCTAACTAACCCCTTAACTATGTAATAATTCCTATTTTGCCCTTTGGTTCATTCCTAACCAAATTGGTTACTACTAATAGCTTTATTTATTTCTTCATATAATAAAATGATCAAATGAGGCATCACAATTTTAGTAAATATATATTAAAAATACATATTCTTTTGTCAAATTCGATTTAAATATATATTGTTTAATACATATTACAAAATTTATTAATTTTTTGCATTTAATTTTTTTTATTCATAATAAGGAGAGGTAAATCCACTAGACATCCCACACGCAACCGTTAGATCAAGGGTTCGTAGTCTAGTAATGGCATCCAACATAGGATCGTTCGCATTTGCTATAAGTAGTAGATAATTTTTTTATGTTAAAATAACAAATAAGTTATAATTTGATTAAAAGTGATTACTAATATCTTGTATTACTCTTTTTAAGTTTAAAAATTTTAGGATGCAATAAAATGAAAACCAGGACAAAATCCTGTAGTTTAAAAAAACACATGAGATTTACATCGGTGACATGTGATTTTCTTTAAATGTATAATTTTATTTTTTGAATACTTTTGAATTATTTTATATCTACATAAAGTAATAAATAAAATTAAATATTAAAATTATTAATATATTTAAATTTTTTTTATAAATTCAAAATTCGATAGATCTGAGAAAAAGGAGTGGGGGACTCAAATGAATCCCTTAAACACCAACAAATCTACAATTACACAAAGCTAACTTATGATGATATAAAGATGAAGCAAGAAACTTAGAAGGAATGTTCCACACTACATGGGGATCTAAAATGGCGCCCACCCTATAAATATGAGTGGTGAAAAACTCAATTTTCTAATCATAACCAACACATTAAGCAATCTAGTTAGAATGGACCAAAGCTCGGTTTTAGGACCTTGAATTGCAAGAATGAATAGCATATTTGAATTAGTTTCCAATCAAATATTAGTAAAGCTTGAATTAGAAGCAAAATGAATGGCTTTTATGACACCATAATGTTTGATTTTATTTTTCTATTCTATCCAAAATATATCCTATAAATATTTGTTTCCTCTTTAAATTGTTTTTGTAACTTTCATGTAACAAAAAGTATTGACTTTCAAATAAAAAGACTAGTTAAAAGAATAATGTCTCCTCTTACAAGAGATTTTTTATTGCTATGTGTCCTAATGTGTCTATCAATGGACAATGCTCTAGGAGTGCGAGTGAGAATTACAAACGATTTAGAAAGAAACGTGGACTTAACCGTTCATTGTAAATCTGGAGATGATGATCTAGGCGTGCATGTTCTTCGCCCTAAGGGAAGTTATAGTTTTAAGTTTGGCACTAATTTTTTTGGAGGAACATTATTTTTCTGTTCATTTAGATGGGATAAAAATTTCCGTTATTATGATGTATACAAAGAACAAAGAGATTCTTTTAAAGGTGACTATTTCGACTATTTTGTAAAACAAGCTGGACCATGTATGGGTGGTAAATGTTATAACTGGAATCCTTAATTATTATTGTATTACCTATTATATCAGAATAAATGTTGTACTTGGGGATTAGATACCTCAACAATGTATATAATAAAATTTATTTATTTTGTGTGGTGCATTTTATATAATTTATTTTCATGTCAAAGGGAATATTAAATTTAATTTTATAAAAGTATATCTTTATAAAAAAAGGTGGTATTTGTTTACCTCAAAACCTTGTGAAAATTTGAAGAAATTAACATGTTAATCAAGTTATTATAAAAACAATTATGATGAGAAAATTTGAATTGGCATCTCTTAATTTCATGCAGTTGTTGTTAGTGGTATTTCGTGCATGTGAATTTTTCCCCATTCTCTTAGATTATCTTTTATTTATTTTTTTGGCTTATGAACGGTTATAATTTTGATATGTTGATTATATACTTAATAATATATGTTTTATAGTCATAATATCATTTTTAAAATAATTGTTTAAGTTTATTGAGAATTTTCTATACGTTTGTCTTATGGAATTTATTCCTATGATGTATAATTGAGGCACCAAGTCATTACAATAAATTTGATTTTCAACCATACTATTTAATAATATTTTCTACTTCACCTAAAAAAATCTGATTATTTTAAAAAATAGGAATTTAATTTTCAATGCTAGAGTGAATTTTATTCTCTTCATAAAAAAAGAAATTTTTTAGTAAAAAATTTAAATCTGAGACTTTTTTATAAAGTAAGTTTTCTATGTAACATTCAAGTACATGAATTTAGTCATTAAGTATATATAGTTTTATTTTACAAAACGGTTTGATATTGAGTTACGGTATTTAATCTTTAACACTAACTACTACGTGGTAACAATACAACAAAAAAATAAAACGTAAATGATTAGTATCATATTTATATATTTTAGAATGTATTAAAATAGTTTTTAAAACACCATATAATTATAATTTTAATTAAATCATTTATATTAATTTAACCCGCCTCTCTTAAAACCATTTCATCTATTGTATCTTATCTCTTTAAAAATAATAATTATTTATTTTTAAATATAGAACTCTATGGGATTTAGTGATCTCATCCCACTATTGTTGATCATTTTCCAGTACTTCTCATCAAGTTAAAGGAGAGGGTAAGCTGATTAAGAAAACTTAAAGATGTCTCTATAGTTGTTTCCATTGTTGTATTTTGAAGATCTTTAGTAATTCTTGTTATGAACATACGATCTTGTACAAGTGATGATATTAGATTTTTGTAATTGACTCTATAACTATATATATATATATATATATATATATATATATATATATATATATATATATATATATCTTTCATATAGTCAAGGTCATATATTTTTGTAACACCCCATACATATATTGCCTACGATATACATATTTGGCATTAAATGGTACATAAAACTACCATGTAATTGCAGCAGGATAGGATAAGTATTAGAACATATTATAAATTCAAAGTCGAAACTGTTATGCCCACAAAATATAAATCCAAATGGGTACTAATACATGATTCCAAAAGAGTACATAAGCGGAAAGATACAAAGTGAATAAGTCATCACAAACGAAACACTACTACAGGACTAAGCCATCTTACCCTTGCCTTTGTTCTGCCTCGAAGATCCTGAAAATAATAATTGGAATGGGGCGAGATTAATAAATCTCATTGATCCTCCCTAACTTAGGGGTTCGCTCGATTCTACAAGGAACATGCATCACAAAACGGATTCACCTAGAATCCGGGTTTATACCTCACGACCAGGTACAAGTACATTACAAGGAAACACCACCACTGGGAGTCCCTTGACTAACCCGTGAGTTGGTAACAAACACAATATGAAACACAAACAAATATGCATACTCGTACCCTTGTACAAGGAATCGAGGAGTACGTTAATACCTTTACCATAGTTACACTTCCACGTCCTCAATGAGTACTCCAATGCCTAATGTCAAGAGACTCGCACCAATCCACCGCACGATGAAACAGATCATTCCTATATGAAATTCCATCTACGACGAGTAGACGATGTGACTTTTGCCTACATGGCGTTGCAACCATGTTAATCATCTATACACTGATGAATTACACAAGCACGGAAATGCCTTTTCAACGCATGGCCCACTAGGTGATAGCCTAGTGGTGTAACTTATGCGGCACAACTAGAGGTGAGTTATATACCCAAGGATTGCCTACATGGCATTTTTCTCCCCACCACAGATGAGTTCAAGGTGGTATGCCCTCTTTCATGGGCCCACACAAGCACATCGCCTTTGGTAGCTCAGATTTGTACGACATACCCATTACACACAGCAAGGTATCACAGATCACACAGCAAGCACAAACTAAATTACATAAAAAATTAGTCGTGGTCATAAGTTGTTACAATAGACGGTTCTGGAAATGAGAACCATTATGTACATTTGGGGAAAATAATATAGTTCTCCCGGAGAGGCGGCTGAGAGGTATGCGGCGGCCTCTGAATTTTGAACTTTTCATAATTGGGGCGCGAGTGCGTCCCATTGGCGCGGTCTATTTTCTACAGAAAATAAGAAAACTATCAGTTCTGTTTTGAGGATCCAAACCTCAATCTATCACTTCTAAACGAACATTCACAACATTATAACACCATGAACGAGTTTATAGAGTAGTAATCATCATAAAAAACACACATGCAAGTTCTAATTTCACTCAATTCCCAAAAACCCCAATCTTTTGAAAACCCCAAGTTTCCCCAATGTCTCTAACTAAGAGACTCACCTTGCTAGGGATGAAGAGCTCCGAAAATCAGGAACAAAGATGGTGAGAGTGGCTGATTTTTGTGTGCATGCAAGGTTGAAGCTTGAACAATGGTCTCCTTCTTCCTCTCTATTCCACGGTTTCCCTTTCCTTCTTCTTTTTTCTAATTTTTGAAAATAACAAAAAGGGATAGTATTAGCCTAACATGTCTAACTAACCCCTTAACTATGTAATAATTCCTATTTTGCCCTTTGGTTCATTCCTAACCAAATTGGTTACTACTAATAGCTTTATTTATTTCTTCATATAATAAAATGATCAAATGAGGCATCACAATTTTAGTAAATATATATTAAAAATACATATTTTTTTGTCAAATTCGATTTAAATATATATTGTTTAATACATATTACAAAATTTATTAATTTTTTGAATTTAATTTTTTTTTATTCATAATAAGGAGAGGTAAATCCACTAGATATCCCACACGCAACCGTTAGATCAAGGGTTCGTAGTCTAGTAATGGCATCCAACATAGGATCGTTCGCATTTGCTATAAGTAGTAGATAATTTTTTTATGTTAAAATAACAAATAAGTTATAATTTGATTAAAAGTGATTACTAATATCTTGTATTACTCTTTTTAAGTTTAAAAATTTTAGGATGCAATAAAATAAAAACCAGGACAAAATCAGAGTTTAAAAACACATGAGATTTACATCGGTGACATGTGATTTTTGTAGAAATGTTTTGTTAAATTATTAATGATTTTCTTTAAATGTATAATTTTATTTTTTGAATACTTTTGAATTATTTTATATCTACATAAAGTAATAAATAAAATTATTAATATATTTAATTTTTTTCTATAAATTCAAAATTCGATAGATCTGAGAAAAAGGAATGGGGGACTCAAATGAATCCCTTAAACACCAACAAATCTACAATTACACAAAGCTAACTTATGATGATATAAAGATGAAGCAAGAAACTTAGAAGGAATGTTCCACACTACAAGGGGATCTAAAATGGCGCCCACCCTATAAATATGAGTGGTGAAAAACTCAATTTTCTAAACTTAACCAACACATTAAGCAATCTAGTTAGAATGGACCAAAGCTCGGTTTTAGGACCTTGAATTGCAAGAATGAATAGCATATTTGAATTAGTTTCCAATCAAATATTAGTAAAGCTTGAATTAGAAGCAAAATGAATGGCTTTTATGACATCATAATGTTTGATTTTATTTTTCTATTCTATCCAAAATATATCCTATAAATATTTGTTTCCTCTTTAAATTGTTTTTGTAACTTTCATGTAACAAAAAGTATTGACTTTCAAATAAAAAGACTAGTTAAAAGAATAATGTCTCCTCTTACAAGATATTTTTTATTGCTATGTGTCCTAATGTGTCTATCAATGGACAATGCTCTTGGAGTGCGAGTGAGAATTACAAACGATTTAGAAAGAAACGTGGACTTAACCGTTCATTGTAAATCTGGAGATGATGATCTAGGCGTGCATGTTCTTCGCCCTAAGGGAAGTTATAGTTTTAAGTTTGGCACTAATTTTTTTGGAGGAACATTATTTTTCTGTTCATTTAGATGGGATAAAAATTTCCGTTATTATGATGTATACAAAGAACAAAGAGATGCTTTTAAAGGTGACTATTTCGACTATTTTGTAAAACAAGCTGGACCATGTATGGGTGGTAAATGTTATAACTGGAATCCTTAATTATTATTGTATTACCTCTTATATCAGAATAAATGTTGTACTTGGGGATTAGATACCTCAACAATGTATATAATAAAAAAAATTTATTTTGTGTGGTGCATTTTATATAATTTATTTTCATGTCTAAGGGAATATTAAATTTAATTTTATAAAAGCATATCTTTATAAAAAAAGGTGGTATTTGTTTACCTCAAAACCTTGTGAAAATTTGAAGAAATTAACATGTTAATCAAGTTATTATAAAAACAATTATGATGAGAAAATTTGAATTGGCATCTCTTAATTTCATGCAGTTGTTGTTAGTGGTATTTCGTGCATGTGAATTTTTCCCCATTCTCTTAGATTATCTTTTATTTATTTTTTTGGCTTATGAACGGTTATAATTTTGATATGTTGATTATATACTTAATAATATATGTTTTATAGTCATAATATCATTTTTAAAATAATTGTTTAAGTTTATTGAGAATTTTCTATACGTTTGTCTTATGGAATTTATTCCTATGATGTATATTTGAGGCGCACCAAGTCATTACAATAAATTTGATTTTCAACCATACTATTTAATAATATTTTCTACTTCACCTAAAAAATCTGATTATTTTAAAAAATAGGAATTTAATTTTCAATGCTAGAGTGAATTTTATTCTCTTCATAAAAAAAGAAATTTTTTAGTAAAAAATTTAAATCTGAGACTTTTTTATAAAGTAAGTTTTCTATGTAACATTCAAGTACATGAATTTAGTCATTAAGTATATATAGTTTTATTTTACAAAACGGTTTGATATTGAGTTACGATATTTAATCTTTAACACTAACTACTACGTGGTAACAATACAACAAAAAAATAAAACGTAAATGATTAGTATCATATTTATATATTTTAGAATGTATTAAAATAGTTTTTAAAACACCATATAATTATAATTTTAATTAAATCATTTATATTAATTTAACCCGCCTCTCTTAAAACCATTTCATCTATTGTATCTTATCTCTTTAAAAATAATTATTATTTATTTTTAAATATAGAACTCTATGGGATTTAGTGATCTCATCCCACTTTTGTTGATCATTTTCCAGTACTTCTCATCAAGTTAAAGGAGAGGGTAAGCTGATTAAGAAAACTTAAAGATGTCTCTATAGTTGTTTCCATTGTTGTATTTTGAAGATCTTTAGTAATTCTTGTTATGAACATACGATCTTGTACAAGTGATGATATTAGATTTTTGTAATTGACTCTATAACTATAATATATATATATATATATATATATATATATATATATATATATATATATATATATATATATATATATATATATATATATATATCTTTCATATAGTCAAGGTCATATATTTTTGTAACACCCCATACATATATTGCCTACGATATACATATTTGGCATTAAATGGTACATAAAACTACCATGTAATAGCAGCAGGATATGATAAGTATTAGAACATATTAAAAATTCAAAGTCGAAACTGTTATGCCCACAAAATATAAATCCAAATGGGTACTAATACATGATCCCAAAAGAGTACATAAGCGGAAAGATACAAAGTGAATAAGTCATCACCAACGAAACACCACTACAAGACTAAGCCATCTTACCCTTGCCTTTGTCCTGCCTCGAAGATCCTGAAAATAATAATTGGAATGGGGTGAGATTAATAAATCTCATTGATCCTCCCTAACTTAGGGGTTCGCTCGATTCTACAAGGAACATGCATCACAAAACGGATTCACCTAGAATCCGGGTTTATACCTCACGACCAGGTACAAGTACATTACAAGGAAACACCACCACTGGGAGTCCCTTGACTAACCCGTGAGGTGGTAACAAACACAATATGACACACAAACAAATATGTATACTCGTACCCTTGTACAAGGAATCGAGGAGTACGTTAATACCTTTACCATAGTTACACTTCCACGTCTTCAATGAGTACCCCAATGCCTAATGTCAAGAGACTCGCACCAATCCATCGCACGATGAAACAGATCATTCCTATATCAAATTCCATTTACGATGAGTACACGAAGTGACTTTCGCCTACATGGCGTCAAAACCATGTCAATCATCTATACACTGATGAATTACACAAGCACGAAAACGCCTTTTTGACGCATGGCTCACTAGGTGATAGCCTAGTGGTGTAACCTATGCGACACAACTAGAGGTGAGTTATATACCCAAGGATTGCCTACATGGCATTTTTCTCCCCACCACAGATGAGTTCAAGGTGGTATGCCCTTTTCATGGGCCCACACAAGCACATCGCCTTTGGTAGCTCAGATGTGTACGACATACCCATTACACACAGCAAGGTATCACAGATCACACAGCAAGCACGAACTAAATTACATAAAAAATTAGTCGTGGTCATAAGTCATTACAACAAACGGTTCTTGAAATGAGAACCATTCTGTACATTTGGGGAAAATAATATAGTTCTACCCAGTAGGGCGCGCTGAGCGGCCTCTGCGAATTTTGAACTTTTCATAATTCAGTAGGGCGCACTGAGTGCGGCCCAGACCTCTGAGCGCGGTCTATTTTCTACAGAAAAATAAGAAAACTAGCAGTTCTATTTTGAGGATCCAAACCTCAATCTATCACTTCTAAACGAACATTCACAATATTTTAACACCATGAACGAGTTTATAGAGTAGTAATCATCATAAAAAACACACATGCAAGTTCCAATTTCACTAAATTCCCAAAAACCCCAATCTTTTGAAAACCCCAAGTTTCCCCAATGTCTCTAACTAAGAGACTCACCTTGCTAGGGATGAAGAGCTCCGAAAATCAGGAACAAAGATGGTGAGAGTGGCTGATTTTTGTGTGCATGCAATGTTGAAGCTTGAACAATGGTCTCCTTCTTCCTCTCTATTCCACGGTTTCCCTTTCCTTCTTCTTTTTTCTAATTTTTGAAAATAACAAAAAGGGATTGTATTAGCCTAACATGTCTAACTAACCCCTTAACTATGTAATAATTCCTATTTTGCCCTTTGGTTCATTCCTAACCAAATTGGTTACTACTAATAGCTTTATTTATTTCTTCATATAATAAAATGATCAAATGAGGCATCACAATTTTAGTAAATATATATTAAAAATACATATTTTTTTGTCAAATTCGATTTAAATATATATTGTTTAATACATATTACAAAATTTATTAATATTTTGCATTTAATTTTTTTTATTCATAATAAGGAGAGGTAAATCCACTAGATATCACACACTCAACCGTTAGATCAAGGGTTCGTAGTCTAGTAATGACATCCAACATAGGATCGTTCGCATTTGCTATAAGTAGTAGATAATTTTTGTATGTTAAAATAACAAATAAGTTATAATTTGATTAAAAGTGATTACTAATATCTTGTATTACTCTTTTTAAGTTTAAAAATTTTAGGATGCAATAGAATAAAAACCAGGACAAATTCCTGTAGTTTAAAAAAACACATGAGATTTACATCGGTGACATGTGATTTTTGTAGAAATGTTTTGTTAAATTATTAATGATTTTCTTTAAATGTATAATTTTATTTTTTGAATACTTTTGAATTATTTTATATCTACATAAAGTAATAAATAAAATTAAATATTAAAATTATTAATATATTTATTTTTTTTTATAAATTCAAAATTCGATAGATCTGAGAAAAAGGAGTGGGGGACTCAAATGAATCCCTTAAACACCAACAAATCTACAATTACACAAAGCTATCTTATGATGATATAAAGATGAAGCAAGAAACTTAGAAGGAATGTTCCACACTACATGGGGATCTAAAATGGCGCCCACCCTATAAATATGAGTGGTGAAAAACTCAATTTTCTAATCTTAACCAACACATTAAGCAATCTAGTTAGAATGGACCAAAGCTCGGTTTTAGGACCTTGAATTGCAAGAATGAATAGCATATTTGAATTAGTTTCCAATCAAATATTACTAAAGCTTGAATTAGAAGCAAAATGAATGGCTTTTATGACACCATAATGTTTGATTTTATTTTTCTATTCTTTCCAAAATATATCCTATAAATATTTGTTTCCTCTTTAAATTGTTTTTGTAACTTTCATGTAACAAAAAGTATTGACTTTCAAATAAAAAGACTAGTTAAAAGAATAATGTCTCCTCTTACAAGAGATTTTTTATTGCTATGTGTCCTAATGTGTCTATCAATGGACAATGCTCTAGGAGTGCGAGTGAGAATTACAAACGATTTAGAAAGAAACGTGGACTTAACCGTTCATTGTAAATCTGGAGATGATGATCTAGGCGTGCATGTTCTTCGCCCTAAGGGAAGTTATAGTTTTAAGTTTGGCACTAATTTTTTTGGAGGAACATTATTTTTCTGTTCATTTAGATGGGATAAAAATTTCCGTTATTATGATGTATACAAAGAACAAAGAGATGCTTTTAAAGGTGACTATTTCGACTATTTTGTAAAACAAGCTGGACCATGTATGGGTGGTAAATGTTATAACTGGAATCCTTAATTATTATTGTATTACCTATTATATCAGAATAAATGTTGTACTTGGGGATTAGATATATACCTCAACAATGTATATAATAAAAAAAATTTATTTTGTGTGGTGCATTTTATATAATTTATTTTCATGTCTAAGGGAATATTAAATTTAATTTTATAAAAGTATATCTTTATAAAAAAAGGTGGTATTTGTTTACCTCAAAACCTTGTGGAAATTTGAAGAAATTAACATGTTAATCAAGTTATTATAAAAACAATTATGATGAGAAAATTTGAATTGGCATCTCTTAATTTCATGCAGTTGTTGTTAGTGGTATTTCGTGCATGTGAATTTTTCCCCATTCTCTTAGATTATCTTTTATTTATTTTTTTGGCTTATGAACGGTTATAATTTTGATATGTTGATTATATACTTAATAATATATGTTTTATAGTCATAATATCATTTTTAAAATAATTGTTTAAGTTTATTGAGAATTTTCTATACGTTTTTATGGAATTTATTCCTATGATGTATAATTGAGGCGCACCAAGTCATTACAATAAATTTGATTTTCAACCATACTATTTAATAATATTTTCCACTTCACCTAAAAAATGTGATTATTTTAAAAAATAGGAATTTAATTTTCAATGCTAGAGTGAATTTTATTCTCTTCATAAAAAAAGAAATTTTTTAGTAAAAAATTTAAATCTGAGACTTTTTTATAAAGTAAGTTTTCTATGTAACATTCAAGTACATGAATTTAGTCATTAAGTATATATAGTTTTATTTTACAAAACGGTTTGATATTGACTTACGGTATTTAATCTTTAACACTAACTACTACGTGGTAACAATAAAAAAAAAAAAAAAAACGTAAATGATTATTGATTTTGGTTTATCTTAAAATTATAAATACTATTTGTTCCAGCAACTCCATAATAATGTTTTTCATCATCTTCTATTGTGATGACTTCGGCATACTAGAAATTAAATATAATGTTTAACTACTCTATTACTATATAGTTGAAACTATTATAAAGTAATTATAAGTATCTAAATATACTTATACATACTAACGAAAACTTACATGATTACCATGAAGACTTTCATTCAAAGTATTGTTAAAATATGATTTTCCTCGAATTAAATCATTCTTTGTTGTTCTCTTAATAGGAACCGTTCCAGTTGGACATCGAACTTTATGAAGGCCTAATCCAGTCTTAGTTGATGAATTATTCACACTATTTTTTCTCATTTTAGTTCGAAAGCTAGGTTTTTCCTATAGTTAATAAAATGAAAATAAATAAAAGCCAAATAAAACTTAATTATATTCATAATGTTGTTATTATAATTAATTGAACACATACCTGCAACTTATGATTTATAAGCATATGATGATTAAAAGCTGGTTGATTATTGATATCAATGCAATCAATAACGTATCCAAATTTTGTCTATAGAAACCACAGTCAAACAAAATAAAAAATTAGCTACGCAGAGATGTAAATTCAACCATAGGAAAAAATAACACAATTACAGATGAGCGTGAAATACATAAATACTCTTGACAGAAGCCTTATTAAGCAATTTTAGCTCTCTCTCTATTTCCAAATCTTCTTTCAATGTGTTTATCGTATTATCAAATTGATGGCTAGCAACAGAGGATATGAAACACATGAAAATGAATAGTACATTCATCATCTTTACCGAATAAAAATGATTTGGTGGATCATTATTTAGTCTTCTTCTTGTTTTATACTTCTTAGGTAATTAATTATGGAAAAGATAAATGATATAGAAATTTACCAAAGTGACTTTTATGATAAACATAAAAGAAATTACAGAAATTAAAAGATAAGAGGATAATAACAAATAATTGTAGAATAGAAAAAATCAATTATATGCAAATTTTATCTATTATATAATCATATAAGATTTTCAGTGATAGAAAAAAAAACAATTGTTTTCAGTAATAACAAAAGGATAATGATATTTAAAATCAATTTGAATAAAATTTTAAAGTTCATTGAAATAGTTTTAAATTCATGAGTTTGAATAAAATGTTTAAGTTCATGAATATTAATTAATTATAAATTTTTATTTGTTTATTTTTAATTATGATTATGATTATGCTAAAATAATTTTATTGTCTATCTCTTATAAGTTATAACTTTGATATGATTTTTTTAAGCAAGATGATATATAAGGGATAACTAAGGATCCTCCAATTTGTTTACATAGCGACTCAGATAATCCGGCAAAAGATAGATATTACAAATCAATTAGAGTTACGAAAATAATAACAAAGAGTCTTTGCTAAACTCGTAAAAACTACAATTGGAGTGAGTAATTTCTCTTATGAAAGACCACCTCCAAACCAAAGTCTTAATGCTTCAAACCGTATTATTAATATTCTAGTCATCATTCCGGAAACAAATTCCGTTCCGCAATAACCAAATTGTCCATGAAGTTGCAAGTTATACAACTCCAAATTTGCCTGCTTTGACCTTCTTTTCTTTACAACTGTCTTACCCACCCATAAATCTTCCTCCACCCCAACTGTCTTACCCACCCATAAGTCTATTTCCCTCCCTATTATGTTCATCACGGAACACTTGACAAAAAAGTTATCTCTATTTTCAAACTCTATACCTCATAAAACACACTTTAAAGAATCTATGGGAAAGACCATTATACATCAAAAGATCTTTTCTTAGAAGTCAATTAACAAAAATTCTCCAACCAAAAGCCTTAATCTTATAGAGCACTTCCATTTTTCACACCATGTCCAAGACATCATCAGACCTATTGAGAGGGATGAAAGGGATTCAAAATCTAGCATAGTTATCATAACAAGATGACACCAAAAAAACTCCATTTGGGGCCTCAGACCAAACCACTTCAACCTTACCAACCATCTGTTTACAGGGATTTCTGGTAAACAACCGCTAGTCTTCCAATTTTACTAATTACTATTGGTTACTTGCAGGATCGACTAGATTGATCCTAGGACACATGTGTCATAATAGATTTCCATGTTTAGACCTATTATCTTCATGACTTTTATATTGTAGAACGTGAAATTCTTAAATAGTTTCTCTAAAATGGCCTATATAAATATGCTGATTGAATAAGGAAAATGATTTCTAATTTGAACTTAAACTTTGACACTTAAAACATAAAATGATTTCTGAAAACATAAAAGTATCTGGAAACATAAAGTGTTTGAATGAAAAGACAAAGTGAAAAGACACAGTTTCTGAGGGAATAAAAGTGTTTAAAAAAATAAGTAAAGTAAAGACATGAAAGGAAATCGAAGTATTCTACAAATAAAAGTGCAGTAAAATTGAAACGAATATAAAAGAACTTGTATTTAAATTGTAAAGGATCATGATGTTCATAACGTACATTTCGTCTCCTTGACTCGTTTCCCTTCAGTTACGGTAGTTTGAGTATTTGAGATTTTTTAGTACATAAAACGAACACACTAAATCTAACATAAAAACACCTATTTATAGTGTATTGACCCTAACGGTCCTACTTTAACATTGTGCCACGTTTGAAGCATGCAGACCTCCTTCGTTTACTGACTTCCACGCGTCCTCTAAAAATGGCGCTTTTATTTAAAATTCGAATCCTTAGTCTATTTGAAATTCGAATTCTATGTTTACTTGAATTTCGACCTAATCCTCTGTTTGGACCGTTCCAATACTGGCACATTGTTAAGGACCAAATTGTAGCTATTTTGTACATGATTTTGTGGTCCTTAACAATGCCTTTTTAATTAATTAGTAGTATTTATTCTAGTATTTTGGTTTAATTATGTTTTTATTTAGTTTTTGTTTATAATATACTATTTAACTTAGTTTACTTTTAATTGTAGGTTTTTATTGATTAATTATCTCAAGCTTGGATTCAAGGACACTTGAAGAGCTTTTGGGATGATTCTTTTTGAATGAATTTTTGGAAGAAGGAGCATGCTTCAGGTCGCGCTCAGCGCGGTTGCAGCATGAGCGTGCTCAGCGTGCATAACAGGGCTTAGCGCGGTCTGCGAAAATCAGAAAAATGACAGACCCATGCTTTCACCTTTTGAGCCACCTAACCCATCATTTCCAGCTGGCTTTTGGCTTGTAAAGTGGTGGAACATCACTTCTTCATAATTATCTTTCATTGTTGTAAAAATAGGGCATAGAATTTGTAAGAAAAACATAGTTTTTCATCTTGATTTTTCATTGTTCATCATCTCCTACAACAATCTTGTGAGCAAAGCAACCATGGAAATGTGTGGCTAAGTTCTTTTTGTGTCAAGATTAGAGGTAGTTGATCTAACTAGTATGTATTTCTTTTAATTCTTTTGTGTATGAACATGGTTGATGATTAATATAGTTGAATATCTTTGTTCTTCATCTTTATGCTTTGAATCTTGTTTGAAAAAGGATGCTTCAAAGTATACCTAGGATATTCATCCACTAATGAACAAATGCTATAAATAGATTTGTGTGTTAGTGTTTACAAGTATTGAGCTTAATGTTTATCATGTCAATAGTTGTGGTGAGAAATCATTCAAGGATTAACATGATAAAACTCACAATCTTGGTGAGAAATCAACAAGATTGAGAGGATATGTATTTATGGAAATCATCAAACTAGTTCATCACTTGATTAATAGAATGTATATGAAATTAGGTCAATGAAACTAATCTTGACATGCTTTCATCAATTGAAAACAAACTCCAACTCTCTTGAATCCAAACCATAACTCTCTTTTGAAAAGACTAATTTAGTTATTTGTTTGAAAATTCATGATACTAGTAGCTTAGGAAACAAACCCTTTGGTTACTTAAATCTTAAAATACACTTTGCTATTGAAAGACTACAATATACACCAATCCCTGTGGAATCGATAATTAAAAATACTTGTTCGCGGAATATTCCTACAACAAAATGGCGCTGTTGCCGGGGATTGGCGTTTGAAATTGCTAGTATCGCAATAGTTGTGTGTTTTAAGATATTTTTCTACTAATCTCTCTTTGTTTCTTTTGTGTGGCTAGACTTTTTCAGGAATTAGTTTATGCGAGGAAGTGTTTCGGCCGATCAACTCCTTTTCGATCCCGAAATTGAAAGGACGGTTAGAAGACTTAATAGTAGTGCTAAAAGAAGGAAAAGACTAGCTAGGCACAGGCAAGAAAGAGGAGAATCATCTACTTCTTCTACACCACCCGTGTTAGGAGAGGTCATTATGGCGGAGAATCAACCACAACCACCACCACCACCACGGGGGCCTTGTGTAAATAGCCCTCGTCACACCGCTCAATTTGCTCGCCAAGCAAATGCAAGGTTCACGGAGATGAAGACGGGCTTGCTCCAACTTCTTTATGCAAGTCCTTTTCATAGCCATGACCATGAGGATCCTTACACCCACCTTACTAAGTTCTATGAGATCGCGGGAGCGGCCGGAGCTCCGGAAGACCAAGAGGAGCAATACTTTCAAAGGCTTTTCCCTCATTCTTTAGTGGGGAAGGCAAAGGATTGGTATCTAGACCAATTGCAAGAGACAATGACAAATTGGGAATGTGTTGGAGGAAAAATTCCTTGAAAGATTTTTCTCTCAATCACGTTTCATGGAGGCAAAGACCGCAATCTCGGTATTTTCACAAGGAGTAAACTAGCCTTTGAATAGGGCTTGGGAAAGGTATAAGTCCATGCTTAGAAAGTGTCCTAGCCATGGTTTTGACGAGCTCACCCAAATTCATATCTTCCGAAATGGTCTCCAACCTCAACACAAATTGTTGTTGGATGCTACGTCGGGAGGTTCTTTGATGGCAAAAACACCATATGAAGCAATTCAAATAATTGAGAAGATGGGGAGGAATGACCACCAAACTCAACATGACCAAGGAGGTGCACAAGTAAAAAACAGGAGTCCTTGAAATTGGCTCTAGTCACGAAGCACTTGTAGCGCAAAACAAATTGTTTGCGAAACAAGTTGAAGAATTGACAAAACAAATGGCAAGGCTTCCGCAACAAATCATGGAGATGCAAGGAACATCTAGCAAGCAAAATCAACAAATTGCTTGTTGTGAATTGTGTAAAGGGGATCATAAAACCGGATTTTGTCCTCCGGAAAATGAAGAAGCAAATTATATGGCCAACCAAGGGCAAGGATACCAATAACGAGCTCCTTATCCTTATCAAAATCAAGGCCAAGGTTACCAACAAAGAGGTAACCAAGGTTATCAAGGCGGGTGGAGACAAGACAACAACAATCAAGCTAGGCAAAATCCGTACCAAACTCAAAATCAAAACCAAACTCAACGTCAAAATCAACCTCAAAATCAAGTGAGATCTTCCAACATTCAAGACACTCTAGCTCAATTCATGCAAGCTTCTATGGCAAACCAAAAGAGCAGGGAGGCATCTATCAAGAATTTGGAAACTCAAATGGGGCAATTAGCAAAGCAAATTTCCGACCAAAGCGCTTCGACATCATTTTCTCCAACTACTCAAGCAAATCCTAAGGAGCATTGCAAAGCTATTACAACTAGGAGTGGTAAAGTTTGTGATGAGAAAAAGAAAGTTGTTGAAAAGAAAAAGAAAGTAGTGGAGAGAAAAGATCAAGTGGAGAAGGATGAAGAAGTAGTAGTGGAGGAAGTAGTAGTTGAAAAATATGATGAGGTTGTAGTTGAAAAAAATAATGATGTTGATGTGGAGGATGATTTAGTTGAAAATGATGTTGTAGTTGAAAATGAAAATGAGAATGGTGTAGTTGAAAAGGAGAAAGTGGAGGAAAAGAAGAAGAAAATGAGAAAGGGAAAGGAGAAGGAAGTCACTCTTCCATTAAGAAACTTACCTTATCCTCACCTTCCTTCTAAAAAAGATGATTCTAAGCACTATGCTCGGTTTATGGATATTTTTAAGCAATTGCAAATTAATATTCCATTCACCGAGGCATTAGAGCAAATGCCGAAATATGCAAAATTCATGAAGGACATATTGACAAAAAAGAAGCGGTACACGGATCAAGAAACTATAATGGTTGATGCAAGTTGTAGTGCGATAATTCAACGCACTATTCCAAAAAAAAGAAAGTGATCCGGGGCGTGTAACTTTGCCTGTTACCATTGGGGATGTCTATGTCGGCAAAGGATTAATTGACTTGGGATCAAGTATCAATTTGATTCCATTATCCATTGTAAAGAGGTTGGGGGAGATCGAATTGAAGCCTACAAAAATGATATTGCAATTGGAGGACAAGTCTATTACTCGCCCGCATGGTGTAGCATTAGACTTGTTGGTAAAAGTGGACAAATTCTTTTTCCCGGTTGATTTTGTTGTGATAGATATGGAGGAAGATGTGGATGCACCTCTAATTCTAGGCCTTCCATTCATGAAGACGGCTAGAATGATGATTGACATTGATGATGGCTTAATGAAGGTGAGGGTCCAAGATGAAGAAATTTGCTTTAATCTTTTTGAAGCAATGAATCATCCAATTGATAAGAAAGATTTCTTCAAAATTGACGTTATCGAGGAAGCAACCCAAGAAGTGAATGATGATGATGATAGTCGAGATCTTGAGGAGTGTTTGGAAGGAATGGAGATTACCAAAGAAATGCACCCATGGGAGGAAGAAGTGGAAATTTTGAAAAATGATCCAAAAGACGAAGAGCCAAAGCTTGAGTTGAAAGCGCTATCATCTCACTTGAAGTATGTGTTTCTAGAGGAGAGAGGTAAGAAACCCTTAATCATTAGTAATACATTATCGGAGAAGGAGGAGGGAAGCTTAATTCAAGTTTTGAAATCTAACAAAAGTGCGATTGGTTGGGTTTTAGCCGATTTGAAAGGCATAAGCCTGGCTTATTGTATGCATAACATCATGATGGAGGAAGAGTACAAGCCGGTAGCCCAACCTCAGAGGCGTTTGAATCCGGTGATGCAGGAAGTAGTTCGAAAAGAAGTGGTGAAGATGTTAGAAGCGGGAATGATTTATCCGATCTCGGATAGTACTTGGGTGAGCCCGGTGCATGTGGTTCCGAAAAAAGGAGGTTTGATGGTTGTGTCAAATGATAAAGATGAGTTAGTGCCGACAAGAAAAGTAACGTGATAGAGAATGTGCATCGACTATCGAAGGCTTAACAAAGCAACAAGAAATGATCACTTTCCTCTTCCGTTCATGGACCAAATGTTGGAAAGGCTCGCGGGTCAACAATATTATTGCTTTTTGGATGGTTATTCGGGGTACAATCAAATATCGGTGAATCCGGAAGATCACGAGAAAACGGCTTTCACATGTCCTTTTGGAATGTTCGCGTATAGGCGTATGCCTTTCGGCTTATGCAATGCGCCGGCAACATTTCAAAGATGCATGCAAGCCATATTTGCCGATTTGATTGAGAAAACAATTGAAGTTTTTATGGATGATTTCTCCGTCTTTGGAGCATCATTTGAGTTGTGCTTGGAAAATTTGAACACCGTCTTGAAGAGGTGTGTGGATACAAATTTGGTCTTGAATTGGGAAAAATGCAATTTCATGGTGACCGAGGGCATTGTCCTTGGCCACAAAATATCTTCAAGAGGAATCGAGGTCGATAAAGCAAAGATTGATGTGATCGAGACGCTTCCCCCATCTACCAATGTCAAAGGCATTCGGAGCTTTCTAGGACATGCGGGATTCTATCGAAGATTCATCAAAGATTTCTCAAAGATAGCCAAGCCTTTGAGCAACTTGCTCAACAAAGATAAGTCCTTCTTATTTGATAGAGATTGTTTAATGGCTTTTGAAAAATTGAAAGAAAAATTGATAAATGCACCCATAATCACCGCGCCTAATTGGAAACTTGATTTCAAATTGATGTGTGACGCAAGTGATTATGCGGTGGGCGCCGTGCTTGGCCAAAGGAAGACCAAAATTTTCCATGCTATTCATTATGCGAGCAAAGTTTTGAACGATGCTCAAATTAATTACGCAACAACCGAAAAAGAGTTGCTCGCAATTGTATATGCATTGGAAAAGTTTCGTCCTTATCTTATTGGTTCAAAAGTAGTGGTTTTCACGGATCATTCCGCGATTAAATATTTGCTTACCAAACCGGACTCTAAACAAAGGTTAATCCGATGGATTCTTCTTTTACAAGAATTTGATTTGGAGGTACGAGATAAAAAGGGTTCGGAGAATTTGGTAGCGGATCATTTATCTCGCTTAGTGAACGTGAAAATTACGGACAAAGAGAAAGAAGTGAAGGAGGAGTTTCCGGATGAAAAGTTGTTTGCAATCCAAGAGCGGCCGTGGTTTGCCGACATGGCAAATTACAAAGCCGCGAGATTAATGTCGGAGGACTTAACATGGAATGAAAAGCGAAAATTCTTGGCCGATGCCAAGTATTATGTTTGGGACGAACCTTATGTTTTTAGGTTGAGTAGTGATGGGTTGTTAAGAAGGTGTGTGTCTAATGAGGAAGCCAAAGACATTCTTTGGCATTGTCACAATTCCCCTTGTGGGGGACACTATAATGGATTGCGAACGGCCACCAAAGTCCTACAATCGGGATTTTATTGGCCTTCGCTATTTAAAGATGCTTATGTTCATGCTAAGTGTTGTGATAAATGCCAAAGAAGTGGCGGTATAGGCAAGAGGGATGAAATGCCTTTGAACAACATGTTGGAAGTCGAGGTATTTGATTGTTGGGGAATTGATTTTGTCGGTCCATTTCCGTCATCTTTTTCAAATGAATACATTCTTGTGGCTGTTGATTACGTGTCTAAGTGGGTGGAGGCCATTGCTTCACCGAAGGCCGATGCCAAAACCGTTATAAATTTTTTAAAGAAAAACATTTTTTCTCGGTTTGGTGTGCCTCGGGTGTTAATTAGTGATGGCGGGTCTCATTTTTGCAATACACTGTTACAAAAACTTTTGAAACAATACGGTGTAAAGTATAAGGTGACAACTCCCTATCACCCGCAAGCGAATGGTCAAGCCAAAGTGTCAAACAGGGAAATTAAAAAGATTTTGGAAAAAACTGTTTCGGGTTCTCGAAAAGATTGGTCACAAAAATTGGATGAAGCTTTATGGGCGTATCGAACCGCCTATAAAGCTCCTATCGGACTAACCCCGTTTCAGGTTGTTTATGGTAAGACTTGTCACCTCCCTGTGGAGATGGAGCACAAAGCCCTATGGGCTCTCTGATTCTTGAATTTCAATCCATCTTTGGCGGGTGAAAAGAGAAAAGTGCAACTCGTGCAATTGGATGAAATGCGAGAGGGAGCATACCATTCTAACCGGAAGTACAAGGCAAAAGTGAAAGTTTCTCATGACAAAAAGATCAAGCACAAGGAATTTCGACCGGGGCAAAGTGTCCTCTTGTTTAATTCCCGGATGAGACTTTTTCCGAGAAAACTTAAGACAAAGTGGTCCGGTCCTTTTCTAATCAAGGAAGTGAAAGACTATGGTGCCGTGGTTTTGCAAGACCCTGAAGGAAAGAGTGAGTGGACTGTGAATGGGCAGCGTTTGAAACGGTATGTTGGCGGAGAGGTGAGCCGCGACATTGCTGCATCCTATTTTGATGATCATTGATCATCCTGAACCGTCGAGCTCTACTGACGTTAAACAAAGCGCTTGTTGGGAGGCACCCCAACATTGTAAGTATTCTTGTTGCACTCATTTTGACATGTCCCTTTTAATCAATTTGCTGTTTTTTAGAAAATTTCAAAATTCTGCAGGTCGCGCTTAGCGCGCATTTTGACCCATCTGGCAGAACCTTTCGCGCTTAGCGCGGTATGCGTGATTTTTTTAAAAAAATATTTTTTCAAAAATCGATTTTCTAAGGCCCAATGGGTGGCCTAGTTTTATATTTAAAAGGGTAGGGTTTATTTCAACCCTTTTTCCCTCTTTTCCCTCTTCACTCAAAACTTTCTCAAGAATCCAAAAATCCCCAACCCCAAATCAACAAATTTGTGTGAATTTCTTGTTCAAATCATCAACCCAAGCATCAAGGTTTGTTATTCTATCGTTCTCCCTTTTCAATTTCGTTGTTTTTGGTTGTTTAGGTTAGAATTTAGAAACCTAGGTTTTGAAATTTAGGATTTTTCTCTTAGGATTAGGTTGTTTAGATTATAGAGAATGCTTAGGTTAGGATTTTCGTTCATATTAGGCTTGTTTTCCTTGAGGAATTTCTGTTTTTACAGAAGAATTTTTCTGGAAATCGCAGAGCGCGCTCAGCGCGCTTAGCGCGGTCTGCAGAATTCTGAAAAATTCTTCTGCTGTGTTTTTGAATTGTCCGTTGTGTCTTGATGCTTTGGTTGATTGGTTTCTACTGCTGTTTGCATGATTTATCTCTAACGGGCTCGGTGTCAATTTTCGTTGATTTTTGTGTTGTTTTCAGATGGCTCCTAAACGACAATGCGTTTCTTCCGCCGGGGCTGGATCCTCTCGATCCATTCCCTTTAATGGTGATCGGTTCTTGGGGCCTGCTCAAGAGGCAAGGTATAAAGAGCTCGAGGAGCGGATCATTTGGACCGAACGGATCATCCGGCTCCGAGAGCAGGGCCACTACCATACTCCTGATGTTATCCTGGATAACTATGGTTTGGGCGTTCTTTGTGAGCCCCAGACCAAAGCTAATGTTGAGCTGGTAAGGGAGTTCTATGCCAACGCCATTCCGACTGAGGGGCGTGATTTTCCGTTCACCTCTGTTGTGAGGGGCAAGTTGGTCTCCTTCTCTCGCACTGCTATCAACAATTACCTAGGCATTAATTGGACATCCCCAGAGGATGAGTTGGATATCTACCATGAGAACCCTCTGAAGAATGGAACTGGCAAATGCATTTTGCTCATCAGCGATCATTTATGTATATGCACGAGAGCATGGAGCAACTAGCGTTGCAAATCAGAGAGCCGGGGTGAATCACTTCACTCGTACGAGCGAGCAGCTGAGTGCTTATGCTGGTTGGCCCGGGGTCGGGCCAAATACAGAGGAGGAGGTGGGTGATGCTGATGGTGATGAGGAGAGTGATGATGATGGAGAGGGAGGTTCTGGTTCTGATTTTGGTTCTGAGGCTCCTGGAGATTCCATCCTCGAGGCTTCTTCAGACTGATTTTATTTTATTGTTTTTATTTTATTGTCTTTATTTTTATTTTAGCACTTTTTAGTTTTTGGTTTTAGTTTTTAACTTTTGGATTTTGTTGGTTGCCATCCATTTTTAGGATGTGCTTGTAATTCCAATTGGCATTTTGTAGGCATGGAGCCTAAATACTTTTTAGTTTTAAACACCATTTTGGGGCGTCTTTTATTTTATTTTGTTTTATTTTATTTTTAGATTATAGTTTATTTATTTTGAATTGTACTTCTTTTGGTTTGTCCCGGTTTTCAACGGTACTCAAAAGCAAGTAAGTGTGTTTCACCAAAGTGATGGTGATGATATAATTCTCGACTCGATCCACAAATAAGGTACATATTTAATTGTTTTGTAGAATATTAACATGTCTATGAAATTTGTGCTTTATGCAAAATATCTTGGCATGTACAAAAAAATTTGTGTTCACATTCGAATCATTAGGACTTAAACCACAAAGGTGAGAAGCTTTCCACCTTATACCAAATATTGAGTGTCTAATAGTTTAGTTAACTCGTGTGATTCATGCTTAATCTTCATTTGTTTGTGATAATTTGGAAACTTAGAGATGATCAAGGCAATTTTTTGTGTATTATGAGAAAAACCATCAATTCCAAAAGGGCCTCAACTAACCGTGAGCGAGTGAATCCTTGTGAACCCTTTTGAGCTTAAATTGTATTTGTAGGATGAATTTATCAAATCAACTAATTGTTAAGTAGGCCACTTAATAGTTGTTGATAATCTTTGAAAATTCAATGATAATTCATTCTATAAATTTTTCTTGTTTGTGAATACCAACCCTTTTTGTTGATTAACCCTTGAAGAGCATGTTCTTGAATAAAAAAGGATTGATGTAAATGAAGTTGGGGAGGTAGATCAAAAAGAACCTAGAATTGATGACACAATGATCCTAAAGAAAGAAAAAAGAATAGAGAAAAGAAAAATACAAAAGAAGAAAAATTTGTATATGAAAAGAAAACAAAAGAAAATAAAAAAAAGAGGATCATTGTGTGAAAAAGAAAAGATGTTGTGAATAATAAGAAGGAAGTGGGAATTAGTTGTGAAATGCTCTTCATACTCTTTAACCCAATTTGTTTCAATGGCTTTGTACTTAAATATCCCTTGTTTCTAACCTAAGCCAAGTTACAACCCTTGAAAGTCCTTAGTGATCTTTGTTTCCATTTTGTCATTTAACTTGTTTCGATGAATGCATGAATTATTCTGGATGTGCATGACAATTAGTGAGAGTGTTTAGTCCTTTGTAAATATTGCATTTTGTTCTTCATGAATATTGAAGAAATCATTAGGTGATTCAAGTGTGAACATATATTTTATTTTGTCTACATGTGTTGATATATTGTGTTTAGAACTTAATTCATATCCATGTTGTGTTTCGAAGAAGCGATCAATGTGTGCTTTTGCCGGGTATGTTGAGTTTGAACCATCATTCTTGTGTGAATTGCATGCTTACATTTTGTTTCTTCTTGCTTAGTGAGATTATTGACTTTTGTTTGGGGACAAACAAAGAAGTAAGTTGGAGAGAGTTGTTAAGGACCAAATTGTAGCTATTTTGTACATGATTTTGTGGTCCTTAACAATGCCTTTTTAATTAATTAGTAGTATTTATTCTAGTATTTTGGTTTAATTATGTTTTTATTTAGTTTTTGTTTATAATATACTATTTAACTTAGTTTACTTTTAATTGTAGGTTTTTATTGATTAATTATCTCAAGCTTGGATTCAAGGACACTTGAAGAGCTTTTGGGATGATTCTTTTTGAATGAATTTTTGGAAGAAGGAGCATGCTTCAGGTCGCGCTCAGCGCGGTTGCAGCATGAGCGTGCTCAGCGTGCATAACAGGGCTTAGCGCGGTCTGCGAAAATCAGAAAAATGACAGACCCATGCTTTCACCTTTTGAGCCACCTAACCCATCATTTCCAGCTGGCTTTTGGCTTGTAAAGTGGTGGAACATCACTTCTTCATAATTATCTTTCATTGTTGTAAAAATAGGGCATAGAATTTGTAAGAAAAACATAGTTTTTCATCTTGATTTTTCATTGTTCATCATCTCCTACAACAATCTTGTGAGCAAAGCAACCATGGAAATGTGTGGCTAAGTTCTTTTTGTGTCAAGATTAGAGGTAGTTGATCTAACTAGTATGTATTTCTTTTAATCCTTTTGTGTATGAACATGGTTGATGATTAATATAGTTGAATATCTTTGTTCTTCATCTTTATGCTTTGAATCTTGTTTGAAAAAGGATGCTTCAAAGTATACCTAGGATATTCATCCACTAATGAACAAATGCTATAAATAGATTTGTGTGTTAGTGTTTACAAGTATTGAGCTTAATGTTTATCATGTCAATAGTTGTGGTGAGAAATCATTCAAGGATTAACATGATAAAACTCACAATCTTGGTGAGAAATCAACAAGATTGAGAGGATATGTATTTATGGAAATCATCAAACTAGTTCATCACTTGATTAATAGAATGTATATGAAATTAGGTCAATGAAACTAATCTTGACATGCTTCCATCAATTGAAAACAAACTCCAACTCTCTTGAATCCAAACCATAACTCTCTTTTGAAAAGACTAATTTAGTTATTTGTTTGAAAATTCATGATACTAGTAGCTTAGGAAACAAACCCTTTGGTTACTTAAATCTTAAAATACACTTTGCTATTGAAAGACTACAATATACACCAATCCCTGTGGAATCGATAATTAAAAATACTTGTTCGCGGAATATTCCTACAACAAAATGGCGCTGTTGCCGGGGATTGGCGTTTGAAATTGCTAGTATCGCAATAGTTGTGTGTTTTAAGATATTTTTCTACTAATCTCTCTTTGTTTCTTTTGTGTGGCTAGACTTTTTCAGGAATTAGTTTATGCGAGGAAGTGTTTCGGCCGATCAACTCCTTTTCGATCCCGAAATTGAAAGGACGGTTAGAAGACTTAATAGTAGTGCTAAAAGAAGGAAAAGACTAGCTAGGCACAGGCAAGAAAGAGGAGAATCATCTACTTCTTCTACACCACCCGTGTTAGGAGAGGTCATTATGGCGGAGAATCAACCACAACCACCACCACCACCACGGGGGCCTTGTGTAAATAGCCCTCGTCACACCGCTCAATTTGCTCGCCAAGCAAATGCAAGGTTCACGGAGATGAAGACGGGCTTGCTCCAACTTCTTTATGCAAGTCCTTTTCATAGCCATGACCATGAGGATCCTTACACCCACCTTACTAAGTTCTATGAGATCGCGGGAGCGGCCGGAGCTCCGGAAGACCAAGAGGAGCAATACTTTCAAAGGCTTTTCCCTCATTCTTTAGTGGGGAAGGCAAAGGATTGGTATCTAGACCAATTGCAAGAGACAATGACAAATTGGAATGTGTTGGAGGAAAAATTCCTTGAAAGATTTTTCTCTCAATCACGTTTCATGGAGGCAAAGACCGCAATCTCGGTATTTTCACAAGGAGTAAACTAGCCTTTGAATAGGGCTTGGGAAAGGTATAAGTCCATGCTTAGAAAGTGTCCTAGCCATGGTTTTGACGAGCTCACCCAAATTCATATCTTCCGAAATGGTCTCCAACCTCAACACAAATTGTTGTTGGATGCTACGGCGGGAGGTTCTTTGATGGCAAAAACACCATATGAAGCAATTCAAATAATTGAGAAGATGGGGAGGAATGACCACCAAACTCAACATGACCAAGGAGGTGCACAAGTAAAAACAGGAGTCCTTGAAATTGGCTCTAGTCACGAAGCACTTGTAGCGCAAAACAAATTGTTTGCGAAACAAGTTGAAGAATTGACAAAACAAATGGCAAGGCTTCCGCAACAAATCATGGAGATGCAAGGAACATCTAGCAAGCAAAATCAACAAATTGCTTGTTGTGAATTGTGTAAAGGGGGATCATAAAACCGGATTTTGTCCTCCGGAAAATGAAGAAGCAAACTATATGGCCAACCAAGGGCAAGGATACCAACAACGAGCTCCTTATCCTTATCAAAATCAAGGCCAAGGTTACCAACAAAGAGGTAACCAAGGTTATCAAGGCGGGTGGAGACAAGACAACAACAATCAAGCTAGGCAAAATCCGTACCAAACTCAAAATCAAAATCAAGCTCAACCTCAAAATCAACCTCAAAATCAAGTGAGATCTTCCAACATTCAAGACACTCTAGCTCAATTCATGCAAGCTTCTATGGCAAACCAAAAGAGCACGGAGGCATCTATCAAGAATTTGGAAACTCAAATGGGGCAATTAGCAAAGCAAATTTCCGACCAAAGCGCTTCGACATCATTTTCTCCAACTACTCAAGCAAATCCTAAGGAGCATTGCAAAGCTATTACAACTAGGAGTGGTAAAGTTTGTGATGAGAAAAAGAAAGTTGTTGAAAAGAAAAAGAAAGTAGTGGAGAGAAAAGATCAAGTGGAGAAGGATGAAGAAGTAGTAGTGGAGGAAGTAGTAGTTGAAAAATATGATGAGGTTGTAGTTGAAAAAAATAATGATGTTGATGTGGAGGATGATTTAGTTGAAAATGATGTTGTAGTTGAAAATGAAAATGAGAATGGTGTAGTTGAAAAGGAGAAAGTGGAGGAAAAGAAGAAGAAAATGAGAAAGGGAAAGGAGAAGGAAGTCACTCTTCCATTAAGAAACTTACCTTATCCTCACCTTCCTTCTAAAAAAGATGATTCTAAGCACTATGCTCGGTTTATGGATATTTTTAAGCAATTGCAAATTAATATTCCATTCACCGAGGCATTAGAGCAAATGCCGAAATATGCAAAATTCATGAAGGACATATTGACAAAAAAGAAGCGGTACACGGATCAAGAAACTATAATGGTTGATGCAAGTTGTAGTGCGATAATTCAACGCACTATTCCAAAAAAAAGAAAGTGATCCGGGGCGTGTAACTTTGCCTGTTACCATTGGGGATGTCTATGTCGGCAAAGGATTAATTGACTTGGGATCAAGTATCAATTTGATTCCATTATCCATTGTAAAGAGGTTGGGGGAGATCGAATTGAAGCCTACAAAAATGATATTGCAATTGGAGGACAAGTCTATTACTCGCCCGCATGGTGTAGCATTAGACTTGTTGGTAAAAGTGGACAAATTCTTTTTCCCGGTTGATTTTGTTGTGATAGATATGGAGGAAGATGTGGATGCACCTCTAATTCTAGGCCTTCCATTCATGAAGACGGCTAGAATGATGATTGACATTGATGATGGCTTAATGAAGGTGAGGGTCCAAGATGAAGAAATTTGCTTTAATCTTTTTGAAGCAATGAATCATCCAATTGATAAGAAAGATTTCTTCAAAATTGACGTTATCGAGGAAGCAACCCAAGAAGTGAATGATGATGATGATAGTCGAGATCTTGAGGAGTGTTTGGAAGGAATGGAGATTACCAAAGAAATGCACCCATGGGAGGAAGAAGTGGAAATTTTGAAAAATGATCCAAAAGACGAAGAGCCAAAGCTTGAGTTGAAAGCGCTATCATCTCACTTGAAGTATGTGTTTCTAGAGGAGAGAGGTAAGAAACCCTTAATCATTAGTAATACATTATCGGAGAAGGAGGAGGGAAGCTTAATTCAAGTTTTGAAATCTAACAAAAGTGCGATTGGTTGGGTTTTAGCCGATTTGAAAGGCATAAGCCTGGCTTATTGTATGCATAACATCATGATGGAGGAAGAGTACAAGCCGGTAGCCCAACCTCAGAGGCGTTTGAATCCGGTGATGCAGGAAGTAGTTCGAAAAGAAGTGGTGAAGATGTTAGAAGCGGGAATGATTTATCCGATCTCGGATAGTACTTGGGTGAGCCCGGTGCATGTGGTTCGGAAAAAAGGAGGTTTGATGGTTGTGTCAAATGATAAAGATGAGTTAGTGCCGACAAGAAAAGTAACGTGATAGAGAATGTGCATCGACTATCGAAGGCTTAACAAAGCAACAAGAAATGATCACTTTCCTCTTCCGTTCATGGACCAAATGTTGGAAAGGCTCGCGGGTCAACAATATTATTGCTTTTTGGATGGTTATTCGGGGTACAATCAAATATCGGTGAATCCGGAAGATCACGAGAAAACGGCTTTCACATGTCCTTTTGGAATGTTCGCGTATAGGCGTATGCCTTTCGGCTTATGCAATGCGCCGGCAACATTTCAAAGATGCATGCAAGCCATATTTGCCGATTTGATTGAGAAAACAATTGAAGTTTTTATGGATGATTTCTCCGTCTTTGGAGCATCATTTGAGTTGTGCTTGGAAAATTTGAACACCGTCTTGAAGAGGTGTGTGGATACAAATTTGGTCTTGAATTGGGAAAAATGCAATTTCATGGTGACCGAGGGCATTGTCCTTGGCCACAAAATATCTTCAAGAGGAATCGAGGTCGATAAAGCAAAGATTGATGTGATCGAGACGCTTCCCCCATCTACCAATGTCAAAGGCATTCGGAGCTTTCTAGGACATGCGGGATTCTATCGAAGATTCATCAAAGATTTCTCAAAGATAGCCAAGCCTTTGAGCAACTTGCTCAACAAAGATAAGTCCTTCTTATTTGATAGAGATTGTTTAATGGCTTTTGAAAAATTGAAAGAAAAATTGATAAATGCACCCATAATCACCGCGCCTAATTGGAAACTTGATTTCAAATTGATGTGTGACGCAAGTGATTATGCGGTGGGCGCCGTGCTTGGCCAAAGGAAGACCAAAATTTTCCATGCTATTCATTATGCGAGCAAAGTTTTGAACGATGCTCAAATTAATTACGCAACAACCGAAAAAGAGTTGCTCGCAATTGTATATGCATTGGAAAAGTTTCGTCCTTATCTTATTGGTTCAAAAGTAGTGGTTTTCACGGATCATTCCGCGATTAAATATTTGCTTACCAAACCGGACTCTAAACAAAGGTTAATCCGATGGATTCTTCTTTACAAGAATTTGATTTGGAGGTACGAGATAAAAAGGGTTCGGAGAATTTGGTAGCGGATCATTTATCTCGCTTAGTGAACGTGAAAATTACGGACAAAGAGAAAGAAGTGAAGGAGGAGTTTCCGGATGAAAAGTTGTTTGCAATCCAAGAGCGGCCGTGGTTTGCCGACATGGCAAATTACAAAGCCGCGAGATTAATGTCGGAGGACTTAACATGGAATGAAAAGCGAAAATTCTTGGCCGATGCCAAGTATTATGTTTGGGACGAACCTTATGTTTTTAGGTTGAGTAGTGATGGGTTGTTAAGAAGGTGTGTGTCTAATGAGGAAGCCAAAGACATTCTTTGGCATTGTCACAATTCCCCTTGTGGGGGACACTATAATGGATTGCGAACGGCCACCAAAGTCCTACAATCGGGATTTTATTGGCCTTCGCTATTTAAAGATGCTTATGTTCATGCTAAGTGTTGTGATAAATGCCAAAGAAGTGGCGGTATAGGCAAGAGGGATGAAATGCCTTTGAACAACATGTTGGAAGTCGAGGTATTTGATTGTTGGGGAATTGATTTTGTCGGTCCATTTCCGTCATCTTTTTCAAATGAATACATTCTTGTGGCTGTTGATTACGTGTCTAAGTGGGTGGAGGCCATTGCTTCACCGAAGGCCGATGCCAAAACCGTTATAAATTTTTTAAAGAAAAACATTTTTTCTCGGTTTGGTGTGCCTCGGGTGTTAATTAGTGATGGCGGGTCTCATTTTTGCAATACACTGTTACAAAAACTTTTGAAACAATACGGTGTAAAGTATAAGGTGACAACTCCCTATCACCCGCAAGCGAATGGTCAAGCCAAAGTGTCAAACAGGGAAATTAAAAAGATTTTGGAAAAAACTGTTTCGGGTTCTCGAAAAGATTGGTCACAAAAATTGGATGAAGCTTTATGGGCGATCGAACGCCTATAAAGCTCCTATCGGACTAACCCCGTTTCAGGTTGTTTATGGTAAGACTTGTCACCTCCCTGTGGAGATGGAGCACAAAGCCCTATGGGCTCTCTGATTCTTGAATTTCAATCCATCTTTGGCGGGTGAAAAGAGAAAAGTGCAACTCGTGCAATTGGATGAAATGCGAGAGGGAGCATACCATTCTAACCGGAAGTACAAGGCAAAAGTGAAAGTTTCTCATGACAAAAAGATCAAGCACAAGGAATTTCGACCGGGGCAAAGTGTCCTCTTGTTTAATTCCCGGATGAGACTTTTTCCGAGAAAACTTAAGACAAAGTGGTCCGGTCCTTTTCTAATCAAGGAAGTGAAAGACTATGGTGCCGTGGTTTTGCAAGACCCTTGAAGGAAAGAGTGAGTGGACTGTGAATGGGCAGCGTTTGAAACGGTATGTTGGCGGAGAGGTGAGCCGCGACATTGCTGCATCCTATTTTGATGATCATTGATCATCCTGAACCGTCGAGCTCTACTGACGTTAAACAAAGCGCTTGTTGGGAGGCACCCCAACATTGTAAGTATTCTTGTTGCACTCATTTTGACATGTCCCTTTTAATCAATTTGCTGTTTTTTAGAAAATTTCAAAATTCTGCAGGTCGCGCTTAGCGCGCATTTTGACCCATCTGGCAGAACCTTTCGCGCTTAGCGCGGTATGCGTGATTTTTTTAAAAAAATATTTTTTCAAAAATCGATTTTCTAAGGCCCAATGGGTGGCCTAGTTTTATATTTAAAAGGGTAGGGTTTATTTCAACCCTTTTTCCCTCTTTTCCCTCTTCACTCAAAACTTTCTCAAGAATCCAAAAATCCCCAACCCCAAATCAACAAATTTGTGTGAATTTCTTGTTCAAATCATCAACCCAAGCATCAAGGTTTGTTATTCTATCGTTCTCCCTTTTCAATTTCGTTGTTTTTGGTTGTTTAGGTTAGAATTTAGAAACCTAGGTTTTGAAATTTAGGATTTTTCTCTTAGGATTAGGTTGTTTAGATTATAGAGAATGCTTAGGTTAGGATTTTCGTTCATATTAGGCTTGTTTTCCTTGAGGAATTTCTGTTTTTACAGAAGAATTTTTCTGGAAATCGCAGAGCGCGCTCAGCGCGCTTAGCGCGGTCTGCAGAATTCTGAAAAATTCTTCTGCTGTGTTTTTGAATTGTCCGTTGTGTCTTGATGCTTTGGTTGATTGGTTTCTACTGCTGTTTGCATGATTTATCTCTAACGGGCTCGGTGTCAATTTTCGTTGATTTTTGTGTTGTTTTCAGATGGCTCCTAAACGACAATGCGTTTCTTCCGCCGGGGCTGGATCCTCTCGATCCATTCCCTTTAATGGTGATCGGTTCTTGGGGCCTGCTCAAGAGGCAAGGTATAAAGAGCTCGAGGAGCGGATCATTTGGACCGAACGGATCATCCGGCTCCGAGAGCAGGGCCACTACCATACTCCTGATGTTATCCTGGATAACTATGGTTTGGGCGTTCTTTGTGAGCCCCAGACCAAAGCTAATGTTGAGCTGGTAAGGGAGTTCTATGCCAACGCCATTCCGACTGAGGGGCGTGATTTTCCGTTCACCTCTGTTGTGAGGGGCAAGTTGGTCTCCTTCTCTCGCACTGCTATCAACAATTACCTAGGCATTAATTGGACATCCCCAGAGGATGAGTTGGATATCTACCATGAGAACCCTCTGAAGAATGGAACTGGCAAATGCATTTTGCTCATCAGCGATCATTTATGTATATGCACGAGAGCATGGAGCAACTAGCGTTGCAAATCAGAGAGCCGGGGTGAATCACTTCACTCGTACGAGCGAGCAGCTGAGTGCTTATGCTGGTTGGCCCGGGGTCGGGCCAAATACAGAGGAGGAGGTGGGTGATGCTGATGGTGATGAGGAGAGTGATGATGATGGAGAGGGAGGTTCTGGTTCTGATTTTGGTTCTGAGGCTCCTGGAGATTCCATCCTCGAGGCTTCTTCAGACTGATTTTATTTTATTGTTTTTATTTTATTGTCTTTATTTTTATTTTAGCACTTTTTAGTTTTTGGTTTTAGTTTTTAACTTTTGGATTTTGTTGGTTGCCATCCATTTTTAGGATGTGCTTGTAATTCCAATTGGCATTTTGTAGGCATGGAGCCTAAATACTTTTTAGTTTTAAACACCATTTTGGGGCGTCTTTTATTTTATTTTGTTTTATTTTATTTTTAGATTATAGTTTATTTATTTTGAATTGTACTTCTTTTGGTTTGTCCCGGTTTTCAACGGTACTCAAAAGCAAGTAAGTGTGTTTCACCAAAGTGATGGTGATGATATAATTCTCGACTCGATCCACAAATAAGGTACATATTTAATTGTTTTGTAGAATATTAACATGTCTATGAAATTTGTGCTTTATGCAAAATATCTTGGCATGTACAAAAAAATTTGTGTTCACATTCGAATCATTAGGACTTAAACCACAAAGGTGAGAAGCTTTCCACCTTATACCAAATATTGAGTGTCTAATAGTTTAGTTAACTCGTGTGATTCATGCTTAATCTTCATTTGTTTGTGATAATTTGGAAACTTAGAGATGATCAAGGCAATTTTTTGTGTATTATGAGAAAAACCATCAATTCCAAAAGGGCCTCAACTAACCGTGAGCGAGTGAATCCTTGTGAACCCTTTTGAGCTTAAATTGTATTTGTAGGATGAATTTATCAAATCAACTAATTGTTAAGTAGGCCACTTAATAGTTGTTGATAATCTTTGAAAATTCAATGATAATTCATTCTATAAATTTTTCTTGTTTGTGAATACCAACCCTTTTTGTTGATTAACCCTTGAAGAGCATGTTCTTGAATAAAAAAGGATTGATGTAAATGAAGTTGGGGAGGTAGATCAAAAAGAACCTAGAATTGATGACACAATGATCCTAAAGAAAGAAAAAAGAATAGAGAAAAGAAAAATACAAAAGAAGAAAAATTTGTATATGAAAAGAAAACAAAAGAAAATAAAAAAAAGAGGATCATTGTGTGAAAAAGAAAAGATGTTGTGAATAATAAGAAGGAAGTGGGAATTAGTTGTGAAATGCTCTTCATACTCTTTAACCCAATTTGTTTCAATGGCTTTGTACTTAAATATCCCTTGTTTCTAACCTAAGCCAAGTTACAACCCTTGAAAGTCCTTAGTGATCTTTGTTTCCATTTTGTCATTTAACTTGTTTCGATGAATGCATGAATTATTCTGGATGTGCATGACAATTAGTGAGAGTGTTTAGTCCTTTGTAAATATTGCATTTTGTTCTTCATGAATATTGAAGAAATCATTAGGTGATTCAAGTGTGAACATATATTTTATTTTGTCTACATGTGTTGATATATTGTGTTTAGAACTTAATTCATATCCATGTTGTGTTTCGAAGAAGCGATCAATGTGTGCTTTTGCCGGGTATGTTGAGTTTGAACCATCATTCTTGTGTGAATTGCATGCTTACATTTTGTTTCTTCTTGCTTAGTGAGATTATTGACTTTTGTTTGGGGACAAACAAAGAAGTAAGTTGGAGAGAGTTGTTAAGGACCAAATTGTAGCTATTTTGTACATGATTTTGTGGTCCTTAACAATGCCTTTTTAATTAATTAGTAGTATTTATTCTAGTATTTTGGTTTAATTATGTTTTTATTTAGTTTTTGTTTATAATATACTATTTAACTTAGTTTACTTTTAATTGTAGGTTTTTATTGATTAATTATCTCAAGCTTGGATTCAAGGACACTTGAAGAGCTTTTGGGATGATTCTTTTTGAATGAATTTTTGGAAGAAGGAGCATGCTTCAGGTCGCGCTCAGCGCGGTTGCAGCATGAGCGCGCTCAGCGCGCATAACCGGGCTTAGCGCGGTCTGCGAAAATCAGAAAAAGGACAGACCCATGCTTTCACCTTTTGAGCCACCTAACCCATCATTTCCAGCTGGCTTTTGGCTTGTAAAGTGGTGGAACATCACTTCTTCATAATTATCTTTCATTGTTGTAAAAATAGGGCATAGAATTTGTAAGAAAAACATAGTTTTTCATCTTGATTCTTCATTGTTCATCATCTCCTCCAACAATCTTGTGAGCAAAGCAACCATGGAAATGTGTGGCTAAGTTCTTTTTGTGTCAAGATTAGAGGTAGTTGATCTAACTAGTATGTATTTCTTTTAATCCTTTTGTGTATGAACATGGTTGATGATTAATATAGTTGAATATCTTTGTTCTTCATCTTTATGCTTTGAATCTTGTTTGAAAAAGGATGCTTCAAAGTATACCTAGGATATTCATCCACTAATGAACAAATGCTATAAATAGATTTGTGTGTTAGTGTTTACAAGTATTGAGCTTAATGTTTATCATGTCAATAGTTGTGGTGAGAAATCATTCAAGGATTAACATGATAAAACTCACAATCTTGGTGAGAAATCAACAAGATTGAGAGGATATGTATTTATGGAAATCATCAAACTAGTTCATCACTTGATTAATAGAATGTATATGAAATTAGGTCAATGAAACTAATCTTGACATGCTTCCATCAATTGAAAACAAACTCCAACTCTCTTGAATCCAAACCATAACTCTCTTTTGAAAAGACTAATTTAGTTATTTGTTTGAAAATTCATGATACTAGTAGCTTAGGAAACAAACCCTTTGGTTACTTAAATCTTAAAATACACTTTGCTATTGAAAGACTACAATATACACCAATCCCTGTGGAATCGATAATTAAAAATACTTGTTCGCGGAATATTCCTACAACAAAATGGCGCTGTTGCCGGGGATTGGCGTTTGAAATTGCTAGTATCGCAATAGTTGTGTGTTTTAAGATATTTTTCTACTAATCTCTCTTTGTTTCTTTTGTGTGGCTAGACTTTTTCAGGAATTAGTTTATGCGAGGAAGTGTTTCGGCCGATCAACTCCTTTTCGATCCCGAAATTGAAAGGACGGTTAGAAGACTTAATAGTAGTGCTAAAAGAAGGAAAAGACTAGCTAGGCACAGGCAAGAAAGAGGAGAATCATCTACTTCTTCTACACCACCCGTGTTAGGAGAGGTCATTATGGCGGAGAATCAACCACAACCACCACCACCACCACGGGGGCCTTGTGTAAATAGCCCTCGTCACACCGCTCAATTTGCTCGCCAAGCAAATGCAAGGTTCACGGAGATGAAGACGGGCTTGCTCCAACTTCTTTATGCAAGTCCTTTTCATAGCCATGACCATGAGGATCCTTACACCCACCTTACTAAGTTCTATGAGATCGCGGGAGCGGCCGGAGCTCCGGAAGACCAAGAGGAGCAATACTTTCAAAGGCTTTTCCCTCATTCTTTAGTGGGGAAGGCAAAGGATTGGTATCTAGACCAATTGCAAGAGACAATGACAAATTGGAATGTGTTGGAGGAAAAATTCCTTGAAAGATTTTTCTCTCAATCACGTTTCATGGAGGCAAAGACCGCAATCTCGGTATTTTCACAAGGAGTAAACTAGCCTTTGAATAGGGCTTGGGAAAGGTATAAGTCCATGCTTAGAAAGTGTCCTAGCCATGGTTTTGACGAGCTCACCCAAATTCATATCTTCCGAAATGGTCTCCAACCTCAACACAAATTGTTGTTGGATGCTACGGCGGGAGGTTCTTTGATGGCAAAAACACCATATGAAGCAATTCAAATAATTGAGAAGATGGGGAGGAATGACCACCAAACTCAACATGACCAAGGAGGTGCACAAGTAAAAACAGGAGTCCTTGAAATTGGCTCTAGTCACGAAGCACTTGTAGCGCAAAACAAATTGTTTGCGAAACAAGTTGAAGAATTGACAAAACAAATGGCAAGGCTTCCGCAACAAATCATGGAGATGCAAGGAACATCTAGCAAGCAAAATCAACAAATTGCTTGTTGTGAATTGTGTAAAGGGGATCATAAAACCGGATTTTGTCCTCCGGAAAATGAAGAAGCAAATTATATGGCCAACCAAGGGCAAGGATACCAACAACGAGCTCCTTATCCTTATCAAAATCAAGGCCAAGGTTACCAACAAAGAGGTAACCAAGGTTATCAAGGCGGGTGGAGACAAGACAACAACAATCAAGCTAGGCAAAATCCGTACCAAACTCAAAATCAAAATCAAGCTCAACCTCAAAATCAACCTCAAAATCAAGTGAGATCTTCCAACATTCAAGACACTCTAGCTCAATTCATGCAAGCTTCTATGGCAAACCAAAAGAGCACGGAGGCATCTATCAAGAATTTGGAAACTCAAATGGGGCAATTAGCAAAGCAAATTTCCGACCAAAGCGCTTCGACATCATTTTCTCCAACTACTCAAGCAAATCCTAAGGAGCATTGCAAAGCTATTACAACTAGGAGTGGTAAAGTTTGTGATGAGAAAAAGAAAGTTGTTGAAAAGAAAAAGAAAGTAGTGGAGAGAAAAGATCAAGTGGAGAAGGATGAAGAAGTAGTAGTGGAGGAAGTAGTAGTTGAAAAATATGATGAGGTTGTAGTTGAAAAAAATAATGATGTTGATGTGGAGGATGATTTAGTTGAAAATGATGTTGTAGTTGAAAATGAAAATGAGAATGGTGTAGTTGAAAAGGAGAAAGTGGAGGAAAAGAAGAAGAAAATGAGAAAGGGAAAGGAGAAGGAAGTCACTCTTCCATTAAGAAACTTACCTTATCCTCACCTTCCTTCTAAAAAAGATGATTCTAAGCACTATGCTCGGTTTATGGATATTTTTAAGCAATTGCAAATTAATATTCCATTCACCGAGGCATTAGAGCAAATGCCGAAATATGCAAAATTCATGAAGGACATATTGACAAAAAAGAAGCGGTACACGGATCAAGAAACTATAATGGTTGATGCAAGTTGTAGTGCGATAATTCAACGCACTATTCCAAAAAAAAGAAAGTGATCCGGGGCGTGTAACTTTGCCTGTTACCATTGGGGATGTCTATGTCGGCAAAGGATTAATTGACTTGGGATCAAGTATCAATTTGATTCCATTATCCATTGTAAAGAGGTTGGGGGAGATCGAATTGAAGCCTACAAAAATGATATTGCAATTGGAGGACAAGTCTATTACTCGCCCGCATGGTGTAGCATTAGACTTGTTGGTAAAAGTGGACAAATTCTTTTTCCCGGTTGATTTTGTTGTGATAGATATGGAGGAAGATGTGGATGCACCTCTAATTCTAGGCCTTCCATTCATGAAGACGGCTAGAATGATGATTGACATTGATGATGGCTTAATGAAGGTGAGGGTCCAAGATGAAGAAATTTGCTTTAATCTTTTTGAAGCAATGAATCATCCAATTGATAAGAAAGATTTCTTCAAAATTGACGTTATCGAGGAAGCAACCCAAGAAGTGAATGATGATGATGATAGTCGAGATCTTGAGGAGTGTTTGGAAGGAATGGAGATTACCAAAGAAATGCACCCATGGGAGGAAGAAGTGGAAATTTTGAAAAATGATCCAAAAGACGAAGAGCCAAAGCTTGAGTTGAAAGCGCTATCATCTCACTTGAAGTATGTGTTTCTAGAGGAGAGAGGTAAGAAACCCTTAATCATTAGTAATACATTATCGGAGAAGGAGGAGGGAAGCTTAATTCAAGTTTTGAAATCTAACAAAAGTGCGATTGGTTGGGTTTTAGCCGATTTGAAAGGCATAAGCCTGGCTTATTGTATGCATAACATCATGATGGAGGAAGAGTACAAGCCGGTAGCCCAACCTCAGAGGCGTTTGAATCCGGTGATGCAGGAAGTAGTTCGAAAAGAAGTGGTGAAGATGTTAGAAGCGGGAATGATTTATCCGATCTCGGATAGTACTTGGGTGAGCCCGGTGCATGTGGTTCCGAAAAAAGGAGGTTTGATGGTTGTGTCAAATGATAAAGATGAGTTAGTGCCGACAAGAAAAGTAACGTGATAGAGAATGTGCATCGACTATCGAAGGCTTAACAAAGCAACAAGAAATGATCACTTTCCTCTTCCGTTCATGGACCAAATGTTGGAAAGGCTCGCGGGTCAACAATATTATTGCTTTTTGGATGGTTATTCGGGGTACAATCAAATATCGGTGAATCCGGAAGATCACGAGAAAACGGCTTTCACATGTCCTTTTGGAATGTTCGCGTATAGGCGTATGCCTTTCGGCTTATGCAATGCGCCGGCAACATTTCAAAGATGCATGCAAGCCATATTTGCCGATTTGATTGAGAAAACAATTGAAGTTTTTATGGATGATTTCTCCGTCTTTGGAGCATCATTTGAGTTGTGCTTGGAAAATTTGAACACCGTCTTGAAGAGGTGTGTGGATACAAATTTGGTCTTGAATTGGGAAAAATGCAATTTCATGGTGACCGAGGGCATTGTCCTTGGCCACAAAATATCTTCAAGAGGAATCGAGGTCGATAAAGCAAAGATTGATGTGATCGAGACGCTTCCCCCATCTACCAATGTCAAAGGCATTCGGAGCTTTCTAGGACATGCGGGATTCTATCGAAGATTCATCAAAGATTTCTCAAAGATAGCCAAGCCTTTGAGCAACTTGCTCAACAAAGATAAGTCCTTCTTATTTGATAGAGATTGTTTAATGGCTTTTGAAAAATTGAAAGAAAAATTGATAAATGCACCCATAATCACCGCGCCTAATTGGAAACTTGATTTCAAATTGATGTGTGACGCAAGTGATTATGCGGTGGGCGCCGTGCTTGGCCAAAGGAAGACCAAAATTTTCCATGCTATTCATTATGCGAGCAAAGTTTTGAACGATGCTCAAATTAATTACGCAACAACCGAAAAAGAGTTGCTCGCAATTGTATATGCATTGGAAAAGTTTCGTCCTTATCTTATTGGTTCAAAAGTAGTGGTTTTCACGGATCATTCCGCGATTAAATATTTGCTTACCAAACCGGACTCTAAACAAAGGTTAATCCGATGGATTCTTCTTTTACAAGAATTTGATTTGGAGGTACGAGATAAAAAGGGTTCGGAGAATTTGGTAGCGGATCATTTATCTCGCTTAGTGAACGTGAAAATTACGGACAAAGAGAAAGAAGTGAAGGAGGAGTTTCCGGATGAAAAGTTGTTTGCAATCCAAGAGCGGCCGTGGTTTGCCGACATGGCAAATTACAAAGCCGCGAGATTAATGTCGGAGGACTTAACATGGAATGAAAAGCGAAAATTCTTGGCCGATGCCAAGTATTATGTTTGGGACGAACCTTATGTTTTTAGGTTGAGTAGTGATGGGTTGTTAAGAAGGTGTGTGTCTAATGAGGAAGCCAAAGACATTCTTTGGCATTGTCACAATTCCCCTTGTGGGGGACACTATAATGGATTGCGAACGGCCACCAAAGTCCTACAATCGGGATTTTATTGGCCTTCGCTATTTAAAGATGCTTATGTTCATGCTAAGTGTTGTGATAAATGCCAAAGAAGTGGCGGTATAGGCAAGAGGGATGAAATGCCTTTGAACAACATGTTGGAAGTCGAGGTATTTGATTGTTGGGGAATTGATTTTGTCGGTCCATTTCCGTCATCTTTTTCAAATGAATACATTCTTGTGGCTGTTGATTACGTGTCTAAGTGGGTGGAGGCCATTGCTTCACCGAAGGCCGATGCCAAAACCGTTATAAATTTTTTAAAGAAAAACATTTTTTCTCGGTTTGGTGTGCCTCGGGTGTTAATTAGTGATGGCGGGTCTCATTTTTGCAATACACTGTTACAAAAACTTTTGAAACAATACGGTGTAAAGTATAAGGTGACAACTCCCTATCACCCGCAAGCGAATGGTCAAGCCAAAGTGTCAAACAGGGAAATTAAAAAGATTTTGGAAAAAACTGTTTCGGGTTCTCGAAAAGATTGGTCACAAAAATTGGATGAAGCTTTATGGGCGTATCGAACCGCCTATAAAGCTCCTATCGGACTAACCCCGTTTCAGGTTGTTTATGGTAAGACTTGTCACCTCCCTGTGGAGATGGAGCACAAAGCCCTATGGGCTCTCTGATTCTTGAATTTCAATCCATCTTTGGCGGGTGAAAAGAGAAAAGTGCAACTCGTGCAATTGGATGAAATGCGAGAGGGAGCATACCATTCTAACCGGAAGTACAAGGCAAAAGTGAAAGTTTCTCATGACAAAAAGATCAAGCACAAGGAATTTCGACCGGGGCAAAGTGTCCTCTTGTTTAATTCCCGGATGAGACTTTTTCCGGGAAAACTTAAGACAAAGTGGTCCGGTCCTTTTCTAATCAAGGAAGTGAAAGACTATGGTGCCGTGGTTTTGCAAGACCCTGAAGGAAAGAGTGAGTGGACTGTGAATGGGCAGCGTTTGAAACGGTATGTTGGCGGAGAGGTGAGCCGCGACATTGCTGCATCCTATTTTGATGATCATTGATCATCCTGAACCGTCGAGCTCTACTGACGTTAAACAAAGCGCTTGTTGGGAGGCACCCCAACATTGTAAGTATTCTTGTTGCACTCATTTTGACATGTCCCTTTTAATCAATTTGCTGTTTTTTAGAAAATTTCAAAATTCTGCAGGTCGCGCTTAGCGCGCATTTTGACCCATCTGGCAGAACCTTTCGCGCTTAGCGCGGTATGCGTGATTTTTTTAAAAAAATATTTTTTCAAAAATCGATTTTCTAAGGCCCAATGGGTGGCCTAGTTTTATATTTAAAAGGGTAGGGTTTATTTCAACCCTTTTTCCCTCTTTTCCCTCTTCACTCAAAACTTTCTCAAGAATCCAAAAATCCCCAACCCCAAATCAACAAATTTGTGTGAATTTCTTGTTCAAATCATCAACCCAAGCATCAAGGTTTGTTATTCTATCGTTCTCCCTTTTCAATTTCGTTGTTTTTTGGTTGTTTAGGTTAGAATTTAGAAACCTAGGTTTTGAAATTTAGGATTTTTCTCTTAGGATTAGGTTGTTTAGATTGTATAGAATGCTTAGATTAGGATTTTCGTTGCTATTAGGTCTGATTGTTTGGAGAAATTTTTTTAGAAGAATTTTTGAAATCAGAAGCGCTTAGCCATCTGCATCGAAAAATTCTTCTGCTGTGTTTTTGAATTGTCCGTTGTGTCTTGATGCTTTGGTTGATTGGTTTCTACTGCTGTTTGCATGATTTATCTCTAACGGGCATTTCGGTGTCGATTTTCGTTGATTTTTGTGTTGTTTTCAGATGGATCCTAAACGACAACGCGTTTCTTCCCCCGGGGCTGGATCCTCTCGATCCATTCCTTTTGATGGTGTTCGGTTCTTGGGGCCTGCTCAAGAGGCAAGGTATAAAGAGCTCGAGGAGCGGATCATTTGGACCGAACGGATCATCCGGCTCCGAGAGCAGGGCCACTACCATACTCCTGATGTTATCCTGGATAACTATGGTTTGGGCGTTCTTTGTGAGCCCCAGACCAAAGCTAATGTTGAGCTGGTAAGGGAGTTCTATGCCAACGCCATTCCGACTGAGGGGCGTGATTTTCCGTTCACCTCTGTTGTGAGGGGCAAGTTGGTCTCCTTCTCTCGCACTGCTATCAACAATTACCTAGGCATTAATTGGACATCCCGAGAGGATGAGTTGGATATCTACCATGAGAACCCTCTGAAGAATGGAACTGGCAAATGCATTTTGCTCATCAGCGATCATTTATGTATATGCACGAGAGCATGGAGCAACTAGCGTTGCAAATCAGAGAGCCGGGGTGAATCACTTCACTCGTCGGTGAGTGCTTATCTTTGGTTGGCGGGGTCGGGCCAAATACAGAGGAGGAGGTGGGTGATGCTGATGGTGATGAGGAGAGTGATGATGATGGAGAGGGAGGTTCTGGTTCTGATTTTGGTTCTGAGGCTCCTGGAGATTCCATCCTCGAGGCTTCTTCAGACTGATTTTATTTTATTGTTTTTATTTTATTGTCTTTATTTTTATTTTAGCACTTTTTAGTTTTTGGTTTTAGTTTTTAACTTTTGGATTTTGTTGGTTGCCATCCATTTTTAGGATGTGCTTGTAATTCCAATTGGCATTTTGTAGGCATGGAGCCTAAATACTTTTTAGTTTTAAACACCATTTTGGGGCGTCTTTTATTTTATTTTGTTTTATTTTATTTTTAGATTATAGTTTATTTATTTTGAATTGTACTTCTTTTGGTTTGTCCCGGTTTTCAACGGTACTCAAAAGCAAGTAAGTGTGTTTCACCAAAGTGATGGTGATGATATAATTCTCGACTCGATCCACAAATAAGGTACATATTTAATTGTTTTGTAGAATATTAACATGTCTATGAAATTTGTGCTTTATGCAAAATATCTTGGCATGTACAAAAAAATTTGTGTTCACATTCGAATCATTAGGACTTAAACCACAAAGGTGAGAAGCTTTCCACCTTATACCAAATATTGAGTGTCTAATAGTTTAGTTAACTCGTGTGATTCATGCTTAATCTTCATTTGTTTGTGATAATTTGGAAACTTAGAGATGATCAAGGCAATTTTTTGTGTATTATGAGAAAAACCATCAATTCCAAAAGGGCCTCAACTAACCGTGAGCGAGTGAATCCTTGTGAACCCTTTTGAGCTTAAATTGTATTTGTAGGATGAATTTATCAAATCAACTAATTGTTAAGTAGGCCACTTAATAGTTGTTGATAATCTTTGAAAATTCAATGATAATTCATTCTATAAATTTTTCTTGTTTGTGAATACCAACCCTTTTTTGTTGATTAACCCTTGAAGAGCATGTTCTTGAATAAAAAAGGATTGATGTAAATGAAGTTGGGGAGGTAGATCAAAAAGAACCTAGAATTGATGACACAATGATCCTAAAGAAAGAAAAAAGAATAGAGAAAAGAAAAATACAAAAGAAGAAAAATTTGTATATGAAAAGAAAACAAAAGAAAATAAAAAAAAGAGGATCATTGTGTGAAAAAGAAAAGATGTTGTGAATAATAAGAAGGAAGTGGGAATTAGTTGTGAAATGCTCTTCATACTCTTTAACCCAATTTGTTTCAATGGCTTTGTACTTAAATATCCCTTGTTTCTAACCTAAGCCAAGTTACAACCCTTGAAAGTCCTTAGTGATCTTTGTTTCCATTTTGTCATTTAACTTGTTTCGATGAATGCATGAATTATTCTGGATGTGCATGACAATTAGTGAGAGTGTTTAGTCCTTTGTAAATATTGCATTTTGTTCTTCATGAATATTGAAGAAATCATTAGGTGATTCAAGTGTGAACATATATTTTATTTTGTCTACATGTGTTGATATATTGTGTTTAGAACTTAATTCATATCCATGTTGTGTTTCGAAGAAGCGATCAATGTGTGCTTTTGCCGGGTATGTTGAGTTTGAACCATCATTCTTGTGTGAATTGCATGCTTACATTTTGTTTCTTCTTGCTTAGTGAGATTATTGACTTTTGTTTGGGGACAAACAAAGAAGTAAGTTGGAGAGAGTTGTTAAGGACCAAATTGTAGCTATTTTGTACATGATTTTGTGGTCCTTAACAATGCCTTTTTAATTAATTAGTAGTATTTATTCTAGTATTTTGGTTTAATTATGTTTTTATTTAGTTTTTGTTTATAATATACTATTTAACTTAGTTTACTTTTAATTGTAGGTTTTTATTGATTAATTATCTCAAGCTTGGATTCAAGGACACTTGAAGAGCTTTTGGGATGATTCTTTTTGAATGAATTTTTGGAAGAAGGAGCATGCTTCAGGTCCCGCTCAGCGCGGTTGCAGCATGAGCGCGCTCAGCGCGCATAACCGGGCTTAGCGCGGTCTGCGAAAATCAGAAAAAGGACAGACCCATGCTTTCACCTTTTGAGCCACCTAACCCATCATTTCCAGCTGGCTTTTGGCTTGTAAAGTGGTGGAACATCACTTCTTCATAATTATCTTTCATTGTTGTAAAAATAGGGCATAGAATTTGTAAGAAAAACATAGTTTTTCATCTTGATTCTTCATTGTTCATCATCTCCTCCAACAATCTTGTGAGCAAAGCAACCATGGAAATGTGTGGCTAAGTTCTTTTTGTGTCAAGATTAGAGGTAGTTGATCTAACTAGTATGTATTTCTTTTAATTCTTTTGTGTATGAACATGGTTGATGATTAATATAGTTGAATATCTTTGTTCTTCATCTTTATGCTTTGAATCTTGTTTGAAAAAGGATGCTTCAAAGTATACCTAGGATATTCATCCACTAATGAACAAATGCTATAAATAGATTTGTGTGTTAGTGTTTACAAGTATTGAGCTTAATGTTTATCATGTCAATAGTTGTGGTGAGAAATCATTCAAGGATTAACATGATAAAACTCACAATCTTGGTGAGAAATCAACAAGATTGAGAGGATATGTATTTATGGAAATCATCAAACTAGTTCATCACTTGATTAATAGAATGTATATGAAATTAGGTCAATGAAACTAATCTTGACATGCTTCCATCAATTGAAAACAAACTCCAACTCTCTTGAATCCAAACCATAACTCTCTTTTGAAAAGACTAATTTAGTTATTTGTTTGAAAATTCATGATACTAGTAGCTTAGGAAACAAACCCTTTGGTTACTTAAATCTTAAAATACACTTTGCTATTGAAAGACTACAATATACACCAATCCCTGTGGAATCGATAATTAAAAATACTTGTTCGCGGAATATTCCTACAACAAAATGGCGCTGTTGCCGGGGATTGGCGTTTGAAATTGCTAGTATCGCAATAGTTGTGTGTTTTAAGATATTTTTCTACTAATCTCTCTTTGTTTCTTTTGTGTGGCTAGACTTTTTCAGGAATTAGTTTATGCGAGGAAGTGTTTCGGCCGATCAACTCCTTTTCGATCCCGAAATTGAAAGGACGGTTAGAAGACTTAATAGTAGTGCTAAAAGAAGGAAAAGACTAGCTAGGCACAGGCAAGAAAGAGGAGAATCATCTACTTCTTCTACACCACCCGTGTTAGGAGAGGTCATTATGGCGGAGAATCAACCACAACCACCACCACCACCACGGGGGCCTTGTGTAAATAGCCCTCGTCACACCGCTCAATTTGCTCGCCAAGCAAATGCAAGGTTCACGGAGATGAAGACGGGCTTGCTCCAACTTCTTTATGCAAGTCCTTTTCATAGCCATGACCATGAGGATCCTTACACCCACCTTACTAAGTTCTATGAGATCGCGGGAGCGGCCGGAGCTCCGGAAGACCAAGAGGAGCAATACTTTCAAAGGCTTTTCCCTCATTCTTTAGTGGGGAAGGCAAAGGATTGGTATCTAGACCAATTGCAAGAGACAATGACAAATTGGAATGTGTTGGAGGAAAAATTCCTTGAAAGATTTTTCTCTCAATCACGTTTCATGGAGGCAAAGACCGCAATCTCGGTATTTTCACAAGGAGTAAACTAGCCTTTGAATAGGGCTTGGGAAAGGTATAAGTCCATGCTTAGAAAGTGTCCTAGCCATGGTTTTGACGAGCTCACCCAAATTCATATCTTCCGAAATGGTCTCCAACCTCAACACAAATTGTTGTTGGATGCTACGGCGGGAGGTTCTTTGATGGCAAAAACACCATATGAAGCAATTCAAATAATTGAGAAGATGGGGAGGAATGACCACCAAACTCAACATGACCAAGGAGGTGCACAAGTAAAAACAGGAGTCCTTGAAATTGGCTCTAGTCACGAAGCACTTGTAGCGCAAAACAAATTGTTTGCGAAACAAGTTGAAGAATTGACAAAACAAATGGCAAGGCTTCCGCAACAAATCATGGAGATGCAAGGAACATCTAGCAAGCAAAATCAACAAATTGCTTGTTGTGAATTGTGTAAAGGGGATCATAAAACCGGATTTTGTCCTCCGGAAAATGAAGAAGCAAATTATATGGCCAACCAAGGGCAAGGATACCAACAACGAGCTCCTTATCCTTATCAAAATCAAGGCCAAGGTTACCAACAAAGAGGTAACCAAGGTTATCAAGGCGGGTGGAGACAAGACAACAACAATCAAGCTAGGCAAAATCCGTACCAAACTCAAAATCAAAATCAAGCTCAACCTCAAAATCAACCTCAAAATCAAGTGAGATCTTCCAACATTCAAGACACTCTAGCTCAATTCATGCAAGCTTCTATGGCAAACCAAAAGAGCACGGAGGCATCTATCAAGAATTTGGAAACTCAAATGGGGCAATTAGCAAAGCAAATTTCCGACCAAAGCGCTTCGACATCATTTTCTCCAACTACTCAAGCAAATCCTAAGGAGCATTGCAAAGCTATTACAACTAGGAGTGGTAAAGTTTGTGATGAGAAAAAGAAAGTTGTTGAAAAGAAAAAGAAAGTAGTGGAGAGAAAAGATCAAGTGGAGAAGGATGAAGAAGTAGTAGTGGAGGAAGTAGTAGTTGAAAAATATGATGAGGTTGTAGTTGAAAAAAATAATGATGTTGATGTGGAGGATGATTTAGTTGAAAATGATGTTGTAGTTGAAAATGAAAATGAGAATGGTGTAGTTGAAAAGGAGAAAGTGGAGGAAAAGAAGAAGAAAATGAGAAAGGGAAAGGAGAAGGAAGTCACTCTTCCATTAAGAAACTTACCTTATCCTCACCTTCCTTCTAAAAAAGATGATTCTAAGCACTATGCTCGGTTTATGGATATTTTTAAGCAATTGCAAATTAATATTCCATTCACCGAGGCATTAGAGCAAATGCCGAAATATGCAAAATTCATGAAGGACATATTGACAAAAAAGAAGCGGTACACGGATCAAGAAACTATAATGGTTGATGCAAGTTGTAGTGCGATAATTCAACGCACTATTCCAAAAAAAAGAAAGTGATCCGGGGCGTGTAACTTTGCCTGTTACCATTGGGGATGTCTATGTCGGCAAAGGATTAATTGACTTGGGATCAAGTATCAATTTGATTCCATTATCCATTGTAAAGAGGTTGGGGGAGATCGAATTGAAGCCTACAAAAATGATATTGCAATTGGAGGACAAGTCTATTACTCGCCCGCATGGTGTAGCATTAGACTTGTTGGTAAAAGTGGACAAATTCTTTTTCCCGGTTGATTTTGTTGTGATAGATATGGAGGAAGATGTGGATGCACCTCTAATTCTAGGCCTTCCATTCATGAAGACGGCTAGAATGATGATTGACATTGATGATGGCTTAATGAAGGTGAGGGTCCAAGATGAAGAAATTTGCTTTAATCTTTTTGAAGCAATGAATCATCCAATTGATAAGAAAGATTTCTTCAAAATTGACGTTATCGAGGAAGCAACCCAAGAAGTGAATGATGATGATGATAGTCGAGATCTTGAGGAGTGTTTGGAAGGAATGGAGATTACCAAAGAAATGCACCCATGGGAGGAAGAAGTGGAAATTTTGAAAAATGATCCAAAAGACGAAGAGCCAAAGCTTGAGTTGAAAGCGCTATCATCTCACTTGAAGTATGTGTTTCTAGAGGAGAGAGGTAAGAAACCCTTAATCATTAGTAATACATTATCGGAGAAGGAGGAGGGAAGCTTAATTCAAGTTTTGAAATCTAACAAAAGTGCGATTGGTTGGGTTTTAGCCGATTTGAAAGGCATAAGCCTGGCTTATTGTATGCATAACATCATGATGGAGGAAGAGTACAAGCCGGTAGCCCAACCTCAGAGGCGTTTGAATCCGGTGATGCAGGAAGTAGTTCGAAAAGAAGTGGTGAAGATGTTAGAAGCGGGAATGATTTATCCGATCTCGGATAGTACTTGGGTGAGCCCGGTGCATGTGGTTCCGAAAAAAGGAGGTTTGATGGTTGTGTCAAATGATAAAGATGAGTTAGTGCCGACAAGAAAAGTAACGTGATAGAGAATGTGCATCGACTATCGAAGGCTTAACAAAGCAACAAGAAATGATCACTTTCCTCTTCCGTTCATGGACCAAATGTTGGAAAGGCTCGCGGGTCAACAATATTATTGCTTTTTGGATGGTTATTCGGGGTACAATCAAATATCGGTGAATCCGGAAGATCACGAGAAAACGGCTTTCACATGTCCTTTTGGAATGTTCGCGTATAGGCGTATGCCTTTCGGCTTATGCAATGCGCCGGCAACATTTCAAAGATGCATGCAAGCCATATTTGCCGATTTGATTGAGAAAACAATTGAAGTTTTTATGGATGATTTCTCCGTCTTTGGAGCATCATTTGAGTTGTGCTTGGAAAATTTGAACACCGTCTTGAAGAGGTGTGTGGATACAAATTTGGTCTTGAATTGGGAAAAATGCAATTTCATGGTGACCGAGGGCATTGTCCTTGGCCACAAAATATCTTCAAGAGGAATCGAGGTCGATAAAGCAAAGATTGATGTGATCGAGACGCTTCCCCCATCTACCAATGTCAAAGGCATTCGGAGCTTTCTAGGACATGCGGGATTCTATCGAAGATTCATCAAAGATTTCTCAAAGATAGCCAAGCCTTTGAGCAACTTGCTCAACAAAGATAAGTCCTTCTTATTTGATAGAGATTGTTTAATGGCTTTTGAAAAATTGAAAGAAAAATTGATAAATGCACCCATAATCACCGCGCCTAATTGGAAACTTGATTTCAAATTGATGTGTGACGCAAGTGATTATGCGGTGGGCGCCGTGCTTGGCCAAAGGAAGACCAAAATTTTCCATGCTATTCATTATGCGAGCAAAGTTTTGAACGATGCTCAAATTAATTACGCAACAACCGAAAAAGAGTTGCTCGCAATTGTATATGCATTGGAAAAGTTTCGTCCTTATCTTATTGGTTCAAAAGTAGTGGTTTTCACGGATCATTCCGCGATTAAATATTTGCTTACCAAACCGGACTCTAAACAAAGGTTAATCCGATGGATTCTTCTTTTACAAGAATTTGATTTGGAGGTACGAGATAAAAAGGGTTCGGAGAATTTGGTAGCGGATCATTTATCTCGCTTAGTGAACGTGAAAATTACGGACAAAGAGAAAGAAGTGAAGGAGGAGTTTCCGGATGAAAAGTTGTTTGCAATCCAAGAGCGGCCGTGGTTTGCCGACATGGCAAATTACAAAGCCGCGAGATTAATGTCGGAGGACTTAACATGGAATGAAAAGCGAAAATTCTTGGCCGATGCCAAGTATTATGTTTGGGACGAACCTTATGTTTTTAGGTTGAGTAGTGATGGGTTGTTAAGAAGGTGTGTGTCTAATGAGGAAGCCAAAGACATTCTTTGGCATTGTCACAATTCCCCTTGTGGGGGACACTATAATGGATTGCGAACGGCCACCAAAGTCCTACAATCGGGATTTTATTGGCCTTCGCTATTTAAAGATGCTTATGTTCATGCTAAGTGTTGTGATAAATGCCAAAGAAGTGGCGGTATAGGCAAGAGGGATGAAATGCCTTTGAACAACATGTTGGAAGTCGAGGTATTTGATTGTTGGGGAATTGATTTTGTCGGTCCATTTCCGTCATCTTTTTCAAATGAATACATTCTTGTGGCTGTTGATTACGTGTCTAAGTGGGTGGAGGCCATTGCTTCACCGAAGGCCGATGCCAAAACCGTTATAAATTTTTTAAAGAAAAACATTTTTTCTCGGTTTGGTGTGCCTCGGGTGTTAATTAGTGATGGCGGGTCTCATTTTTGCAATACACTGTTACAAAAACTTTTGAAACAATACGGTGTAAAGTATAAGGTGACAACTCCCTATCACCCGCAAGCGAATGGTCAAGCCAAAGTGTCAAACAGGGAAATTAAAAAGATTTTGGAAAAAACTGTTTCGGGTTCTCGAAAAGATTGGTCACAAAAATTGGATGAAGCTTTATGGGCGTATCGAACCGCCTATAAAGCTCCTATCGGACTAACCCCGTTTCAGGTTGTTTATGGTAAGACTTGTCACCTCCCTGTGGAGATGGAGCACAAAGCCCTATGGGCTCTCTGATTCTTGAATTTCAATCCATCTTTGGCGGGTGAAAAGAGAAAAGTGCAACTCGTGCAATTGGATGAAATGCGAGAGGGAGCATACCATTCTAACCGGAAGTACAAGGCAAAAGTGAAAGTTTCTCATGACAAAAAGATCAAGCACAAGGAATTTCGACCGGGGCAAAGTGTCCTCTTGTTTAATTCCCGGATGAGACTTTTTCCGGGAAAACTTAAGACAAAGTGGTCCGGTCCTTTTCTAATCAAGGAAGTGAAAGACTATGGTGCCGTGGTTTTGCAAGACCCTGAAGGAAAGAGTGAGTGGACTGTGAATGGGCAGCGTTTGAAACGGTATGTTGGCGGAGAGGTGAGCCGCGACATTGCTGCATCCTATTTTGATGATCATTGATCATCCTGAACCGTCGAGCTCTACTGACGTTAAACAAAGCGCTTGTTGGGAGGCACCCCAACATTGTAAGTATTCTTGTTGCACTCATTTTGACATGTCCCTTTTAATCAATTTGCTGTTTTTTAGAAAATTTCAAAATTCTGCAGGTCGCGCTTAGCGCGCATTTTGACCCATCTGGCAGAACCTTTCGCGCTTAGCGCGGTATGCGTGATTTTTTTAAAAAAATATTTTTTCAAAAATCGATTTTCTAAGGCCCAATGGGTGGCCTAGTTTTATATTTAAAAGGGTAGGGTTTATTTCAACCCTTTTTCCCTCTTTTCCCTCTTCACTCAAAACTTTCTCAAGAATCCAAAAATCCCCAACCCCAAATCAACAAATTTGTGTGAATTTCTTGTTCAAATCATCAACCCAAGCATCAAGGTTTGTTATTCTATCGTTCTCCCTTTTCAATTTCGTTGTTTTTGGTTGTTTAGGTTAGAATTTAGAAACCTAGGTTTTGAAATTTAGGATTTTTCTCTTAGGATTAGGTTGTTTAGATTATAGAGAATGCTTAGGTTAGGATTTTCGTTCATATTAGGCTTGTTTTCCTTGAGGAATTTCTGTTTTTACAGAAGAATTTTTCTGGAAATCGCAGAGCGCGCTCAGCGCGCTTAGCGCGGTCTGCAGAATTCTGAAAAATTCTTCTGCTGTGTTTTTGAATTGTCCGTTGTGTCTTGATGCTTTGGTTGATTGGTTTCTACTGCTGTTTGCATGATTTATCTCTAACGGGCTCGGTGTCAATTTTCGTTGATTTTTGTGTTGTTTTCAGATGGCTCCTAAACGACAATGCGTTTCTTCCGCCGGGGCTGGATCCTCTCGATCCATTCCCTTTAATGGTGATCGGTTCTTGGGGCCTGCTCAAGAGGCAAGGTATAAAGAGCTCGAGGAGCGGATCATTTGGACCGAACGGATCATCCGGCTCCGAGAGCAGGGCCACTACCATACTCCTGATGTTATCCTGGATAACTATGGTTTGGGCGTTCTTTGTGAGCCCCAGACCAAAGCTAATGTTGAGCTGGTAAGGGAGTTCTATGCCAACGCCATTCCGACTGAGGGGCGTGATTTTCCGTTCACCTCTGTTGTGAGGGGCAAGTTGGTCTCCTTCTCTCGCACTGCTATCAACAATTACCTAGGCATTAATTGGACATCCCCAGAGGATGAGTTGGATATCTACCATGAGAACCCTCTGAAGAATGGAACTGGCAAATGCATTTTGCTCATCAGCGATCATTTATGTATATGCACGAGAGCATGGAGCAACTAGCGTTGCAAATCAGAGAGCCGGGGTGAATCACTTCACTCGTACGAGCGAGCAGCTGAGTGCTTATGCTGGTTGGCCCGGGGTCGGGCCAAATACAGAGGAGGAGGTGGGTGATGCTGATGGTGATGAGGAGAGTGATGATGATGGAGAGGGAGGTTCTGGTTCTGATTTTGGTTCTGAGGCTCCTGGAGATTCCATCCTCGAGGCTTCTTCAGACTGATTTTATTTTATTGTTTTTATTTTATTGTCTTTATTTTTATTTTAGCACTTTTTAGTTTTTGGTTTTAGTTTTTAACTTTTGGATTTTGTTGGTTGCCATCCATTTTTAGGATGTGCTTGTAATTCCAATTGGCATTTTGTAGGCATGGAGCCTAAATACTTTTTAGTTTTAAACACCATTTTGGGGCGTCTTTTATTTTATTTTGTTTTATTTTATTTTTAGATTATAGTTTATTTATTTTGAATTGTACTTCTTTTGGTTTGTCCCGGTTTTCAACGGTACTCAAAAGCAAGTAAGTGTGTTTCACCAAAGTGATGGTGATGATATAATTCTCGACTCGATCCACAAATAAGGTACATATTTAATTGTTTTGTAGAATATTAACATGTCTATGAAATTTGTGCTTTATGCAAAATATCTTGGCATGTACAAAAAAATTTGTGTTCACATTCGAATCATTAGGACTTAAACCACAAAGGTGAGAAGCTTTCCACCTTATACCAAATATTGAGTGTCTAATAGTTTAGTTAACTCGTGTGATTCATGCTTAATCTTCATTTGTTTGTGATAATTTGGAAACTTAGAGATGATCAAGGCAATTTTTTGTGTATTATGAGAAAAACCATCAATTCCAAAAGGGCCTCAACTAACCGTGAGCGAGTGAATCCTTGTGAACCCTTTTGAGCTTAAATTGTATTTGTAGGATGAATTTATCAAATCAACTAATTGTTAAGTAGGCCACTTAATAGTTGTTGATAATCTTTGAAAATTCAATGATAATTCATTCTATAAATTTTTCTTGTTTGTGAATACCAACCCTTTTTGTTGATTAACCCTTGAAGAGCATGTTCTTGAATAAAAAAGGATTGATGTAAATGAAGTTGGGGAGGTAGATCAAAAAGAACCTAGAATTGATGACACAATGATCCTAAAGAAAGAAAAAAGAATAGAGAAAAGAAAAATACAAAAGAAGAAAAATTTGTATATGAAAAGAAAACAAAAGAAAATAAAAAAAAGAGGATCATTGTGTGAAAAAGAAAAGATGTTGTGAATAATAAGAAGGAAGTGGGGAATTAGTTGTGAAATGCTCTTCATACTCTTTAACCCAATTTGTTTCAATGGCTTTGTACTTAAATATCCCTTGTTTCTAACCTAAGCCAAGTTACAACCCTTGAAAGTCCTTAGTGATCTTTGTTTCCATTTTGTCATTTAACTTGTTTCGATGAATGCATGAATTATTCTGGATGTGCATGACAATTAGTGAGAGTGTTTAGTCCTTTGTAAATATTGCATTTTGTTCTTCATGAATATTGAAGAAATCATTAGGTGATTCAAGTGTGAACATATATTTTATTTTGTCTACATGTGTTGATATATTGTGTTTAGAACTTAATTCATATCCATGTTGTGTTTCGAAGAAGCGATCAATGTGTGCTTTTGCCGGGTATGTTGAGTTTGAACCATCATTCTTGTGTGAATTGCATGCTTACATTTTGTTTCTTCTTGCTTAGTGAGATTATTGACTTTTGTTTGGGGACAAACAAAGAAGTAAGTTGGAGAGAGTTGTTAAGGACCAAATTGTAGCTATTTTGTACATGATTTTGTGGTCCTTAACAATGCCTTTTTAATTAATTAGTAGTATTTATTCTAGTATTTTGGTTTAATTATGTTTTTATTTAGTTTTTGTTTATAATATACTATTTAACTTAGTTTACTTTTAATTGTAGGTTTTTATTGATTAATTATCTCAAGCTTGGATTCAAGGACACTTGAAGAGCTTTTGGGATGATTCTTTTTGAATGAATTTTTGGAAGAAGGAGCATGGTCGCTCAGTTTGCGCATGAGCGTGCTCGCGTGCATATGGCTTAGCGGTCTGAAAATCGAAAAAAAATGACCCATGCTTTCACCTTTTGAGCCACCTAACCCATCATTTCCAGCTGGCTTTTGGCTTGTAAAGTGGTGGAACATCACTTCTTCATAATTATCTTTCATTGTTGTAAAAATAGGGCATAGAATTTGTAAGAAAAACATAGTTTTTCATCTTGATTTTTCATTGTTCATCATCTCCTACAACAATCTTGTGAGCAAAGCAACCATGGAAATGTGTGGCTAAGTTCTTTTTGTGTCAAGATTAGAGGTAGTTGATCTAACTAGTATGTATTTCTTTTAATCCTTTTGTGTATGAACATGGTTGATGATTAATATAGTTGAATATCTTTGTTCTTCATCTTTATGCTTTGAATCTTGTTTGAAAAAGGATGCTTCAAAGTATACCTAGGATATTCATCCACTAATGAACAAATGCTATAAATAGATTTGTGTGTTAGTGTTTACAAGTATTGAGCTTAATGTTTATCATGTCAATAGTTGTGGTGAGAAATCATTCAAGGATTAACATGATAAAACTCACAATCTTGGTGAGAAATCAACAAGATTGAGAGGATATGTATTTATGGAAATCATCAAACTAGTTCATCACTTGATTAATAGAATGTATATGAAATTAGGTCAATGAAACTAATCTTGACATGCTTCCATCAATTGAAAACAAACTCCAACTCTCTTGAATCCAAACCATAACTCTCTTTTGAAAAGACTAATTTAGTTATTTGTTTGGAAATTCATGATACTAATAGCTTAGGAAACAAACCCTTTGGTTACTTAAATCTTAAACTACACTTTGCTATTGAAAGACTACAATATACACCAATCTCTGTGGAATCGATAATTCAAAATACTTGTTCGCGGAATATTCCTACAACACACATTCAACAAAGGAGTTTCCTCATATTTTAAACACTAAGATCTCCAATCGAAATTCCATTATCTTTCACTGGCAATCGAAGGACCCCTTTTTCAGAATAAAAAGGTCTTATACTTCTTCACCAATACTTATCATTAATATTGACTTCTTTTCCCAGGTTGATTCGAAATATTCTTTACTTCTACCAATTTATCCAATCGAAATTGCCAGCTAACAAATTGCCCCTCAAGAACATTTATTTCGATAGATATAAAGAAATACTTGTTCTTGAATGTCCCGTGCAATTTCGATACACCAATATTCATGATGATTACACTGTATACGACGTCAGAGCAGGTATCCAACTTTCTACAAAATGTCCAATCAGAACACCTAAACATGCTATCATAGCAGTTTAAGACTAATAATTAGTGACAACACGTCACTTCCTAGGAAGTTGAAAAATTCACCTTTTCTCCTTACAATAAAATAGTTACACGTGTCCCACTTTTTCCAAAGGTCAAAAACTTTCCTAACCGTTGGAGAAGGCTATAAAAGCACTTCATCTTCTTCATTTTGAACTTTTCCAAAAACACTTTCAGCCTTCAAACAACCCAGATTTTCATTATCAAAAAAAAAATTTTTTATATCTTACAATGTCTTCTCCATCAGTGCCAGCCTCCACATCCAAGAAATCTGGGAAATCCAAACAAGTTTCTGCTTCCAACATTAAACCAGCAAGCAAGAAACTTTGATATCCACGGAACGTCTAGAAAAAACAAAGGGATTCTTTCCCGCCTATTTCCAAACAAAACCTATTATTAATAAATCTGTTCCGTCAAAACCTAAAGAAAACGAATCTGCAGTTAAGTTACCCAGAAACCTAGAGGCAACTGGTGAAGGTACAACATCAACACCTAGAAGGGATGCTTTTAACATGGACTATGTTACTGTAAACTTGAAACCCTTTCGCTCATGTCCTACGTCAGATCAGTTGTATCAAGACTGGCTTACGAAGGTTGAGAATAAAAAATCCCAGGAATGGGAAAACCTAGGCATTCTTAACCTAATTCGAATGTCGAAACTAGGCTTTAGCTATAGTCACCCTTTTCTACTAGCCTCTTTGTATTTTTGGGATAGTACCTATAACACTTTTCATCTCCCTTGTGGGATGTTGACACCTACTTTCTTCGACATAGCTGCCATTACCGGACTTTCCCCTATTGGAGAAACTTTCGACCCCAATGAGGATGCAGACAACCTTATTGACTTCGATGTTAGGCATGCCAGTTTCTCAAAATACATCACCTTCTACCACTCAGCTGAAGAATAAGTTTCAGAAGTCGAACATATAGCGTTTCTGGCACTGTGGCTGTCAAAATATGTTTTTTGCAGTAAATCCTTACAAGTGGCAAGCAGATTCATTACATTAGCGAACCAAATACACCACAGTCGAAGAGTATGCATTAGCGAGTTGCTGCTGACCAGCTTATATGAGAGCATATGCGCTGCAGTGTTGAAACTAAAAACTTACAAAGCTGGCACCAACCTTCTTCTCGCTGGACCTTTCTGTGGTTACTGCAGCTCTGGCTAAACGCCACTTTCGAACCATCTCTATCTACTTTTGGGATAATCAACGAAGAACACCCTGACGTTGCGAACCGCGGCATTGAGGGAACTAGATTGCTGAAGTTAACCCCAAATGACGAAAGAGAGAACTTCAAAACATGTTTCGTCAATTATATGATGATTTTCTCAAAAAAACATAAGTTTGATTCTTCGATGGCCCCTTTTGCCACTCGAAACTGTGGACCACCTTGGTTCACCATGCCCCTGGAGCAAGCTATTTCAGAAAAACTATAAGGGAAATCTGGCGCGCCTTTCTAACTCCCAGGCTAATCACTTCTAGAATTACTCCTGTAAGAAGTCAGGCACATATCCTTGCCTACCAGCCAAATTTTGTGGCTCGTCAGTTTGGTTTGTGCCAAATTTTACCTGAGCCTCTTTTTAACAGGAAAAGAGAGATATGTTTGGCAGGGGTGCCTTACCCTTTCAAAGAAATCGAAACTAGACAGAAACAACATGATGGCTTCGCTGATTTTACACTAGTTTTCTTTACTCCTTCTTTCTACAAAACAAAAGATTTCTATACCCGGTGGACGAACTATTATTCGAATAATATGTTCAGCACCATCGAGATTCAACAACAATTGACAACAGCTTTTTCCATTGTGCAGGAGAACGTCAAAAAAGGTAGACTCACTCATGTCAAGGAAATTCGAGCCTTTCAAAAATACTTTGAAAGTGTCTATAATCCTATGGATATACATCGAACTGTTTGTGACGCAGCGCAGCGCAGCAAAAACTTTGAAAGAAAAATTTAAAAAACAACTTTCAAAGATTCAATGTCCTCCTTATGTAAAACCTGAAGATAGGTATTGGTGGGCTTTTAAACATCAGCCACCTAAATTTCCAAATCTACCTACTTCACAGCTGGCTTTGGCCTTTTTTCCACCATACCCTGGGTGGTTATATTTTAGGGAGATTTTTCGCAGCTACGAAAATGATGCCAAAAAACCTGCCCAAAGGGTAACATGGGCCAAACATGATTTGTACAATTTCAGAGGGCACCTTCGCTATGACTTGTCAGCCATGTCTATTACGTCTCAAAAAGGCGAAGGTGCGGAACTGAAGAAAAATCGAAGTTCCCTTATATATTTTTTATGTTGTTTTAACTTAACTGTTTCAAAATTCTTTTCAGCTATTGATCTAAAATCTTTGAAGAAAGAAAATTTTGTGCCTAAAGTAGGCTCAACTTCAACTTCGAAGGCAACAACCACCACCACTGAAAATCCTCCTGTCGAAGAAGATGATCTTTAAAGAAGAAAAAGAAAAAGGTAATACTTCACTTACTTCTTTATTATTGTCGAAATTACTTTTAAATTGACTAATTGTCTTCTTCATATTTTTAGGCAAGTGGCTTGCCCCCCAAGTCTCCCAAGAAACGGAGACATGATGATGCTCACTCAGAAAATGAATCAGAGAAGGACGAAGATGTTTCGCCTCTCAAGCGAAAGAAAAAGAAGAAGACCAAAAAATCTGGTGAAGCTTCTCAAACCATCAATCCTACTGGCAGCGAAATTCCTGCAACTGCTCCCAAATCTATATCCAAAGGCCCTTCGAAATCTCTATCTTCGAAGAATGTAATCTCAGAACGCATTGGCAGTAACGCAACTTCTGATAAACAGAAGGTAAATTTCACTTTGATGCTTTTTCTTGATAAGTTATATAACATTCTTCTATGTTGACTCCTTATCTTGATGCAAAGTATCCCTTCTGCTCCTGTTGATCCTCCCAACATCCAAAGCAAAAAATCTACAGCTTCTCCCCAACCAGAAGGTTCCCATGAAATTGTTTTAAATAAAGGCTCATCCACTGCAGCTACCCCTGTGGGAACTGTCGAAGCCTTGGATCAGCAGGGCAACTTCGCCTCCATTGGCTGAGGTCTTAGATCAACAGGAAACTTCTCCTCCATTGGCAGAGGACCTTGAAGTTGATGAACCAAACACAGGGATCGAAAATCCCGTCATTAACATTCCCAGTGATTCTTCTCCAAAAAAGGTACATTTTGCTGATCAATCTGAAGAGGAAAGCGACACAAATACTGTGAGCCATTACTTTGCAGATGGTGATGAAGATGAGGGGATGCAAGTAGAAGATGAAGATGAGGGGATGCAAGTAGAAGTAGAAGTTCCTGTTCCTGTTGGAACTGTTTTCACCAAACCAGACCCTCCAACCTTATCTGAAGAACAAAAAGAGGAGATGAATAAGAGTAATCCCCTAAAGTACCTCAAGTTGATGTTAGCCCAACGGGATTCTTCTTCAAGCAAAACTCAATCTGAAGGTTCGAACCAAACGAAAGAGGATGTCCCTCTCACTTCTCTTGACCAACTTCTTCAGGAAGTTGACAAAACTATCCTTCAGGCTGATCTCTTTACTATCTTAAAAGATAACCCTGGGGCTTATTTTTCAATGAAGAATTTGCTATCTCAAATAGACCTCAGTATTTGTCCATCTGACGTGGATGAGACTATATACGATATGCAAATCTTGCTTGATGAAGTTAACAATGCATATATCAGGACATATGGTATCGAGGCTAAAATTCGAACCAAACAAGAAGCTTTATCTAAAGCTTATGACCAGACTTCGAAGCTTACCAAACAAGCAGAAGCTTTAGAGCTTGCCAAAAACCAAGCCAAAGATAGGCATGACATTTTGGATCGATCTATCTTGTTTTGGGAATCTCAGATTGAAGAGCTCAAACAGAAGATTGAAGATGCAAAAAATGAACAAACAGCTTTGAAGTCTGTTGATGACCAAGGGCTTGCAAATCTAGTCACACAAAGTCTCCAACAAATGGAGGTAGCTGAAGGGATAAACCAAGAAATTAAGGAGCTCGAAAACCTCAGAAATTCTTCTCAATGTAAAATCAACTTATGCAAAAGCAAACACGCTAGGCTAATACGAGACGCTCATTTCACTTCCTTGCAATGTTAAAGATTCTTATTATGCATTTCTGTAATTCGAACATAACTTATTTTGGTATTTATGTAATACTCTCTTGGCTCTATTTATCCCAGCATCTAATTATTCTGAAGTAATTCGAATCTCTTGCAAGTATGGTTTATACCTTTTTAAGTATTTCCCATTTACTTTTAAGATTCTCCTATCTTCTGCTAACTCCTCTATTTCATAAGCATTATTCAAAATGTTTTCAAAACACGAAAAGGTCCCTCCCAATGGGGTGACCATTTACCTAAGAATCTGTTCTTTTTATCCATAGGTAAAATGACTTTCCTTACCAGATCATTAGTTGAGAATACCTTGTTTTTAACTCTTGTATTATATGCTCTAGCTATTCTCTCTTTCTGTCTTCTCATAACTTCCAAAGCATGTAGCCTATCTTTATCTACATCTACCAACTCATTCATCATCATTTCCCAATATTGGTCAAATGGTATTTCATTTTGTCTTTGGATTCTGACTGACTGTAGATGTATTTCGACTGGTAACACCGCGTCGTTTCCAAATGTAAGTCGAAACGGAGTAGTATTCGTTGCCTCTTTAGGAGATGTTCGACACGCCCATAGAGCTTGGTCCAGGGTTTTATGCCAATTTTTTGGTTTTCGACCTACATGCTTCTTTATCAAACCTATTATGACTTTATTGGCTGCTTCTACTTGACCATTTGCTTGGGCATAATAAGGTGTTGACGTAAGTAACTTGAATCCCATTCCTTGTGCGAAATCTTGCATTTTTTGTCTTGTGAAAACTGAACCTTGATCTGTTATGATACTTTATGGTATCCCAAACCTGTAAATTATTTGCTTCTAGATAAATTCTATAATAGCTTCTTGGTCCACATTCACTAAAGGAATTGCTTCGACCCATTTTGTGAAATAATCTATACCCACAAGAATATATCTCTGTCCTTTGGATGATGTTGGTCGAATTTCACCAATTAAATATAATGCACATCCTCTAAAGGGCCAAGGCTTAACAATCGAATGTAATTCGCTTGCGGGAGCATGTTGAATGCCTGCATGAATTTGGCATTCTTCGCAACCTTTGGCAAATTCTATACAGTCTTTGAGCATAGTGGGCCAATACATTCCGTATCTGAACAAAAGCCACTTCATTTTGTGACCTACTTGATGTGCCCCACATGCCCCACTATGCACACTGGACAAGGCTAGATACACTTCGTTTTCCCCTAAACATTTGAGTAAGAGTCCCTCTGGGGTTTTCTTAAACAATTCATTTCCTATTAACACATAAGACAATGCTCTGTATTTGACCTTTCTCTCTGTACTCACTGAAGGATCTCTCAAATAGTTTACTATGGGATTCCGCCAATCCGTGTCTGCTAAAGCATCTATGCTTAATACTTCGAATTCTTCCTGGCCTGCATAACCCAATTTCGAATTCTCTAAGTCTAATGGTGATAATTTAGTAGCCATTATTCTACCTCTCGTTTCTACCAGGTATTGGAGTTTTTCTTTTGATATCCTATATCCTGAAGCTATCTGAGCCAAGTCATTTGCTTCTTGATTATCAACTCTAGGAATATGTTTTAAATCCACATATTCAAATTTCTTGATTAATCTATTAGCAATAACAAAATACATGATCAAATTTTCTTTGATACACTTGTATTCTTTTGTTATCTGTTTAATGACTAACTCTGAGTCTCCTCTAATTTCGACTCTGGTTGCCCCCAATTCCAACAGAGCTTCAAGTCCAGCAATCAATGCTTCATACTCAGCTTCATTGTTCGAACAATGAGGGCCTTCCAACTTGTACTTGAATTTTGTTGGAATTCCTTCAGGCGAAATGATACATACTCCAACGCCACTTCCGTTTTTATGTGTTGACCCATCAAAATATAATTTCCATGGCTGGATCTCAACATAATCTAACGCGAAGTTTTCATTCACGGAGTGATCGAAAATGAAATCTGAGACAACCTGCCCTTTCATAGCCTGTAAAGGCTTGAAGGCCAAATTATATTCAGTGAGCGCTAAAGCCCACTTACCAATCCTGCTGTGCATGATTGGTTTCGACAACATGTGTTTAATAACATCAAAGTGAGATGAAACATAGGCATCAACTGGTTTAATATAATATTTGAGTTTTGTACAAGAGAAATACAGGCAAAGACATAGTTTTTCTATACTATTGTACCTAGTCTCTGCTTTATTTAGGACCCTACTAATATAATAGATGGCTCTTTCGACGCCATCTTCGTTTTCCTGGGCCAACATACTGCCTATAGTTACATTAGAGGCAGAGATATACAGTCGCATTGGCCTATCTTTAGAAGGGGGTGCAAGTATAGGAGGGTGCATCAAGTAAGTCTTGATCTTCTCAAATGCCTCTTGATGCTGTTCCGTCCATTCGAAACTCCCTTGATTTATACGCAGCAGCGGAGAAAAAGCTTGAGTTCGCCCACTCAAATTGGATATGAATCTCCTTAAAAAGTTGATTTTACCCAAGAGTGATTGCAACTCTTTCTTTGTAGAAGGAGGCTTCGTCGCCATAATGGCCTTCGTTTTATTCAAGTTGGTTTCGATTCCCTTCTTGTGGACCACGAAGCCAAGGAAATCCCCAGCCTGCACAAAGAAAGCACACTTAAGAGGATTCATTTTCAAGCCATGTTTCCTCATTCTTTCGAATGATTGGCCCAGGTGATTTAAATGATCCTCATCAGAAACAGATTTGACTACTATGTCATCTATATAAATCTGCATAAATGACTCAATGAAATCATGAAAAATAGTGTTCAATGCTCTTTGATATGTTGCCCTAGCATTTTTTAACCCAAAAGGCATTACTACCCACTCATAGGTACCTAAAGCGCCTGGACATCGAAATGCAGTTTTGGGGATATCATCCTCAGCAATGAAAATCTGATTATATCCAGAATACCCATCTAGCATACTCAGGTATTCATAGCCTGCAGCAGAATCAATTAACATTTCCGCTATAGGCATAGAGTATTCATCTTTTGGGGTGGCAGTATTTAAATCCCTAAAGTCTATACAAATACGTAAAGAACCATTTTTCTTAATAACAGGTACGATATTAGCAAGCCATTCAACATACCTTGTGGTCCTGATAAACTTGCAATGAAGTAATCTTTCTACCTCTGCTTTTATTTTCGAAAGGATTGCTGGTGCGAATCTTCTAGGCGTCTGCTTGATGGGCTTCTTGCCATCCTTGATTGGGAGCCTATGTTCCACCAGTTCCCTTTTTAAACCAGGCATTTCGTCGTAGTCCCAGGCGAAACAATCTTTATTTAATTTAAGCATTTCGATCACCTTGCGTTTCAAACTGGGACTGAATTTCGCACTAATATACGTCACTCTCTTTTCGACTCCATCCCCAATATTAACTTCCTCCAAAGGGTCTTGAGCCAACATTTTAGCATTTGTTGATTCTGGATCCTTTTTGAACCCTAGGGGCTCTTGATCATAGTGAAGCAACTCGATTTTCAAAAATCTATTAATTCTCAAAATCTAGTGAAATCGCCACCTAATTTTATTTGTTCTAAAAAAGAACGGGAAAATATAGATAAAACCCCAAGCAAGCGGATAAGGCGGTCTACAGGACCAAAAAAGTGGGATCGGGAGTCGGTTATGTAAGGGGAAGGTATTAGCACCCCTTACATCCATCGTACTCGATGGGACCCATTTAATTCTACGCGTTTGTGTGTGTGTTTATTGCTAAGTTACGAATACCAAAAGGAAAAGAATTGTTTGTTATTATTTTGAGTTTGGCACGGTTTCGGAACCGTGTGCCTACATATTCCCTTGTGCAATGGGAAAGTCAAAACTCTGTAGTTCCTCTTTAAAAGGTTTTAAGTTTGTTGTTCTGATTTTATAAGAAAAATCGTGTATTTAGACATTTCAGATACTTTGAACTAGGACTTGTTTTGTTTGTTTGAAAAGCTTAAGTCCTCGTTCGTATTTGAAACGACTATTACACCTTCTTTATCCGAAAAGAGTTTTTACAATCGCATATGAGCGATAAAAGAATTTGAATGAGTTGAATTGTTTTTTATGTGGATGAAAAAGTACCGAACAACGAGGCTAGCGTCTCACGATTCAAATACTAGAAACCCGAGGAACGAAAGTTCGCACAAGTCGTCTATCGCCCAAAAAGTTTTCTTATGAAAGAGTGAGGTGAAACGAGTTTCACGTTGTTTAGGAGTCTTTAAGCCACAGGTCTAGCGTCCAACGACTTAAAGACTGAAAGTTTGTTTGGTTACAAGTTTTTTAGCAACTAGGCTATCGTCTAACGACTAAAAAAACTTGTACTTTATTATGAAAAAGGTTTTGAAAATGCACTCGACGTTGGATCGAGGTTTGAGAAGAAGACTCGACGTTGGATCGAGTTTTATTGAAAGTGTTTTTGAGATACGTGCTGAGATGAAATATGGAATCAGATTGATTTTAATTTTAGTTGTGTGCAAAGTGTACATTGGTGAATAAATACTGAACGAGTAAATAAACAGACAAAATACCATGCAATACAATCGGAAATTTAAATAATTATTAGAGATGATTTTTTCTGTTTGATGAAAAATTGGCTAATAGTTTAATCGATAAATCATCAAACAAAAACTATCGAATCAAATAATTATTTAGTACATCGCAACGAAATTATTTACGACAAAATAAATTAATTGAAATAGATAAAATTTAGAAATAGCCTGTATTGCCGTGATTCTGGACGGTATGAAAAGAAATCCATCTGAACTTTTGTTGGTCAAAAATACCCCATGTCTTTGGCGAACCGGGTGCGATGCTTCCACCTCAGAATAATACGATTGTTCCAAAAAAGGCAGTATCACACCATATGTACAATAGGCTAACACTAATATTTTTGTCAAAAATTATTTTATAATAACAAAATGAAGACAAAACTAGATTTTCTTAAAAAAACAAGGTGGTGACACTTGTCACCACCAGATTTTATGAAAAAAGAATTTTTTAAAGAAAAAAAGAAAAGAAAATAAGATGATTTATATTATCATTATTATTAATATTTGTTTTTTAAAAAATAAATAATAATGAATGAAAAGGAAAAGAGTTCGATGATCTCTTCTCTCTCACGACTGGGTTCTCTCTTTTCTCTATACGAAACCCTCACCATCGTTTCTCTCTCGCCGGACCTCTCTCTGTTCTCACTCCGTCGCCGCCGTTGTTCCTCTCTCTCACCGGCGATTTCTGGTTTCTCTCCTTCGCCATGGCCGCTCGCGATCGCTCATCCTCTCTTTCTCTCTTCGCCGCGATCGGTTTGCATGTTTGATTTTGATTTGTTGGATTTCGATTTGTTTGATTTCTGATATTGGTGTTGTGGTTTGTGTTACAGATTGATAGGTTTGGGCGAAAATGGAAACAGAAAGGGATTCTGAAACCCTACCCCTCACGCGATTCCGGTTATAGGCCTTGGAGACGCGTCGAAGGCGAAATCTGGCTTCCTAACTTTGTCCGGGTGAGATCGTTTTTATCTACTCTTCTTCTTCTTTCTCGATACAGAGTTAATTTCTGAGAAAGTATAGTTCTGAAGGCGTTTGGTGTAGGAAAGTGATGAGTGTTTGCTAGGTTTGTTCTGTTCTTGATTGTTTTTGTGTTTTCTGGGTTATAGAACAGATATTGCACTTGGGTTTTGGATTAGTGTTATGTTTTTCTTTCTCTCTCTATGTTGCCTGTCAGTTTCGATAAGAATGGATACTCTCTTTGATTTTTGGTTTGAGTTTTCGGTTTGGAGTTTTTAAGAACAGATGCCCTTGATCTTTTGCTATGGTTTTTTCTCTGGTTTCTATCCTCTCTTGGTTTGTTTTTGAACTGGTTTTTGAACAGATGCTCTGCTGGTATCTTAAGAACAGATGTTATGCTCACTTTTCCCTGAGATTGGTCTTTGTCCTCTTCCTGATATTAGCTGTTTAGAACAGATATATGCTTGGTTATCCTCCCCTTCTGCCTTTCTTGTCCCTGTTACTTGCATTGGTTGCTATAACATGTTGTGCTGTCGCTTTCTATACTGCCTGCTGCCTCTGTGGTGTTGATTACTACATTCAAACTTCCTCTTTTATGCATAAGTCCTGCTGTATTATTTGAAATTGAGTTTGGCATCTTTCCATTCTTGTGTATGCTGCCTGCTGCTGCTGTTGGGTGAAAAATAATCACACTGGGGTAAAAGAATGCTTCTGGTTTTTTTTGCCATACTGAAACATAACTTAATATTTTTTTCCTGGGCTGAATTGATTTCTTTTGGAACTGTTGGGCTTTTTTCTTTGGGAAAATGATGCTCCATGATTTCCAAAATGCACCTCTTTTGTGAACAAACAACCTTGTTGTTGTGATTTGCAATAGGAGGATGTGGCCGATGATGGAACTTTTAAGTTCTGAGGCATAGTCGCTTGTACATAACCGCAAACCTTTAATTCTGATTCCTAACACAGACCCTAATGATGAGTTCGAAAGAATTGTCTTCTTTAATTTCTTGATTATAATTGCTAACTACATTTCTCTTTCTTGTTTCATGAAACATGAATTGGCAAGCTTGAAGAGAAGAGGACGGAGGATGAAGAAATAACTCAAGATGACCGCGGAGTTGAAAGTCTTGTAACTCGAAGAAAAAGTCCAAGACACTTAGAAACTTCAAGGCCCTTTTTTTTGTAGAAATTGTAGAAATTGCCTTAGAAAATTATAACATCTTGTACTTCTTTGTAACTTGAGATAAATGAAATAAAAACATCCTGAATGATTCGGATTCTATGGATTTGACCAATTGTAAATTGAAATCTTGAACAATATATCATGAATTAAATTCAAGTCTTATCCTTCAATCTTGAATGAATGTTATCACAAGGTCTCCTTTCTTTCTAAGTAGGAAATTGCATTTCAAGGAACCAAACACGGATGAATCTATCCGCTTTATTATGAATCAAGATTCTTGAATGAATGTTTGAAATACCTTGATGCCATGATGAATCAAAAGAATCATTACCACACAACTTGAATGATAAGTATTTGAATGGTTTGAGTAGTGCACAGAACTTTGATTCGTAAATAAGAAGAAGAAACCACTCCTATTTAAAAATCGCAAAGATTTACTTGACGTTTGAAAGATTTGAAATGAAGTCCATTTGAATTATTGCATAGAACAGCTTGAGCACCACGTATTTTTAAGCAAATCAACTGTAATGTATCAAGTAGATACTTAAAAATCTGAAACTTGGATTATCAAATCCAAACTTGACTTATACTTCAAGAATATCCAAATAAATCAACTTTGTCTTAATGTCTCAAAGGCCTTAGATACCTTGATTCCATCAGTCACCTTCTTCTTTTATGAAATGATCGGAATGCATAACAAACCAACAACTTCAATTCTTATAAAACATAGCCAAATGTTCATGGAATTGCAATAAACCCTACATCAATTAAAGTCAAACCTGAAAACGAAGTTCTGAACTTAGGAGGGTAAATTTTGGGGTGCGACAGTTGCCCCTATTCAATCATCTTAGACCTGGTAAGTGAGAAAGATTGACAACTTTCGAACATCCAAGGTGGAAGAGGATTGAATACCAGAGAACCCCAAAAATTTGCCCTACGCGGGAAACCAAAGCCACAAAAGAAAACAGATAACATATCTTGACTACGGAGCCAAGAAAAACGCTTGAAGAGAAAACTTGCTAAGCATCAACGGGATGCTTTAACACAATTACTAGGAGATTTTAACAATACTGGGGATAACCGTGTAACCGAAATGACTTTGACAACAATTTTAATGAAAATGCTATGAGAAGAGAAACGAATTTCTCAAGCGAAAAGAAAAACAATATATTGAAAAATTGACATGATTGGGAACTTAACAAAGAGTTCCCTGATAATTAAGGAATACCTGGAGACCTTAAACAAAATTGAAAAATTACATGATTGAGAACTTAACAAAGAGTTCTCTGAACTAAGGAATACTTGGAGACCTTAAACAAAATTGAAAAATTACATGATTGAGAACTTAACAAAGAGTTCTCTGAACTAAGGAATACCTGGAGACCTTAAACAAAATTTGAAATGACATGACTGAGAACTTAACAAAGAGTTCCCTGATTGACATGATTGAGAACTTAACAAAGAGTTCCCTGAACTAAGGAATACCTGGAGACCTTAAACAAAATTGAAAAATAACACGATTGAGAACTTAACAAAGAGTTCCCTAATTGACATGATTGAGAACTTAACAAAGAGTTCTCTGAATATACGGCTAGAACAATATCAGAATTGTTGGCGCACGAAAGTGCGAGGAGCCATGGCATGCTGAATGTCTTTGACAGTGTAACCTCTGAGTTACCCGCAGAACAAAATCAGCGCCCGAGTACAATTCTCTGGGGATAAACAAAACAATATCCAGCACACCGGCGTGATATAGATGTTTATGAAGTCGGTAAATCTTGTTTCCGACGTTTCTGCTGATGAGAGATCTTACTGAACATGTACGGACATGTTGAACAACTTCTGAGTTGACAAGATCTTCAATTTGTATGTAGATAGCTTTATCGTTGATAGAAGAATCAGATTCAACGCCTGTGACTGAAAAACTTCTAGGGTAATGAGCTTCAATTTGCTGACATTGTATGGACAATGCATTGTAGCAAGTAGATACGTGGATCAACGTCTGAGTTGGAGAAATATCTTGAGATTGAATAAACATCCCGCCGGGTGGATATTTATTGTTGAGTAGTTGATGACTTACTGGGGAAATAAACACACCAGAAGTTTGTTGTAACTCTTTAAGAACAACTCAAAGAACAAAATGCGGAATTCGCTGCCAGTAGAAACTGTTGTGAAGATTCTTGTCTGAAAGAAATCTTTAAAAATACCAAGAATGATATTGTAGTAATCCTTTCTTAAGGAGATTCACTTGGGGAGAGAAATAATTCATGGGAAACTTGAAAGGTGTGGAAAATTTGGGATTCTCGGTTGAATAATTTTGCTGACATTAGAGTTCGTCTGAATGAGACAACCGTCTCGCTGGGGAAGACATCTCGATTGGAGAAACCATCAGTTGTTGAGATCCATACAAGTATACCACTTGTGTCGGAGAAAGGAGGATAATTATGTCGTCTGAGAACTAATCCTTCAAATTTGATCCTTACGAGGATATTTACAGTTTCAGTTGAAAAACCTGCAAAACAAATAGCTGAAGCTAATGCATGAGTATGGTATGCATGATATGATTTTTTTTAATGCAAATGATGCATGATTTCCTGACTGTTGAGAGAAGGAAGACAACACTGGGGAATCCAATTGAACGATCTTGTTGTCATAAGAGTTCACTGGGGATGATCGATCGCTTCTCTGGGGAAGAGACTTCACTGGAGAGTTGACACTACTGTCGATTGTCTTTCACCCAAGCATTCACCTGGCACTGGGGAGACAGGCTAGATTGTCATTTGAGAACAGTCTTCTGCTCGTAATGGGGTACTTTTAAAAGAAACTTTATGAAGAAGAATCATTGATACAAGAGTTCGCTTGGGGAAACCCAATCACTCTGGAATGAATTCGATTTGAGAATTGTCAACATTGTAGACCAATTATGGTCAAACCCTCAAACTTGTGATCGAAAGAACTGAGTTTGTCATTCAAAATAGTCTTCAAATTATGATTCTGCTTGAGAAAAATCACTAGTCGATCTTGAAACAACCCGAGTCTTGGCTGAGGCTTATGAATGAATGTGCTATGTAGTATATGATATGAATGCATGAATGAATGCATGAATATGCTGGTTAATGCACTGGCTGTCAAACTGAATTCCCGACATAGCTGGTTCGGAGGATGGAAGAACATGGCACAATAAGACGATTGACCAAGCTCCGAATATTGAAATGTTGTTGGAAGGGCTGCAATGCTAATTCTTGTAGAAAGAAGAATAGCAAACTCCTGAATTGATCAGATAATGATGATTAGAGGCGTGCCCCATGCGTGGGAATGCAGCTGCATTAGATTTTGCACTTCAGAATCTCAATATGCCCCAGTCTGGTAGACCTTCTAGAAATCTTCCCTGCAATGGAGTGCCCCGGCATCCTGTATTCTGACGCAATACTTTACTGATCATCAGTATTTCAAGGAACTGGATATTCTGATATGGGACTATCATGTCTTAATATGAGCTTTGGAGGTATTTCTACATCTCAAAATCTCCTGCTTAGATTTATCAAATCTTAGAGTGGCAGAATTTGCATAAATGGACGACATGACCCAGGATGAATATTGGAGAGACTCCAACGTCTCGAAGTAGTTTCTTCAGATTAAATGAATCTTTTTCGCAAGCTTGATTTAGAATGAATCTTGAAGGGACTTCTATATCTCAAGTAATTCCTCAGATCGATTGTTATCTGAATAAGGAGCTATGCGAGCATCGGGAAGACTTGCCCCAGGACGAGCTTTAGAGAGACTTCTACGTCTCGAAGTAATTACTTCAGGCTGATTAATTCTTGAACGAACACTTGCTCCAATTAGCAGAGCTTCACCATTATGAAGTAACTGCTTCAGATCAATCAACAAGTGAGCGACTGACTTGGGGGAACAAGAGCTTTTGAAGGCTTCCACGCGTCGAAGTAATTATCTCAGATTGATTGGAACCAAACGATTAGTTCAAAATGTCCCAATGTAAACAGCCTTAGAGAGACTCCCATGTCTCGAGGTGATTGCTCCAAGTTGACTGAAACATGGAACGATAGTTATCACAGGCTAATCGCTCTTTTGGGAGAGACTAAATCAATTGATGATTGCTCTTTTAAGGGTTTGCCCCGGATTGGCAGAAGTTCGAGGAGCTGAATCTCGATTTGATTGCCCCCAAATTAACAGAATCTTGAAAAGACAACTTGTGATATACTCAAAGGAGTCCTTAGACGTCCTGCCCCTTGCTACAAATAAGCTGCTAACTCAGTAGAATAATCAAGTTTCTCTTCTTTGGACAAAGTTAAACTCTTCACTGATGTTCATTATGAGAACTTCTTCAATGTCAAACAAATGTTTTATATGTAGAAGAATGTTTATTGTGACAATATAATGCAATATTTATGCGTCTTGAAGTTTTGTATGAAAAACATTATGATTTTCCCCTTTTTTTGAGCGAAGCACTTTTTAGAGTGCAACGTTGAAAACTTCCTTTTTGAAAGACAAGACGAGCATATGATACCAACACAGATACTTAGCACACACTGTAGGAGTCAGGTAAACGCGATCTCTTCGTCGTATGCTTTTGAATTAACTCATGCTTCAATTAGGACTTTTGAGGGTTGTAACGTGGTCTGGTTCACGGGTTTTTAGAAAAAAGGATTTTTAGGCTCAAAATATTTGGTGCCCGCCCATTCTCCATGATGTCCTTCAGTCTTAAGTTCAACTATCTAATACGAGCACTCATCTCTCGAGAGGCGTTATGATGGTTGAGGAACCGATACGAGTTTTCTTGGACACGACAGTCACTCACATTTTGTCTTTTGGTATTTGACCACACAACTTGTTCTTTGTTGAGAATCCTTTCCATTTCGGGATCTTACCTGACTTTTGCCTAAGCGACTTATTACTAAGTTCCGACTTAGCGGGCTTTTTGTCTCTTCCATACTTATTTTTTGAACAAGTCGTGGATCTATACACAACCTTTGATTTGTTAGAAGTGATGGTGACTGTCTGAGTCCTTGGGTAGATGAAGGATAATCGTTATGGTGTCGTCATCTGATGACCTTCTGATGTGCGAGAGATACCCCACATGGTATCATTCTCTTCTGATGCACAGTGTTGATAGATGAAGGTCGACTACCGTGGTTTTGACCTTTCTCAACCTTTTGAAAGATAGCCATTGTTGTATCCTTTGATGCTTACTCTCTTGACGAGTTTTAAACGCTCGATCAGATTAACTGAACACTACCCGCCCACAAGGTAAAAATGATGAGGGTTTTTCTGAACAGAAAAGAAACTCCTACTTCAAGGCTCGAGGGGGTTAACGATGGTTTATCTCCCTTATCACTCCGGTGTTTGGGGATTTGAAACAAGGCCTGTACATCATAAGCCAGGTTCTACTCAAAAGCATACATTCAGAGATCTAGCATTTTTTTCAATTATCGTCATTCTCCCTCCAATCTTTGCCTAGGCGAAATGATTGGTAACGTTGGTATCAAAATACTCGCAAATCATTTAAAGAGTGATAACGAATGGATTGAGTGACAATGAATGGATTACTTCAAGACAAACATACTCATTGCATTAAGATAAAAACAAACAAGTTTCTACATGTAAACAAAGTTTAAACAATTAAACAAGATACACATGAAAATGCAGTAAAGAAATAAAAGACTATCGTTGTGGAGGAGACTTGAGCTCTGTCTAGACTTGTTGAATCAGATGAACTTCAGTGGTCTTGGTGCTCACTTGAGTACAGGGTTGCCATTCACAAACAGAATCCCTCCTTGAAGAGTCAAATACTTATGGTCAATCAGTTGTTGAACTTTGGCTTTATAGGCGTTGCAATCATCTGTCGAGTGTCCTACGGTTCCAGCATGGTATCCGCATCGCGCATTATGATCATAACCAAGCGGGAATAAATTTGGTGGTTTAAGAAACTTGGGAACCACCAATGAACTTTGAACCAGATATGGCAGAAGTTGACTGTAGGTCACTGGAATTGGATCAAGAGGAGCATTCCTTCTTTCCAAATTATTCTGAGGCACAGTTTGATTTTGAGAGTTCTGACTCTGAAGTTGAGGAAGATCAGACAAAAGTTGTTGATGCAAAGACTTGAAAGACGGTATGGAGGATAATGAGTTGGTGTTGCAACCGACTTCCCTTTGCTAGAACTTGAGATATCTTTGCTGAAGGTTACCACCTTCTCGGAAGTGAACATCTGGTCTACTTCATCACTATTCTTCAAAGTCTCAACTCCCTCTTGGTAAGCAATTGTTCCAATGAGTTTTGGAAGTCCCTCAAAATTTCTATGATCAGAACTTGCAAGCAAAATGTCTAAGCTCGATCCATTTTGTTTGAAAAACAGAATCTTATCATCAATTAGCTCTTGAACTGAGCATTTGAAGGCCGAACAATTCTCAGTTTCGTGTCCTACAGAGTCAGCATGAAAAGCACATTTAGCTCTCTCATCAAACCAAGCTTTAGCAACCCCTGGCACTGGCTTCAACTCCCTTGGTATCACAACACCACTCTGAATCAAGTAAGGCAATAGTTGAGAATACGACATCGGGATTGGCTGAATATCCTGTTGAGCATATCGGCGATAATGCGGATTAATACGCTGATTTGGATCCTTCTTCTTCGATCGGGGAGCAAGCAATTGCTGTTGTCGAGGATTTTTTGAAGGTGAAGGTCGAGGACGATACTCAGTAGGAGAATTTCGAACTGGAGAGTTCTCTACGTGTGGATGTCCTTGATTCATGGAGACATCAGATGATAGAGCAGCAACCAAACTTGCGGAGATTGGTGCGGTGTTGCACTCTCTCTTCAACACAACTTGCAAGAGATCCAAGACCAGACTCATCTGACTCTTCAAGTGCTTAACTTCTGCCTTCAATAGTTCCTGACCATGCTGAAGCTCGTCTATAGTCCTCTGAGACATCCTTGGAGTTCTGAACGCGCGTCGAGTAGACAGTTTGATATTTCTGGACAGAAGAAATGAAATGAGCTTTCTAATGAAGATGAAATGCATGATAATGTATGAAAGAATGCAAATGTAATATAATGGCAACGCATGTAAGAATGCGATGTAATATAGTAGTAACGCATGTAAGAATGCGATGTAATGGTAATGCATGTAAGAATGCAACATGATGGTGATGCATGTAAGAATGCAATGTGATGGTAATGCATGTAAGAATGCAATGTGATGCGATACATATTGATGTTATGCGCAAAATCACATGTAAAGTTAAACAGACAAGGGTTTAAAAGGACGGTCGGACATGGTTTCGACGTCTACCCAACAGTTCCCCAAACAAGGGTGGTTCTAATGTTTTTTATGCTAAATGCTCCTTGGAGTCTCAGATCCCCTTTTTAGAAATATTATCACCACGCGATCGGACTATGTGGAGATAATACTTCCAAAAGTATACTCCAAGAAGCGGCTCTTAAAGGGATACTCAAAAATCCTTTGAGCGGTTGGTTTTGTTTTGGACATCCTAATACTTAGAGTTATAGGCCCTTTGTCCAAGAATTATCATCCCACACTATTGTACGGTGCAATAACTCCCTTAAAAAGACCAACTCTAAGTTGTGGTCTTCACGTCGATCCAAGGAACACGGATGTCCAATGGACCTAAGCTACTCAACCACTCTAAACTTATGTTTCCTAGAAGCCTGGGTATTGGGCTTATCTATGAATCATAACCAATAAATGCCCCAAAATCAAAATATATCACAGGATATAAAGAAATAATAGGCAATGAAAGTAAACACACAAGCGAAGAATTAAATTAGGGTTAACTCGCTTTAATTTAATCCCCAGTGGAGTCGCCAACTGAAGCAACTCGATTTTCAAAAATCTTTTAATTCTCGAAAACTAGTGAAATCGCCACCTAATTTTATTTGTTCTAAAAAAGAACGGGAAAATATAGATAAAACCCCAAGCAAGCGGATAAGGCGGTCTACATGACCAAAAAAGTGGGATCGGGAGTCGGTTATGTAAGGGGAAGGTATTAGCACCCCTTACATCCATCGTACTCGATGGGACCCATTTAATTCTACGCGTTTGTGTGTGTGTTTATTGCTAAGTTACGAATACCAAAAGGAAAAGAATTGTTTGTTATTATTTTGAGTTTGGCACGGTTTCGGAACCGTGTGCCTACATATTCCCTTGTGCAATGGGAAAGTCAAAACTCTGTAGTTCCTCTTTAAAAGGTTTTAAGTTTGTTGTTCTGATTTTATAAGAAAAATCGTGTATTTAGACATTTCAGATACTTTGAACTAGGACTTGTTTTGTTTGTTTGAAAAGCTTAAGTCCTCGTTCGTATTTGAAACGACTATTACACCTTCTTTATCCGAAAAGAGTTTTTACAATCGCATATGAGCGATAAAAGAATTTGAATGAGTTGAATTGTTTTTTATGTGGATGAAAAAGTACCGAACAACGAGGCTAGCGTCTCACGATTCAAATACTAGAAACCCGAGGAACGAAAGTTCGCACAAGTCGTCTATCGCCCAAAAAGTTTTCTTATGAAAGAGTGAGGTGAAACGAGTTTCACGTTGTTTAGGAGTCTTTAAGCCACAGGTCTAGCGTCCAACGACTTAAAGACTGAAAGTTTGTTTGGTTACAAGTTTTTTAGCAACTAGGCTATCGTCTAACGACTAAAAAAACTTGTACTTTATTATGAAAAAGGTTTTGAAAATGCACTCGACGTTGGATCGAGGTTTGAGAAGAAGACTCGACGTTGGATCGAGTTTTATTGAAAGTGTTTTTGAGATACGTGCTGAGATGAAATATGGAATCAGATTGATTTTAATTTTAGTTGTGTGCAAAGTGTACATTGGTGAATAAATACTGAACGAGTAAATAAACAGACAAAATACCATGCAATACAATCGGAAATTTAAATAATTATTAGAGATGATTTTTTCTGTTTGATGAAAAATTGGCTAATAGTTTAATCGATAAATCATCAAACAAAAACTATCGAATCAAATAATTATTTAGTACATCGCAACGAAATTATTTACGACAAAATAAATTAATTGAAATAGATAAAATTCAGAAATAGCCTGTATTGTCGTGATTCTGGACGGTATGAAAAGAAATCCATCTGAACTTTTGTTGGTCAAAAATACCCCCATGTGCTGGCGAACCGGGTGCGATGCTTCCACCTCAGAATAATACGATTGTTCCAAAAAAGGCAGTATCACACCATATGTACAATAGGCTAACACTAATATTTTTGTCAAAAATTATTTTATAATAACAAAATGAAGACAAAACTAGATTTTCTTAAAAAAAACAAGGTGGTGACACTTGTCACCACCAGATTTTATGAAAAAAGAATTTTTTAAAGAAAAAAGAAAAGAAAATAAGATGATTTATATTATCATTATTATTAAAATTTGTTTTTTTTTTTAAAAAATAAATAATAATGAATGAAAAGGAAAAGAGTTCGATGATCTCTTCTCTCTCACAACTGGGTTCTCTCTTTTCTCTATACGAAACCCTCACCATCGTTTCTCTCTCGCCGGACCTCTCTCTGTTCTCACTCCGTCGCCGCCGCTGTTCCTCTCTCTCACCGGCGATTTCTGGTTTCTCTCCTTCGCCATGGCCGCTCGCGATCGCTCATCCTCTCTTTCTCTCTTCGCCGCGATCGGTTTGCATGTTTGATTTCGATTTGTTGGATTTCGATTTGTTTGATTTCTGATATTGGTGTTGTGGTTTGTGTTACAGATTGATAGGTTTGGGCGAAAATGGAAACGGAAAGGGATTCTGAAACCCTACCCCTCACGCGATTCCGGTTATAGGCCTTGGAGACGCGTCGAAGGCGAAATCTGGCTTCCTGACTTTGTCCGGGTGAGATCGTTTTTATCTACTCTTCTTCTTCTTTCTCGATACAGAGTTAATTTCTGAGAAAGTATAGTTCTGAAGGCGTTTGGTGTAGGAAAGTGATGAGTGTTTGCTAGGTTTGTTCTGTTCTTGATTGTTTTTGTGTTTTCTGGGTTATAGAACAGATATTGCACTTGGGTTTTGGATTAGTGTTATGTTTTTCTTTCTCTCTCTATGTTGCCTGTCAGTTTCGATAAGAATGGATACTCTCTTTGATTTTTGGTTTGAGTTTTCGGTTTGGAGTTTTTAAGAACAGATGCCCTTGATCTTTTGCTATGGTTTTTTCTCTGGTTTCTATCCTCTCTTGGTTTGTTTTTGAACTGGTTTTTGAACAGATGCTCTGCTGGTATCTTAAGAACAGATGTTATGCTCACTTTTCCCTGAGATTGGTCTTTGTCCTCTTCCTGATATTAGCTGTTTAGAACAGATATATGCTTGGTTATCCTCCCCTTCTGCCTTTCTTGTCCCTGTTACTTGCATTGGTTGCTATAACATGTTGTGCTGTCGCTTTCTATACTGCCTGCTGCCTCTGTGGTGTTGATTACTACATTCAAACTTCCTCTTTTATGCATAAGTCCTGCTGTATTATTTGAAATTGAGTTTGGCATCTTTCCATTCTTGTGTATGCTGCCTGCTGCTGCTGTTGGGTGAAAAATAATCACACTGGGGTAAAAGAATGCTTCTGGTTTTTTTTGCCATACTGAAACATAACTTAATATTTTTTTCCTGGGCTGAATTGATTTCTTTTGGAACTGTTGGGCTTTTTTCTTTGGGAAAATGATGCTCCATGATTTCCAAAATGCACCTCTTTTGTGAACAAACAACCTTGTTGTTGTGATTTGCAATAGGAGGATGTGGCCGATGATGGAACTTTTAAGTTCTGAGGCATAGTCGCTTGTACATAACCGCAAACCTTTAATTCTGATTCCTAACACAGACCCTAATGATGAGTTCGAAAGAATTGTCTTCTTTAATTTCTTGATTATAATTGCTAACTACATTTCTCTTTCTTGTTTCATGAAACATGAATTGGCAAGCTTGAAGAGAAGAGGACGGAGGATGAAGAAATAACTCAAGATGACCGCGGAGTTGAAAGTCTTGTAACTCGAAGAAAAAGTCCAAGACACTTAGAAACTTCAAGGCCCTTTTTTTTGTAGAAATTGTAGAAATTGCCTTAGAAAATTATAACATCTTGTACTTCTTTGTAACTTGAGATAAATGAAATAAAAACATCCTGAATGATTCGGATTCTATGGATTTGACCAATTGTAAATTGAAATCTTGAACAATATATCATGAATTAAATTCAAGTCTTATCCTTCAATCTTGAATGAATGTTATCACAAGGTCTCCTTTCTTTCTAAGTAGGAAATTGCATTTCAAGGAACCAAACACGGATGAATCTATCCGCTTTATCATGAATCAAGATTCTTGAATGAATGTTTGAAATACCTTGATGCCATGATGAATCAAAAGAATCATTACCACACAACTTGAATGATAAGTATTTGAATGGTTTGAGTAGTGCACAGAACTTTGATTCGTAAATAAGAAGAAGAAACCACTCCTATTTAAAAATCGCAAAGATTTACTTGACGTTTGAAAGATTTGAAATGAAGTCCATTTGAATTATTGCATAGAACAGCTTGAGCACCACGTATTTTTAAGCAAATCAACTGTAATGTATCAAGTAGATACTTAAAAATCTGAAACTTGGATTATCAAATCCAAACTTGACTTATACTTCAAGAATATCCAAATAAATCAACTTTGTCTTAATGTCTCAAAGGCCTTAGATACCTTGATTCCATCAGTCACCTTCTTCTTTTATGAAATGATCGGAATGCATAACAAACCAACAACTTCAATTCTTATAAAACATAGCCAAATGTTCATGGAATTGCAATAAACCCTACATCAATTAAAGTCAAACCTGAAAACGAAGTTCTGAACTTAGGAGGGTAAATTTTGGGGTGCGACACATAGATAACGTCTAGCCGTTGATCCATTGGTGCGGAAGTTTGTCCATCACAGGGTGAGGGTAAATTGTTTCCCTCAGAACTTGCTATTTCTGCTTTGTTTTTTCCTTTTGTACCTATGGCTTCAACAGCCATGTTTTGTATTTCGGCTTCGAGAGCCGTCTTTCATTTATTCTCAGCCAGATAGGCCGAAATCTTCTAATAGTAATTTGACTCAGTCATAGTAACCTTCGCTCCCCCAGCCAGTTGACCGTATCGTCGAAGTCTCGCCTTCTTCCTCAACTTCCTGTCCATCCCACATCAGTTCCCTATCCCATTGAAACCCATTGGGACAAAGTGTTAGAGAATAATAAGCATTTTCATTTGGTTCGAAATATTCCTCAGGTGGATTGCATGGCCCAATGTTGGCCATGTTGCGGTCGAAATTTCTTTTATCAACATTATTGATCTCTGACATGTAATAACTTTGGTCAGCTTCTATATTTTCAACGATTCCATCATCTCTCCATAATACCAATCTTTCATGCATCGAAGAAGGCACTGCCCCAACTCCGTGGATGCATTCCCTGCCAAGTAGCAAATTATAGTTGGCCTTCGCAGCTATAACCATGAACATGGTTGGTCTTGTGAGGGAACCAACTGTTAGATTCACCTGTATCACCCCCAATGTCTTACCAACTTTACCTTCATAATTTAAAAGCACCATGTTATGAGGTCGAACGTCTGAATCCTGCATCCCTATCCTTTTCAGCATGAATCTGGGCATCAAATTAACAGTAGCTCCACCATCAACTAGTACTTTGTTCACCACGTGTTGTTCTACTTTAGCCCTAATGAATAAGGGTTTCAGGTGATTTTTCATTCCTTCGTCTGGCTTTTCGAAGAAGGAATTTTGCTCTTCGACCGCTCCGTTATTCATCACGTAGTAATATACTGGCATGTGCCTAGCCATTTCTTCTTCGTCAATTTCTTCTCCATCACACACCTCTGTATCCTGGTTATACTCACAAGGCAACACTGACACTACATTACAGTTAGCATTAAAGAAAGACTCCCCTTCCGATTCGAAATCTTCAGTCATTAAATCCTCTTCGTTTGCAAATAATCATCTATCGGTTCTGTGAATTTTCTTTTAATACTTGCTAATTCCTTCAGACTAATTTTAGATTGACCCATGTAAAATTGTTCATGAAAAAGCCTTTCCAAGTAGGGCCAAGTGTCCACAGATCCAGGGGTAGGGTAGTGAACCAAGTAAAAGCGTTCTTTGTTAGAGAACTTGGGAAATATTTTATCCTAAGACTTTCATTATTGGATATATCTCCTGCTTCGGTTAAATATCTGGCTATGTGCTCTACTGTTGATTCACTCGTATCACCAGCAAATTTCGTGAATTTAGGGACTTTGAAGCCCCTGGGTAACTCTGTTTGCAGAACGTAACCTACAATGAGAGATGTGTAATTTGGCCTTCTAAATCCTGAATTTAAACCATTCTGGGCCATTATTCTCTATATCATAGTGGTTAGATTATTTTCTGCCACTAAAGTGTCATTTCCAATCCTGTGGACAATTTCGTCTGCATTTTGGTCTCTGTTAACAACCACTATTGGTCTAGGCTGTTCGTTTTGATCTTCCTGAACGTCTTGTTGCCTCAATCTTGCCCCGACGTTTCTCTCTTCGACCACTCGTATAGGGAGTCGAACCTGTTCAATTGTGGGTTCTTCGTTTTGAATTACCACTGGGTTATGTCTACGTCTTATGGGCGCATCAGGGGCACCAAAGAAATCTGCTATTCTAGACATCTGGACTGCATTTTCTTGGTTTGTTCTATTTATGTTCTGAATTAAAGGACCAAAAATAGCATTCATTTCACGAGCTAAGACTCCTAGCATATCATGGTTACTATCATCCATCTGTTGCCTAAGCGCTTCCTGATTTAGTTGTAAGGGTAGACAACTGGGTATGATTTCCTAAGTTTTGGGAGTTTGTACCCAAATGGTTCATTCCTGAACCAGACCCTTGGACTGGGGACGAGGTGGATGCACTGTGCAATCCTGCCATGAACGAAGTTGGCATTCCATATGGGAGATTTCTGGGCCTCAAAGGCTCGAAACCTGGAGGCCTGGTGGGGGTCGAATACGGCTGATTTCCTATGTGTGGGATGGTTTGGATTGATGACATGTTAGATGGCATTTCTGTCATACTAATTGGGACCGTATTCGAACTGCCAACAGGGATGGTACTGGAGGCATCGATCGAACTTGAAACGATCGTTGGAGCCCCTTGTGGGGGATCTTGTCCCCTATCTTGGTTAGTTGTGTTAGTCATTGTTTTGGTACGTTGTCTTCTGGATATATGTAGATTATTGTCTTTTATTTTACCACTTCGAAGGTTCATATACCAACACGTATTCGAAATCTACAATTTTCACACAGTTTTGATAAATGATTTCTAATATGACACTGTCCCACTGGGCGTGCCAATTTGTTTACAGGGATTTCTGGTAAACAACCGCTAGTCTTCCAATTTTACTAATTACTACTGGTTACTTGCAGGATCGACTAGATTGATCATAGGACACATGTGTCATAATAGATTTCCATGTTTAGACCTATTATCTTCATGACTTTTATATTGTAGAACGTGAAATTCTTAAATAGTTTCTCTAAAATGGCCTATATAAATATGTTGATTGAATAAGGAAAATGATTTCTAATTTGAACTTAAACTTTGACACTTAAAACATAAAATGATTTCTGAAAACATAAAAGTATCTGGAAGCATAAAGTGTTTGAATGAAAAGACAAAGTGAAAAGACACGGTTTTTGAGGGAATAAAAGTGTTTTAAAAAATAAGTAAAGTAAAGACATGAAAGGAAATCGAAGTATTCTACGAATAAAAGTGCAGTAAAATTGAAACGAATATAAAAGAACTTGTATTTAAATTGTAAAGGATCATGATGTTCATAACGTACATTTCGTCTCCTTGACTCGTTTCCTTTCAGTTACGGTAGTTTGAGTATTTGAGATTTTTTAGTACATAAAACGAACACACTAAATCTAACATAAAAACACCTATTTATAGTGTATTGACCCTAACGGTCCTACTTTAACATTGCGCCACGTTTGAAGCATGCAGACCTCCTTCGTTTACTAACTTCCACGCGTCCTCTAAAGATGGCGCTTTTATTTAAAATTCGAATCCTTAGTCTATTTGAAATTCAAATTCTATGTTTACTTGAATTTCGACCTAATCCTCTGTTTGGACCGTTCCAATACTGGCACATTCACCAAAGGAGTTTCCTCATATTTTAAACACTAAGATCTCCAATCGAAATTCCATTATCTATCACTGGCAACCGAAGAACCCCTTTTTCAGAACAAAAAGGTGTTATACTTCTTCACCAATACTTATCATTAATATTGACTTCTTTTCCCAGGTTGATTCGAAATATTCTTTACTTCTACCAATTTATCCAATCGAAATTTCCAGCTAACACCATCCCAATGCCATGAGCTAACAATCTCGCTTCGAAGGCTTGGAAAATCAACTGGAAGTTCAGTTCCCGCATCTTTGCCCTTTTTAGACCACAATCTCCCAACCACCACACCCCATCTCTCCATCCCTCCATGCCCGCAACAGACACCACTTTCAAACAAGGTTCTTCATATAAAATCGGAAAATCCTCCTTCAAACTAGTTTCCTCCAACTAACTAGCTTCCTAAAAAGGAGTAGTAAAGTCGTTGACAATGTTAAACATACAATTCTCCACTATTGGGTCAATTTTAGAAACTATTCCAACCTTGATGATATCCTTCCACTAAGAAGAGTAAGAATAAGAAGCTTTGTTACAAACACCGCCACCAAACACCATTATAATAATTTCTCCATAACAAGCTTTCAACAAGTTATACCTAAGAGAATCATGGCATTGAAAAATTCTCCATCTCCATTTGTTAAGAAGAGTTTAGTTAAAATCCACTATGTTTTTGATGCCTAGCCCCGCATTTTCAAAAAGAAGACACACATTCTTTCGACTCACCCAATGAATCTTTCTCTTTTCCTCCAAACTCTCCCACAAGAAATTACCTTGAATTCTCATGAATTATTTGGCAACTTTCAATGGCATTTTGTAGAAGGACATTGTGAAGATGGTTAAAGAACATAGAACAGATTTCAAGAGAGTAATTCTACCACCAATATTAAGAAACCGAATTTTTCAACCAATAAATGATTCTTCATTTTTTTCAAAAGAGGAATCCACGTCGAACACTTCCCCTGATTGAATCCAATCAGAATACCAAGAAAAGAAAAATTAATATCTTCCACCTTACAAGCGAGAGGGAGTGAATCGGCTTCCACAAAGTTGCCACTACAATTAATTCCAATCAATATGCTATTGTGATAATTAATGCCGAAACTCGAGACAAGCTCAAAGTCCCTCAAACCCGATAATGCCTTCCCTAATTATGAACGTATCTTCCGCAAATTGAAGAATAGAAATAAGACAATTTCCGTTAATAGCAATACCACCATATTTCCCTATTTATAAATATTTCCTTACTAACCTCGTCAAACCTTCTGGGACCAAAAGAAAGAGAAAATGTGAAAGGGGATCGCCTTTCCTCAACCTTCTTTCCACCACAAACATCTTCGTCGGACTACCGTTAACTAGCACAGATATCTTACTTTAAAAAACCAAAGACTCTATCCAACTTATCCAAATTGACCTAAAACCCATATTTACCAACATAAATCTTAAGAAATTTAAATCCACTTTATCATACGCCTTTTCAAATCCACTTTAAAAAGAAGACAATTCATATCTTCCTTCTTAACGTAATAAACAACTTTGTTAGCCACCAAGATTCTATCGAGCAATTTTCTACTCAGAACAAAAACACTTTGACAATGTGAAATAATGGAATTCAAAACTCTTTTTAATCTCCCCACCAAAACTTTTGCTATCACTTTATACACACAACCCACTAAACAAATTGGTCTATAATCGTCAAAAGACACTGAGTTTGGAGATTTAGGAATCAAAGTCAAAAAAGAGGAAGCCATCGCCTTAGACAAAACACCACCGGTGTGAAAGCAATCGAAGAAACTAATGAAATTATTTTTTAGAAAGAACCAATATTTCTTGATGCACATTAAAGAATATATGTCTGGACCTGGACTTTTAGAACTCCCACAACCCCAAATAACTTCCTTTATATCTTCTTCTTAAAAATTACTTTCAAGAGACAAATTATCCTCCTGTCATACACCAATTTTTGACCTAAGATACCATTTCATATCATCACATGTGCATCATTGCATCACTAACAATTTCAAAACAAGATAGATCGTGTGTGTGCTCCTTGAGCCAAATTAGGATTTTGATCAAATAATTTTATTTGTTCAAGATTTGATCAATTAGGGTTTGAGTATCCACTCACCTCTATTGATCTATCTTCATCAATCATCAACATCTGATCTTCAAATTCTCATCATTTCCTCAAGATCTATCTTGAATCGACCAATTAGAGTTTTGATCGAGGATGGTGTATCATTGAATTTCTGATCAATGAATAACCTAATTTCTTGGAGATTGATCTCAAAATAATCAACGCAATATCTTGGCCTAATTTGTTGATTCAAAACAACTCAGATTCCATGATTGATCATCAGAGAAATTCTGAATCAATTGACAAAAAGTCAATTGTTCAGATCAGTCAAATATGACTTTTGGTCAACTTTTTGAAATTCAAAATTTTTCAATCATCAAATAATTTCAAATATTCGATCATGATCATAAAAAATAAAAATGTGTGAAAAAGTCAACAAAAGTCAAAACTTGAAAATTTTCGAACACTTAGAAAATTTTCTAGTGTTTTTAATAATTTTTTCACCACTTTCATGACCATTTTTCACCTAGATCCATTTTGATTCAAGAAAAACTCAAAACCTGAAAGTTGTAGATCTTGTTCCAAGATTTCCAAAATGTCCAAGAACTTGTAAAAACATTTTGTGTAGCTAGGATTTTGAAATTGAAACTTAGAGGTCCATAACCATAATTTTCAAGCCATTTCTTTAATTTTCAAGACTTTTTGCAAATTCTTCCTTCTAGAAGCCTTGTCACCATAAGAGAAATTGATGATGACATTGGAAGTGTACCGACAACGAAGTTGTATGATTCACGCATATGGAATTTAAGCGGTTGTATTGAGAAATGATATTGGAAGTGAAAGGGGCTTGAAACATCTGGATTGTTTTTTCAGTCTTCCCCAAACATTTGAAGTGTATGGTTTACATGTTTTTTGAAGCTAAAGAGACACAACAATAAATTCAATACAAAAACCTTAAAAACCGATTTATATCTCGCCGTACACATTAAAAGTTCTGGAAAAAAAATTAATTAATAACAACAAATTAAATAATTAAACAATAAATAAAAACATAATAAAAAATAATTCTATTTATAGTAACTTTTAAAAATGCAAGAACTCTCAAATGCTTGACACTTGATAAACTTGCCAAAGTACTCATTTAGCTTTATTATAATCTATGGTGTACATTATGCCGTGGAAACTTTTTTTGAGGAAAAGACATTTTCGAAAGTATAGTCAATTGAATAGTAATTGTTTAATAGTAGATAAATCCATACAATTTAAATACTCGTTAATATATTAGATTTTGATACCTTTCAGTTTCATCCCTCTTCGTTATGGCTACTCCATCGGCAAACAATACTTCTATTATCTTTTCCTTCTCTATTAATTCTTCAACACTCACTTGTAACCAATGAAAAACAAGAAATTGTAATGAGAGGAGTCAGATCAAAAGACAACTGTTACTTGTGGGAGTCTGAGAACACTAACCTCTCTTCTGTGTGCTCTACAGCCAAAGAAGAAAAGGAAGTGAAATTGTGGCACCAAAAACTTGGTCATTTGCATCTTAGAGGGATGAAAAAGATCATATCCATGGAGGCTGTCAGAGGGATTCCAAGACTTCATATTGATGAAGGGAGAGTCTGTGGTGAATGTCAGGTTGGAAAGCAAACCAGAATGTCACATCCAAAGTCAAGACATCTAACCACCTCTAAGGTGCTAGAGCTTCTGCACATGGATCTGATGGGTCCCATGCAGGTGGAAAGCCTTGGTGGAAATAGATATGCTTATGTTGTTGTGGATGATTTTTCCAGATTCACCTGGATAAACTTTATTAGGGAAAAATCTGATGTATTTGACGTGTTTAAGGAATTGTGCAAAAGACTTCAAAGAGAAAAGGAAGGATGCATTGTCAGAATCAGAAGTGATCATGGAAAGGAATTTGAGAATAGTAAGTTTGATGAGTTCTGTTCCTTAGAAGGAATCAATCATGAGTTCTCCTCACCTATAACTCCTCAACAAAATGGAGTTGTGAAAAGGAAAAACAGAACTATACAGGAATCTGCCAGAGTAATGATACATGCCAAGAAGCTTCCTATTCATTTTTGGGCTGAAGCTATGAATACAACTTGTTATGTCCACAACAGGGTCACCTTGAGAAAGGGAACATCCTCCACCCTTTATGAAATATGGAAAGGAAGAAAGCCTACTGTGAAGTATTTCCATGTCTTTGGGAGAAAATGCTATATTCTGACAGATCGTGAACAAAGGAGAAAGATGGACTCTAAAAGTGATGAAGGAATATTCCTAGGATACTCTACCAACAGCAGAGCATGTAGGGTGTTCAATTCCAGGACCAAAGTTATGATGGAATCTATAAATGTCATAGTTGATGATCACCATGAGGAAACAAATGTCCCATATGATGTTGAGACATTCTTTAAGACATCAACACAAGTGTCTAATAAGGATGATATGCCTATCCCTACTCCACCAGAGCCAGATTCTAAGGAAGCCAACAAAGATCCTTCCATCAGAATTCAGAAAGATCATCCTAAGGAACTCATCATAGGAGATCCTAACAGTGGAGTCACCACAAGATCTAGAGAAATCATCTCAAACTCTTGCTTTGTGTCTAAGATTAAACCAAAGAATGTTAAAGAGGCATTGACTGATGAATATTGGATTAGAGCAATGCAAGATGAATTGAACCAATTCAAACAACATGAAGTATGGGAGTTAGTTCCTAGACCAGAAGGAACAAACATCATTGGCACAAAGTGGATCTACAAGAACAAGTCAGATGCTGAAGGAGTTGTCACCAGGAATAAGGCAAGACTTGTTGCTCAGGGATACACTCAAGTTGAAGGGGTTGACTTTGATGAGACTTTTGCTCCTGTGGCCAGGATGGAATCAATCAGATTACTACTAGGAGTTGCTTGCATTATGAAATTCAAACTATTTCAGATGGATGTGAAAAGTGCCTTTCTAAATGGATACTTAAATGAGGAAGTGTATGTGGAACAGCCTAAAGGATTTGTGGATCCAAACTGTCCTGATCATGTTTACAAACTGAGGAAAGCACTGTATGGTCTGAAACAAGCTCCTAGAGCTTGGTATGAAAGGTTGACAAAATTCCTCACTGACAAAGGATACAGGAAAGGAGGTTTGGATAAAACTCTTTTTGTCAAGAATGAAGGAGGAAAGATAATGGTAGCTCAAATTTATGTTGATGACATAGTGTTTGGAGGAATGTCAGATAAAATGGTTAAACATTTTGCCAACCAAATGCAAGCTGAATTTGAAATGAGCCTCATGGGAGAATTGACCTACTTTCTTGGACTACAAGTCACACAAATGGAAGACTCAACTTTCCTTTCTCAAAGTAAGTATGCAAAGAATATTTTCAAGAAGTTTGGGATGGAGAATGCCAGTCATAAAAGGACTCCTACACCTACTCATCTAAAGTTGTCCAAAGACACAAGGACAAATGTGGATCAAAGCTTGTACAGAAGCATGATAGGAAGTCTGCTATACTTAACAACCAGCAGACCTGACATTGCCTTTGCTATTGCTGTATGTGCAAGATACCAGGCTGAACCCAAAGTAAGTCACATCAATCAGGTGAAAAGAATTCTGAAGTATGTGAGTGGAACTTACAATTATGGCATGCTATACTCTCATGGATGTAAACCAATTTTGTCTGGTTATTGTGATGCTGATTGGGCTGGTAGTGCTGATGATAGAAAAAGCACTTTTGGAGGATGCTTATTTTTGGGAAACAACCTTGTTTCTTGGTTTAGCAAGAAGCAAAACTGTGTGTCTTTATCTACTGCTGAAGCTGAATACATAGCAGCTGGTAGCAGTTGTTCTCAAATGATCTGGATGAAGCAGATGCTGACTGAGTACAATGTCACACAGGATGTCATGACATTGTACTGTGACAACCTAAGTGCTATTAATATTTCCAAGAATCCTATACAGCACAGCAGGACTAAGCATATTGACATTAGACATCATTTCATCAGGGATCTTGTGGAAGAGAAGGTGATTAAGTTGGAGCATGTAGCCACTGAACTACAACTGGCTGACATTTTTACTAAGGCACTTGATGCTAATCAGTTTGAAAATTTAAGGGGCAAACTGGGTATTTGTCAATATGAAGAGATGTAGCAATTAATATTGCTTAATACAAGGAGTGAAAGAGACACTTTATTCAAATTAATTCTGATTGGGCTAATTATTGTTTTCCCTCTCTCTTTCCAAAATTTTTAGAAGAAGAAAAGTCATATATATATATATATATATCTTCTTCTTCAGTTTGCTGCATTACTGTCCACTCTTTCAACAGAAAATTGCAAACTTGCTGTCCCTTGTATTCTCAATCTCTCAAGATGTCTCAATATTCTGAATCATCATCTGCTTCAAAGGCAACCGTGTCTCCCTCTCCCACTGACTTAGGACCTAGGGCTAATGAAAACCCCATTGATGCTGATGTACTGAAGGTTACTCCCCTTCATGCCATGGCAACTGATCCTGGCAAGGTCAAGAAGCTTTGTACCAGACATGCAAGAAGATCACAAGCCTCTCCATCTGGTAAGACTGCTGAACCATCTTCTTTTGTTCCTCCTAAGATAGCCAATAGGGAGGGTTCTGCATATGTTCATCAAGCCATAAATAGATTAGTAACTAGGATTCTTAATGAGAATCATTTTGTACCTGGGGTATCTGTTCCATTGAACCAAGAAACTGCTAGCCCTAATTTAGCAACTGATCCAAATGTCACTCAGAATGTCAAGACATCTGATGATAATGTTAGGAAATCTCCTGAGAAACCTGTTGATGACAATACTAGAAAATCTCCAGAGAAACCTACTGTTGATAACCTTGAAAAATCTCCAGAGAAAACTGTTGATCACCAAACCCCCACTGATAAAGTTGTTAAACCCCCTATTATTGATATGGATGAAGAATTCTCTGACAATGACTTAATTGCTAGTGTCAACCCTAGCATAGCAAGAAGGATGAAGTCAAGAAAAGAAAAGAAGAGTGCTGCTCAAAGCCCCCCAAAGAGAAGGCTACAGAAGATGTGCATGAGAATTCTAAGTCTGAGAGCAAGGTTGGAGAAGAAACTGGAAAGGATCAAAAGGCTGGAACTTCCAAAGGGAAGGGTAAGGTGAAGTCTGTTGGGGGTATCTCAAGACCAAAGAGAACTCCAATTTCCAAGAAGAGAAAGGCTCTTGAACCTACAGAATCTGATGAGGAATCAGATTTTGATTTTGATGTTGAAGGCAATGTCCCAGACATTCCTCTGAGAAAGAAACCCTCTTTTGGAAAACTGCCTAAGGTTCCTGAGGTTGCAATAGACAACATCTCCTTTCACCATCCAGAAAATGCAAGCAGGTGGAAGTATGTGTTTCTGAAAATAATTGCCTTAGAGAGGGAGCTGAACAGAAGTGCCCTTGAGTGTAAGGAAGTCATGGATCTCATCAAGGCTACTGGCCTGATGAAAACAGTGGTTAAGTTTTCCAACTGCTATGATATTTTGGTCAAGGAATTTATAGTAAATCTGTCTGGTGGGTGTGTTAATGGAAAGTCAGCTGACTTTAAAAGTGTGTATGTGAGAGGAAGGAAGGTGAAGTTCTCTCCTACTGTGATCAACAAATTTCTAGGAAGGTCTGATGATGCTCAGCCTGAGCTTGAAGTTACAGACAACCAGGTGTGCCAAACCATCACTGCCAAGCAAGTCAAACACTGGCCCTTGAAAGGGAAGCAGACTGCTAGCAAACTAAGTGTCAAGTTTGCCATTCTGCACAAGATTGGTGCAGCTAATTGGGTTCCCACAAATCACAAATCCACCATCTCCACTGGTCTAGGGAGATTCATTTATGCTGTTGGAACCAAGACAAAGTTTGACTATGGCAGCTATATTTTTGAGCAGACTTTGAAGCATGCAGACAACTATGCAATCAAAGGTCCCATAAACTTTCCCTCCCTCCTGTGTGGTATTATCATAGATCAATATCCTGATATTTTGGTAGAAAAGGATTCTGTTTGTAAAAGAGCTCCTGCTCTTTGTAACACCCCAATATTACCCAATGTTTAATATACAAAAATCAGAGTAATTTAAAATTTCACAAATTCAATACTGAGGCATCACACCTTCAGAAACACCTCACTTTAAACTATTTACTTTAAAGTATAAATCTCGGATACATAGCCTCGTCACAAATCATAAATTGATTCATAAAAATAAAACATCTCCTTTATTAAACTTCCTCATCAAAATCATGTTTTCATAAATTATGATTTTTATTCACAAAAGGAAAACAACCAAAGAACAACAACAAGGACAACATAAATATTTCCCCCCGAGTGCTACATATCAGAGCGACACCGACTTGACTAACAGCAGCTATATACTCCGTCTTCATGACCTGCACGTTACCAATATAAAGGTAACGACGAAACAAGTAAAGGGTGAGATAATCCAAAACATATAATTAAAGGCACGATAAAGTATATATATAGTTTCGGAATTATAAAGGGTATAGATTAATAAGTGCATTCCAACACATATCCAAAGCTCACTTACTCTTATCGTCATTCTAAAGTGTATAATCTATACTTAATCGCCTTAGCCTCATCGGCACAAATCATCACAACAACACGTAAACCTCCGTCACCACGAAATCGTCACAAGCTAATACATCACTAATTAACACGACAATCTTAAACGACAACATCAACCAACAACATTAAACAATGCTAACAACATGAGCAACATAAACAAATCATCACAAATTGGCTAAAGCCCATCGACGCTTTTGGCATAAAAGCCCATCGTCACAAATATCATCACATCATAATTGCATTAAGCATTTCATCTAAATTAAATCATCACAAAACTCACCATTTATATTCATCGCCTAGTTATCATGAAATTATCAAGTTATATTCGTTTCATCTTCATCATAAAGATCATCACCAAACAAAGCATCATACATCATCGCAATTCAATCATCGTCAATCAATTAAAAACCCAACGCCAAACAACTCAAACATAAACATAACCGACTCCATGAGACACGACTATGTTATGCATGTGGTACCCATCGCTTTGTCCATAATTAGGAACACTTGGCATAAAAGCCTCGTCGCTTGGTATAAAAGCCCATCGTCGCCAATGCAATGTATATGACTCGACAATAAAACAACACAACACAAAAACACCATCATCGCTCATCAAAATTGGCATAAAGCCCACATCGCCATAATTTATCCACATCAAGATAAATATATCATCGCATCATAATTGCATTATGCAAAACATCGCTAATAATTCATCATCATCATCAAAATCATGCATTCACAAATCAGAAGCATTTATTAACAACATCAATATAATCATCACATCATCATGTACAAAAACATATATCATCGCATTGCATACCAACAAGTATTCATTAATAAATACACCGTCGCAAAAATTATGTTTATTTACACCGCATCATTATCGCTTAATTCACCAAATTCCAAAAATGGAAAAATAGTCAAACACTTATAATCGTCACGAAAGCTATTCCTAATAACCGACATTAATCATAATCGTCAACATCGCAATTGGATTGTCCATACGTGCCTTAGATCTACTAAAACACAATCCGATTCAATTTAACCATATTTTAGCCTATTTCGGGTCATCTCTTAAAAACTCGCAATTTCGAAAACTAACCTCACCATTACGTTCTACACGTCGAACTTAGCTAGCACGTCAATTTTCGTTGAATTCAGAGTAACTTACTCCGTCGTCGAATTTACCAGAATCGGAAAATCGTAACATTATCGGGTTCCAAAAGAAGTGCGAAAAATCAGAATTTTGGAGGCTACAGGTGCATCAACACAGGCCCCCGTGTGCATCAACACGGCATGTGTTGAAAAGCCACCAGAAAACACAAAAAATACCAAGACAATGAATCAACACGGGCACCCGTGTGAATCAACACGGCCCGTGTTGATTGGCCTGCATCAACTCTTCCTCGTTCAAGGGATCAACACGGGCACCCGTGTGAATTAACACGGCCCGTGTTGATTGATCTGTGTGAAAACCTCTTTTTTTTTCACTCCCAACTTCACTTTTACCATTCCTATTGATTCTAATCATCATCAAAACCCATAATCCATACTCCTATTCCAACTCTTCTAATCTATTTCAATCGACAATCAACCAAAACCCTATAACCCCATTATCAATTTTTCTCCAAATTCAAAATACAACTATCAAAACCTAATCATATGAGATAGAGAAATCAAACCCCTGACCTCTAGCTTGGATGATCCATGATGATTCTACAAAGCTCAATCCACAAGCTTGCTCATGATCTTCCTCTTCTTCCCCTCTTGCTCTTCTTCTCAAAACCCCTTTCTTTTTCTCTCAAACTCTAAGTTTGGTTTTGTGAGGAAAAAATGGAAAGAAAAGGAGGAAGAAATGGTTTTATAATCTTACTAGCTTCCATGTTCTATGTTTGCTTGGTGTAGGAAAAATGGAAAGGAAAGGAAAGGAAAGGAAGGAAAATGGCTTTTATAAGTTGTTTTCCTATTAGTAAGGTTAAGGGTGTAAAACCCAATTCTAACAAAATTCTCCCCACACCCCTATCCAATTATATCATTAATAATTCAATTAACTAAGATAATTCCGGGGAATTAACTATCGGATCCGAATAATATTTTACCGAATCGAACGGAATAAAAACCGGACCGAACGAAACGTCGCCAAATATATTATCAGATATATTGATTAATATAAATATTCTCATCGCAAAATAAATATCGACTGGTAATTCGAAAATATTAATATAATATAATATTAATTAAAACGGGCGTTACACTCTTGGTTTCCACTACAAGCTGTTTCAAGGGAAACATGTCCCTGACATTGTCATGACATCTGCTGAGACATCAAATGTCAAAGCGAATTCTCAGAAGACTGATGTCATTGCTATGCTAAAGGAAACTTGTAGGGAGCTTGAAGCAAGAAAGCAAACTCTTGAGGAGCTGATCTCTACCTTGGAGCAGGAAAAAGAAGACACTAAGGTTGAGGATGAAATGATAGATGAGGATGCTGTAGAGGATTTGCATGAGGATGTTGAAGAAGAGCAAGAAGCTGGTGCTGAAAGCAGTTCTTCAGAGGAAGCTACTTATCGTAGTGCTTCTTCAGGAGAGGAAAGTACCTGAATGTTGATTACTTGTTGCTGCTGCTACTTTTGATTGTTGATTTGTTGATTTGGTTTTTTGACTGATTGTATTTTGTTACCTTGGTTGTATAATTAACTCTTCTGCTACTTATATTTCATGAATTTTGGGATTATGTAATGGTGCCTTTGGCCCCTTTATGGCTAAAAAGGGGGAGAAGAGAAGAATTTATGGGAAATTGTGGGATGAATTTATCTTTATTAGGCTCTGGTTATGTAGCTTAGTGGCTTAGTTATGTACTTTAATTTCTACTGCATTAGTTCTCTGATAGCTTAGTTGTTTTAGCCAAAAATTTGCCAAAGGGGGAGTTTGTAAGTGTTTTTATGTTGGCTTTAATTTTTGGTAAAACTGGTTTTTGTCAATGTCTTGACTGATGTCATGACATTCAAAGTTGAAGATAAATTCTGTAGAAGAAGAATTATACAGGTAAAACTCAGATTAGTTGTGAATTGTTTTGCTGTAAATCTGCAGGAAGATTGACGGATGTCATGACCAATGTTATGACATTCTGTGCAACATTTGCTGTTATGTAGATTTACTTTTCCTGAGGGTTTTCGGGATTCTGCTGAGCTGTTTTATTATGGATTATTATGTTGGATCACATGCTCACGTGGATTGATGGTTAACTTTTTTTCACCTAATTGTTATGTTGAAAAGACCAACTCTTTAGGTTAACTTTGTTTAACCCTAGCTATAATTATGGAAGCCCAAGTTGAAGACTTTAATGCTTCTATAATATGGAACAAACCCTTATTCTGTGAGCTGCGCCTTTACTGTGTAAAAGATTAAGCAGACTGTTGTTATTGTGTTCTAGTTATTCTTGTGAGCCAAGCAATTATCATTTGATAAGTGCCTTGGACTAGGATTTGATTTTAAGGGTTATTTATCACTCAAAGCTTTGAAGCACGAGTGTTGTGTCTCTTGATTAAAGCTTTGAAGAAAAATCAAGTATGTTTATTGAAGAGTGTCTTCACAATTCAATTAATCAATAGGTTGATATCACTGCTTTGATTGAGGGGGAGTGAGTAGGAACTCAGGTCTAAGTAGGAATTAGATTGAAGTTGCATTGGGTAGGTCTTAAGTGAAGGAAATAAACTGGTTGGTTTATTCCTGAATTAATACGGCTTATAGTGGATTTCCTCCCTGGCTTGGTAGCCCCCAGATGTAGGTGTAGTTACACACTAAACTGGTTAAATAATTGATTGTGTTCTTTACTATTTTAAATCACTGTGTCAATTGTCAAACAGTTTGTCAGATACGGTGTCATAACATTCTCTGTGACATCACGTATCTGCTGCCAGGAATTTCAGAAGTGAACATAAATCTTAAGAAATCTGATGATATTTGAAGTGAATATAACTCTTTAGAAAATGTGATAAAATTTGAAATGAATATAAGTCTCTATAAAATTTGAGGAAACCGTGATGAAACTTGACGTGAACATAAGTCTTAAGAAAATACGATGGAATCTGAAGTGAACATAGATTTGAAGAAATTTGAAGTGAATATAAATCTTAAGAAATTATGATTTGATAAAATTTGAAATGAATATAAGTCTCTTAAAAATGTGATGAAATTTGATGAAAAACCTGATGAAATTTGAGGTGAACATAAATCTTAAGAAAATCTGATGGAATCTAAAGTTAACATAGATCTACAGAAATTTGAAGTGAATATAAATCTTAAGAAATTCTTAAGAAATACGAAGTGAAAATAAATTTCAAGAAATCTGATGATATTTGAAGTGAATATAAGTCTTTAGAAAATGTGATGAAATTTTAAATGAATATAAGCCTCTAGAAAATTTGAGGAAAACCTGATGAAACTTGACGTGAACATAAATCTTAAGGAAATACGATGGAATCTGAAGTGAACATAGATCTGAAGAAATTTGAAGTGAATCTAAATCTTAAGAAATTTTGAAGATATACGAAGTGAACATAAATCTTAAGAAATCTGATGATATTTGAAGTGAATATAAGTCTTTAGAAAATGTGATGAAATTTGAAATGAATATAAGTCTCTAGAAAATTTGAGGAAACCCAGAAGAAACTTGACGTGAACATAAATCTTAAGAAAATATGATGGAATCTAAAGTGAAGATAGATCTGAAGAAATTCAAAGTGAATATAAATCTTAAGAAATTCTGATGTGATGAAATTTGAAATGAATAGAAGTCTCTTGAATATGTGATGAAATTTGAGGATAACTTGATTAAATTTGAAGTGAACATAAATCTTAAGAAAATCTGATATGATAAAATTTGAAATGAATATAAGTCTCTAGAAAATGTGATGAAATTTGAGGAAAACCTGATGAAATTTGAGTGAACATAAAACTTAAGAAAATCTGATGGAATCTCAAGTGAACATAGATCTACAGAAATTTGAAGTGAATATAAATCTTAAGAAATGCTTCAGAAATACGAAGTGAACATAAATCTTTAGAAATATGATGATAATTGAAGTGAATATTAGTGTTTAGAAAATGTGATGAAATTTGAAATGAATATAAGCCTCTAGAAAATTTGAGGAAAACTTGATGAAACTTGACGTGAACATAAATCACAAGAAAATACGATGGAATCTGAAGTAAACATAGAACTGACGAAATTTGAAGTGAATATAAATCTTAAGAAATTTTGAAGATATACGAAGTAAACATAAATCTTAAGAAATCTGATGTTATTTGAAGTGAATCTAAGTCTTTAGAAAATGTGATGAAATTTGAAATGAATATAAGTCTCTAGAAAATTTGTGGAAACCATGATGATACTTGACGTGAACATAAATCTTAAGAAAATACAATGGAATCTTAAGTGAACATAGTTTTGAATAAATTTGAAGTGAATATAAATGTTAAGAAATTCTTACGAGATTAAATTTGAAATGAATATAAGTCTCTAGAAAATATGATGAAATTTGAGGAAAACCTGTTGAAATTTGAAGTGAACATAAATCTTAAGAAAATCTGATGGAATCCAAAGTGAACATAGATCTGCAGAAATTTGAAGTGAATATAAATTTTAAGAAATTTTGAAGATATACGAGGTGAACATAAATCTTAAGAAATATGATGATATTTGAAGTGAATATAAGTATTTAGAAAATGTGATGAAATTTGAAATGAATATAAGTCTCTATAAAAATTGAGGAAACCCTAAAGAAACTTGACGCGAACATAAATCTTAAGAAAATACGATGGAATCTGAAGTGAACATAGATCGGAAGAAATTCGAAGTGAATATAAATCTTTAGAAATTCTGATGAGATGAAATTATAAATGAGTAGAAGTCTATAGAAAATATGATGAAATTTGAAGTGAACATAAATCTTAAGAAAATCTGATGGAATCTTAATTGAACATAGATCTACAGAAATTTGAAGTGAATATAAATCTTAAGAAATTCTTAAGAAATATAAAGTGAACATAAATTTTAAGAAATCTATTGATATTGGAAGTGAATATAAGTCTTTTGAAAATGTGATTAAATTTTAAATGAACATAAGTCTCTAGAAAATTTGAGGAAAACCTGATGAAACTTGACGTGAACATAAATCTTAAGAAAATACGATGGAATCTTAAGTGAACATAGATCTGAAGAAATTTGAAGTGAATATAAATCTTAAGAAATTTTGAAGATATACGAAGTGAACATAAATCTTAAGAAATCTGATGATATTTGAAGTGAATATAAGTCTTTAGAAAATGTGATGAAATTTGAAATGAATATAAGTCTCTAGAAAATTTGAGGAAATCCAGAAGAAACTTGACGTGAACATAAATCTTAAGGAAATACTGTGGAATCTGAAGTGAACATAGATCTGAAGAAATTCGAAGTGAATATAAATCTTAAGAAATTCTGATGTGATAAAATTTGAAATGAATATAAGTCTATAGGAAATGTGATGAAATTTGAGGAAAACCTGATGAAATTTTAGTGAACATAAATCTTAAGAAAAACTGATGGAATCTCAAGTGAACATAGATCTGCATAAATTTGAAGTGAATTTAAATCTTAAGAAATTCTTAACAAAATCCAAAGTGAACATAAATCTTTAGAAATTTGATGATATTTGAAGTGAATATTAGTCTTTAGAAAATGTGATGAAATTTGAAATGAATATAAGCCTCTAGAAAATTTGAGGAAAACTTGATGAAACTTGATGTGAACATATACCACAAGAAAATATGATGGAATCTGAAGTAAACATAGAAATGACGAAATTTTAAGTGAATATAAATCTTAAGAAATTTTGAAGATATACGAATTGAACATAAATCTTAAGAAATCCGATGATATTTGAAGCGAATATAAGTCTTTAGGAAATGTGATGAAATATGAAATGAATATAAGTCTCTAGAAAATTTGAGGAAACCCTGCTGATACTTGACGTGAACATAAATCTTAAGAAAATACGATGGAATCTGAAGTGAACATAGATTTGAAGAAATTTGAAGTGAATATAAATCTTAAGAAATTTAGATTGGATAAAATTTGAAATGAATATAATTCTCTAGAAAAAGTGATGAAATTTGAGGAAAACCTGATGAAATTTAAAGTGAACATAAATCTTAAGAAAATCTGATGGAATCTCAAGTGAATATAGATCTGCAGAAATTTGAAGTGAACATAAATCTTTAGAAATCTGATGATATTTGAAGTGAACATAGATATGAAAAAATTTAAAGGGAATATAAATCTTAAGAAATTTTGAAGATATACGAAGTGTACAAAAATCTTAAAAATTCTGATGATATTTGAAGTGAATATAAGTCTTTAGAAGATTTGGTGAAATTTGAAATGAATATAACTCTCTAGAAAATTTGAGGAAACCCTGATGAAGCTTGACGTGAAAATAACTCTTAAGAAAATACGATGGAACTTTAAGTGAACATAGATCTGAAGAAATTTGAAGTGATATATAAATCTTAAGAAATTCTGATGTGATGAAATTTGAAATGAATATAAGTCTCTAGAAAATGTTATGAAATTTGAGGAAAACCTGATGAAATTTGAAGTGAACATAAATCTTAAGAAAATCTGATGGAATCTCAAGTGAACAAAGATATACAGAAATTTGAAGTGAATATAAATCTTCAGATATTCTTAAGAAATACGAAGTGAATATAAATCTTTAGAAATCTAATGATATTTGAAGTTAATTTAAGTCTTTAGAAAATGTGATGAAATTTTAAATGAATATAAGCCTCTAGAAAATTTGAGGAAAACCAGATGAAACTTGACGTGAACATAAATCTTAAGAAAATACGATGGAATTTGAAGTGAACATAGATCTGAAGAAATTTGAAGTGAATATATATCTTAAGAAATTTTGAAGATATACAAAGTGAACAAAAATCTTAAAAAATATGATGATATTTGAAGTGAACATAAGTGTCTAGAAAATTTGGGGAAACCCTGATGAAACTTAACGTGAACATAAATCTTAAGAGAATACGATGGAATTTGAAGTGAACATAGATCTGAAGAAATTTGAAGTGAATATAAATCTTAAGAAATTTTGTTGTGATGAAATTTGAAATGAATATAAGTCTCTAGAAAATGTGATGAAATTTGAGGAAAACCTGATGAAATTTGAAGTGAACATAAATCTTAAGAAAATTTGATGGAATCTAAAGTGAACATAGATCTACAGAAATTTGAAGAGAATATAAATCTTAAGAAATTTTGAAGAAATACTAAGTGAACTTAAATCTTAAGAAATCTGATGATATTTAAAGTGAATATAAGTCTTTAAAAATGTGAGGAAATTTGAAATGAATATAAGTTTCTAGATAATTTGAGGAAACCCTGAAGAAACTTGACGTCAACATAAATATTTTGAAAATACGGCGGAATCTGAAGTGAAAATAGATCTGAAGAAATTCGAAATGAATATAAGAGTTAAGAAATTATGGTGTGATGAAATTTGAAATGAATATAAGTCTCTAGAAAATGTGATGAAATTTGAGGAAAACCTGATGAAATTTGACGTAAACATAAATCTTAAGAAAATCTGATGGAATCTCAAGTGAACATAGATCTGCAGAAATTTGAATTGAATATAAATCTTAAGAAATTCTTAAGAAATACAAAGTGAACATAAATCTTTAGAAATATGATGATATTTGAAGTGAATATAAGTCTTTAGAAAATTTAATGAAATTTGAAATTAATATAAGCCTCTAGAAAATTTGAGGAAATCCTGATGAAACTTGATGTGAACATAAATCTTAAGAAAATCTGATGGAATCTCAAGTGAACATAGATTTGTAGAAATTTGAATTGAATATAAATCTTAAGAAATTCTTAAGAAATACAAAGTAAAGATAAATCTTAAGAAATCTGATGATATTTGAAGTGAATATAAGTGTTTAGAAAATGTGATGAAATTTGAAATGAATATAAGTCTTTAGAATATTTGAGGAAACCCTGATGAAACTTGACGTGAACATAAGTCTTAAGAAAATACGATGGAATCTGAAGTGAACATAGATATGAAGAAATTTGAAGTGGATATAAATCTTAAGGAATTCTGATTTGATAAAATTTGAAATGAATATAAGTCTCTAGAAAATGTGATATAATTTGAGGAAAACCTGATGAAATTTGAACTAAACATAAATCTTAAGAAACTCTGATGGAATCTCAAGTGAACATAGATTTGCAGAAATTTGAAGTGAATATAAATCTTAAGAAATTCTTAAGAAATACGAAGTGAACATAAATCTTTAGAAATATGATGATATTTGAAGTGAATATAAGTCTCTAGATGTGATGAAATTTTAAATGAATATAAGTCTCTAGAAAATTTGAGGAAACCCTGATAAAACTTGACTTGAACATAAATCTTAAGAAAATCTGATGGAATCTAAAGTGAACATAGATCTGAAGAAATTTGAAGTGAATATAAATCTTAAGAAAATCTGATGGAATCTCAATTGAACATAGATCTACCGAAATTTGAAGTGAATATAAATCTAAATAAATTCTTAAGAAAAACAAAGTGAACATAAATTATAAGAAATCTAATTATATTTGTAGTGAATATAAGTCTTTAGAAAATGTATTGAAATTTTAAATGAATATAAGCCTCTAGAAACTTTTAGGAAAACTTGATGAAACTTGACGTGAACATAAATCTTAAGAAAATACGATGGAATCTGAAGTGAACATAGATCTGAAGAAATTTGAAGTGAATCTACGTCTTAAGAAATTTTGAAGATATACAAAGTAAACATAAACTTAAGAAATCTGATGATATTTGAAGTGAATATAGATCTTTAGAAAATGTGATGAAATTTGAAATGGATATAAGTCACTATAAAATTTGATAAAAAACTGATGAAACATGACGTGAACATAAATCTTAAGAAAATCTTATGGAATCTGAATCACATATAGATATGTTGAAATTTGAAGTGAATATAAATCTTAGTAAATTTTGAGGATATACGAAGTGATCATAAATCATAAAAAATCTGATGATATTTGAAGTGAATATCAGTCTTTAGAAAATGTGATGAAATTTGAAATGAATATAAGTCTCTAGAAAATTTGAGGAAACCCTGATGAAACTTGACGTGAACCTAAATCTAAAGAAAATATGATGGAATTTGAAGTGAAAATAGATCTGAAGAAATTTGAAGTGAATATAAATCTTAAGAAATTCTGATGTGATGAAATTTGAAATGAATATAAGTCTCTAAAAAATATGATGAAATTTGAGCAAAACCTGATGAAATTTGAAGTGAACATAAATCATAAGAAAATACGATAGAATATAAAGTGAACATAGATCTGAAGAAATTTGAAGTGAATATAAATCATAAGAAATTCTGAAGAAATACGAAGTGGACAAAAATCGTAACAAATCTGATGATAGTTGTGGTGAATATAAGTCTTTAGAAAATGTGATAAAATTTGAAACGAATATAAGTCTGTAGAAAATTTGATGAAAAACTGATGAAACATGACGTGAACATAAATCTTAAGAAAATACGATGGAATATGATGTGAACATAGATCTGAATAAATTTGAAGTGGATATAAATCTTAAAAAATTAGAAACAAATACAAAGTGAACAAAATCTTAAGAAATCTGATAATATTTGAAGTGAAGATAAGTCTTTAGAAATGTGGTGAATTTTGAAATTATTATAAGTCTCAAGAAAGTTTGAGGAAAACCTGATTAAACTTGAATTGAACATAAATCTTAAGAAAATCTGACAGAATCTGAATTAAACATAGAAATGTATAAATTTGAATTGAATATATATCTTAAGAAATTCTGAAAATATACGAAGTGAACATAAATCTTAATAAAATGTGATGATATTTGAAGTGAATATAAGTCTTTAGAAAATGTGATGAAATTTGAAATGACTATAAGTCACTAGAAAATTTGGGGAAAACCTGATGAAACATCACGTGAGCATACGATGGAATCTAAAGTGAACATAGATGTAAAGAAATTTGAAGTTAATATATATATCTTAAGAAATTATGAAGATATACAAAGTGAACATAAATCTTCAGAAAATCTGATGATATTTGAAGTGAATATAAGTCTTTAGAAAATATGTTGAAATTTGAAATGAATATAAGTCTCTAGAAAATTTGATGAAAACCTGAAGAAACATGACTTGAACATAAATCTAAAGAAAATCTAATGGAATCTGAATCGAATATAGATATGTAGAAATTTGAAATGAATATATATCTTAAGAAATTATGAAAATATACGAAGTGAACATAAATCTTAAGAAACTCTGATGATATTTGAAGTAAATATAAGTCTTTAGAAAATGTGATGAAATTTGAAATTAATATTAGTCACTAGAAAATTTAAGGAAAACCTGATGAAACTTCACGTGAACATAAATCTTCAGAAAATACGATGGAATCTGAAGTGAACATAGATCTGAAGAAATTTGAAGTGAATATAAATCTTAAGAAATTTAGAAGAAATACGACGTGGACAAAAATCTTGAGAAATCTGATGATATTTGAAGTGAATATAAGTCTTTAGAAAATGTGATGAAATCTGAAATTAGTATAAGTCACTTGAAAATTTGAGGAAAATTAGATGAAAATTCACGTGAACATAAATCTTCAGAAAATAAGATGGAATCTGAAGTGAACATAGATTTGAATAAATTTGAAGTGAACATAAATCTTATGAAACTCTGATGATATTTGAAGTGAATATAAGTCTTTAGAAAATGTGATGAAATTTGAAATAAATATAAGTCACTAGAAAATTTTAGGAAAACTACGTGAACATAAATTTTCAGAAAATACGATGGAATCTGAAGTGAATATAGATCTGAAGAAATTTGAAGTGAATATAAATCTTATGAAATTCTGAAGAAATACGAACTGGACAAAAATCTTAAGAAATCTGATGATATTTGAAGTGAATATAAATCTTTAGAAAATGTGATGAAATTTGAAATGATTATAAGCCTCTAGAAAAATTGAGGAAAACCTGATGAAACTTGAAGTGAACATAAATCTTAAGAAAATCTGACGGAATCTGAATTAAACATAGATATGTATAAATTTTAGGTGAATATATATCTTAATAAATTTTGTAAATATACGAAGTGAACATAAATCTTAATAAAATATGATGATATTTGAAGTGAATATAAGTCTTTAGACAATATGATGATATTTGAAATGACTATAAGTCACTAGAAAATTTGAGGACTACCTGATGAAACTTCACATGAACATAAATCTTCAGAAAATATGATGGAATCTGAAGTGAACATAGATTTGAAGAAATTTGAAGTTAATATATATCTTAAGAAATTCTGAAGATATACGAAGTGAACATAAATCTTAAGAAAATCTGATGATATTTGACGTGAATATAAGTCTTTAGAAAATGTAATAAAATTTGAAATAAATATAAGTTACTAGAAAATTTGAGGAAAACCTGATGAAACTTCACGTGAACATAAATCTTCAGAAAATACGATGGAATCTGAACTGAACATAGATCTGAAGAAATTTGAAGTGAATATAAATCTTAAGAAATTCTGAAGAACATGAAGTGAACAAAATCTTAAGAAATCTGATAATACTTGAAATGAAGATAAGTCTTTTGAAAATGTGACGAAATTTTAAATGATTATAAGTCTCTAGAAAATTTGAGGAAAACATGATGAAATTTGAAGTGAACATAAATCTTAAGAAAATCTGACAGAATCTGAATTAACATTAGATATGTAAAAATTTGAAGTGAATATATATCTTAAGGAATTCTTAAAATATACGAAGTGAACATAAATCTTTAGAAAATGTGGTGAAATTTGAAACGACTATAAGTCACTAGAAAATTTAAGGAAAACCTGATGAAACTTTACATGAACATAAATCTTCAGAAAATACGATGGAATCTAAAGTGAACATGGATTTGAAGAAATTTGAAGTTAATATATATCTTAAGAAATTCTGATGATATAAGAAGTGAACATAAATCTTAAGAAAATCTGATGATATTTGAATTGAATATAAGCCTTTAGAAAATGTGATGAATTTTGAAATGAATATAAGTCACTAGAAAATTTTACGAAAACCAGATGAAACTTCACATGAACATAAATCTTCAGAAAATACGATGGAATCTGAAGTGAACATAGATCCGAAGAAATGTGAAGTGAATATAAATATTAAGAAATTCTGAAGAAATACGAAGTGGACAAAAATCTTAAGAAATCTAATGATATTTGAAGTGGCTACATGTCTTTAGAAAATGTGATGAAATTTGAAATGAATATAAGTCTCTTGAATATTTGATGAAAACCTGATGAAACATGACGTGAACCTAAATCTTAAGAAAATCTGATGGAATCAAAATCGAATATAGATATGTAGAAATTTGAAGTGAATATATATGTTAAGAAATTATGAAAATATACGAAGTGAACATAAATCTTAAGAAAATCTTATGATATTTGAAGTGAATATAAGTCTTGATAAAATGGGATGAAATTTGAAATGAATATAAGTCACTAGAAAATTTGAGGAAAACCTGATGAAACTTCACGTGAATATAAATCTTCAGAAAATACGATGGAATCTGAACTGAACATAGATCTGAAGAAATTTGAAGTGAATATAAATCTTAAGAAATTCTGAATAAATACGAAGTGAACAAAATCTTAAGAAATCTGATAATATTTTAAGTGAAGATAAGTCTTTTGAAAATGTGATGAAATTTGAGATGATTATAAGTCTCTAGAAAATTTGAGGAAAACCTGATGAAACTTGAAGTGAAAATAAATCTGAAGAAAATCTGACAGAATCTGAATTAACATTAGATATGTAAAATTTTTTAGTGAATATATATCTTAAGAAATTATGAAAATATACGAAGTGAACATAAATCTTAAGAAAATATGTTGATATTTTAAGTTGATATAAGTCTTTAGAAAATGTGGTGAAATTTGAAATGATTATAAGTCTCTAGAAAATTTGAGGAAAACCTGATGAAACTTGAAGTGAAAATAAATCTTAAGAAAATCTGACAGAATTTGAATTAACATTAGATATGTAAAAATTTGAAGTGAATATATATCTTAAGAAATTCTGAAAATATACGAAGTGAACATAAATCTTTAGAAAATGTGATGAAATTTGAAATGACTATAAGTCACTAGAAAATTTGAGGAAAACCTGATGAAACTTTACATGAACATAAATCTTCAGAAAATACGATGGAATCTAAAGTGAACATAGATTTGAAGAAATTTGAAGTTAATATATATCTTAAGAAATTCTGAAGATATACGAAGTGAACCTAAATCTTAAGAAAATATGATGATATTTGAAGTGAATATAAGCCTTTAGAAAATATGATGAATTTTGAAATGAATATATGTCACTAAAAAATTTGAGGAAGACCAGATGAAACTTCACGTGAACATAAATCTTCAGAAAATTTGAGGAAGACCAGATGAAACTTCACGTGAACATAAATCTTCAGAAAATACGATGGAATCTGAACTGAACATAGATCTGAAGAAATGTGAAGTGCATATAAATCTTAAGAAATTCTGAAGAAATATGAAGTGAACAAAATCTTATGTAATCTAAAAACATTTGAAGTGAAGATAAGTCTTTTGAAAATGTGAGGAAATTTGAGATGATTATAAGTCTCTACAAAATTTGAGGAAAACCTAATGAAATTGAAGTGAACATAAATCTTAAGAAAATCTGACAAAATCTGAATTAACATTAGATATGTAAAAATTTGAAGTGAATATATATCATAAGAAATTATAAAAATATACGATGTGAACATAAATCTTAAGAAAATATGACGATATTTGAAGTTGATATAAGTCTTTAGAAAATGTGATGAAATTTGAGATGATTATAAGTCTCTAGAAAATTTGAGGAAAACCTGATGAAACTTGAAGTGAACATAAATCTTAAGGAAATCTGACAGAATTTGAATTAACATTAGATATGAAAAAATTTGAAGTGAATATATATCTTAAGAAATTATGAAAATATACGAAGTGAACATAAATCTTAAGAAAATATGATGATATTTGAAGTTGATATAAGTCTTTAGAAAATGTGATGAAATTTTAGATGATTATAAGTCTCTAAAAAATTTGAGGAAAACCTGATGAAACTTGAAGTGAACATAAATCTTAAAATCTGATGAATTTGAATTAACATTAGATATGTAAAAATTTGAGGTGAATATATATCTTAAGAAATTATGAAAATATACGAAGTGAACATAAATCTTAAGAAAATATGATGATATTTTAAGTTGATATAAGTCTTTAGAAAATGTGATGAAATTTGAAATGATTATTAGTCTCTAGAAAATTTGAGGAAAACCGGATGAAACTTGAAGTGAACATAAATCTTAAGAAAATCTGACAGAATCTGAATTAACATTAGATATGTAAAAATTTGAAGTGAATATATATCTTAAGAAATTATGAAAATATACGATGTGAACATAAATCTTAAGAAAATATGATGATATTTGAAGTTGATATAAGTCTTTAGAAAATGTGATGAAATTTGAAATGATTATAAGTCTCTAGAAAATTTGAGGAAAACCTGATGAAACTTGAAGTGAACATAAATCTTAAGAAAATCAGACAGAATTTGAATTAACATTAGATATGTAAAAGTTTGAAGTGAATATATATCTTAAGAAATTATGAAAATATACGAAGTGAACATAAATCTTAAGAAAATATGATGATATTTGAAGTTGATATAAGTCTTTAGAAAATGTGATGAAATTTGAGATGATTATAAGTCTCTAGAAAATTTGAGGAAAACCTGATGAAACTTGAAGTGAACATAAATCTTAAGAAATCTGAATGAATTTGATATGTAACATTTGAAGTGAATATATATCTTAAGAAATTATGAAAATATACGAAGTGAACATAAATCTTAAGAAAATATGATTATATTTGAAGTTGATATAAGTCTTTAGAAAATGTGATGAAATTTGAAATGATTATAAGTCTCTAGAAAATTTGAAGAAAACCTGATGAAACTTGAAGTGAACATAAATCTTAAGAAAATCTGACAGAATCTGAATTAACATTAGATAAGTAAAAATTTGAAGTGAATATATATCTTAAGAAATTATGAAAATATACGAAGTGAACATAAATCTTAAGAAAATATGATGATATTTGAAGTTCATATAAGTCTTTAGAAAATGTGATGAAATTTTAAATGATTATAAGTCTCTAGAAAATTTGAAATGATTATAAGTCTCTAGAAAATTTGTGAAAAGCTGATGAAACATGACGTGAACATAAATCTTAAGAAAATCTGATGGAATCTAAATCGATTATAGCTATGTAGAAATTTGATGTGAATATATATCTTAAGAAATTATGAAAATATACAAAGTGAACATAAATCTTAAGAAAATCTGATGATATTTGAAGCGGATATAAGTCTTTAGAAAATGGGATGAAATTTGAAATGGAAATGAATATAAGTCACTAGAAATTAGGAAAACCTGATGAAACTTCACGTGAATATAAATCTTCAGAAAATACGACGGAATCTGAAAAGAACATAGATCTGAAGAAATTTGAAGTGAATATAAATCTTAAGAAATACTGAAGAAATACGAAGTGAACAAAATCCTATGTAATCTAAAAACATTTGAAAATGTGATGAATTTTGAAATGATTATAAGTCTCCAGAAAATTTGAGTAAAACCTGATGAAACTTGAAGTGAACATAATTCTTAAAAAAATCTAATAGAATCTGAATTAACATTAGATATGTACAAATTTGAAGTGAATATATATCTTAAGAAATTATGAAAATATATGAAGTGAACATAAATCTTAAGAAACTATGATGATATTTGAAGTGAATATAAGTCTTCAGAAAATGTGATGAAATTTGAAATGACTATAAGTCACTAGAAAATTTGAGGACAACCTGATGAAACTTCACATGAACATAAATCTTCAGAAAATATGATGGAATCTAAAGTGAACATAGATTTGAAGAAATTTGAAGTTAATATATATCTTAAGAAATTTTGAAGATATACGAAGTGAACATAAATCTTAAGAAAATCTGATGATATTTGAAGTGAATATAAGTCTTTAGAAAATGTGATGAAATTTGAAATGAATATAAGTCACTAGAAAATTTGAGGAAATCCTGATGAAACTTCACGTGAACATAAATCTTCAGAAAATACGAGGGAATCTGAACTGAACATAGATCTGAAGAAATTTGAAGTGAATATAAATCTTATGAAATTCTGAAGAAACACGAAGTGAACAAAATCTTAAGAAATCTGATAATATTTGAAGTGAATATAAGTGTTTAGAAAATGTAATGAAATTTGAAATGAATATAAGTCTCTAGAAAATTTGATGAAAACCTGATGAAACATGACGTGAACATAAATCTTAAGAAAATATGATGGAATCTGAACTGAACATAGATCTGAAGAAGTTTGAAGTGAATATAAATCTTAAGAAATTCTGAAGAAACACGAAGTGGACAAAATCTTAAGAAATCTGATAATATTTGAAGTGAATAAAAGTCTTTAGAAAATGTGATGAAATTTGAAATGAATACAAGTCACTAGAAAATTTGAGGAAAACCCGATGAAACTTCACGTGAACATATATGTTTAGAAAATACGATGGAATCTGAAGTGAACATAGATCTGAAGAAATTTGAAGTGAATATAAATCTTAACATATGCTTAAGAAATACAAAGTGAACAAAATCTTAAGAAATCTGATAATATTTGAAGTGAAGATAAGTCTTTAGAAAATGTGATGAAATTTGAAATGATTATAAGTCTATAGAAAATTTGAGGAAAACCTGATGAAACTTTAAGTGAACATAAATCTTAAGAAAATCTGATGGAATCTGAATTAAACATAGATATGTATAAATTTGAAGTGAATATATATCTTAAGAAATTCTGAAAATATACGAAGTGAACATAAATCTTAAGAAAATATGATGATATTTGAATTGAATATAACTCTTTAGAAAACTTGATGAAATTTTAAATTAATAAAAGTGACTAGAAAATTTGAGGAAAACCTGATGAAACTTCACGTGAAAGTAAATCTTCTGAAAATACGATGGAATCTAACGTGAACATAGATTTGAAGAAATTTGAAGTGAATATATATCTTAAGAAATTCTGAAGATATACGAAGTGAACATAAATCTTAAGAAAATCTGATGATATTTGAAGTGAATATAAGTCTTTAGAAAATGTGATGAAATTTGAAATGAATATAAGTCACTAGAAAATTTGAGGAAATCCTAAAGAAACTTCACATGAACATAAATATTCAGAAAATACGATGGAATCTGAGGTGAACATAGATCTGAAGAAATTTGAAGTGAATATAAATATTAAGGAAATCTAATGAAATAAGAAGTGAACAAAATTCTTAAGAATTAAGATAATATTTGAAGTGAATATAAGTCTTATGAAAAAGTGATGAAATTTGAAATGAATATAAGTCACTTGAAAATTTGAGGAAATTTGAAATTATTATAAGTCTTTAGAAAATTTTAGTAAAACCTTATGAAACTTGACGCGAACATAAATTTTAAGAAATTCTAATGGAATATGAATTGAACATAGATATGTAGAAACTTGAAGTTAATATATATCTTAAGAAATTCTGAAAATATACGAAGTGTACATAAATCTTCAGAAAATCTGATGATATTTGAAGTGAATTTAAGTCATTAGAAAATGTGATGAAATTTGAAATGAATGTAAGTCATTAGAAAATTTGAGGAAAACCTGATGAAACATGACATGGACTTAAATATTTAGAAAATTTGATGGTATCTGAAGTGAACATAGATCTGAAGAAATTCGAAGTGAACATTAATTTTAAGAAAATATGATGATATTTAAAGTGAATATAAGCCTGTAGAAAATGTGAACAAACTTGAGGAAAACTTGATGAAATTTGATGTGAACATAAATCCTAAGAAAATAGGATGCAATATGAAGTTAACATAGATCTGAAGAAATATGAAGTGTATATAAATCTTAAGAAATTATGAAGAAATACGAAGTGAAAAAAAATCTTAAGAATCTGATGATAATTGAAGTGAATATAAGTCTTTAGAAAATGTGATGAAATTTTAAATGAGTATAAGTCTCTAGAAAATTTGAGGAAAACCTGCTGAAACTTGACGTGAACATAAATCATAAGAAAATACGATGGAATCTGAATTGAACATAGATCTGAAGAAATATGAAGTGAATATAAATCTTAAGAAATTCTGAAGAAATACGAAGTCGACAAAAATCTTAAGAAACTGGTGATATTTGAAGTGAACATAAGTCATTAGAAATTGTGATGAAATTTGAAATAAATATAATTCTTTAGAAAATTTGAGGTTAACTTGATTAGATTTGACAGGAACATAAATCCTAAGAAAACACGATAGAATCTAAAGTGAACATAGATCTGAAGAAATTTGAAGTGAATATAAATCTTAAGAAATTTTGAAGAAATACGAAATGAACAAAAATCTTATGAAATCTGATGATATTTGAAGTGAATATAAGTCTTTAAAAAATGTGATAAAATTTGAAACAAATATAAGTCTTTGGAAAATTTTAGGAAAACCTGATGAAATATGACGTGAACATAAATCTTAAGAAAATACGATGGAATGTGATGTGAACATAGATCTAAAGAAATTTGAACTGAATACAAATCTTAAGAAATTATGAAGAAATACGAAGTGAACAAAAATCATAAGAAATCTGATGATATTTGAAGTAAATATATGTCTTTAGAAAATGTGATGAAATTTGAAATGATTATAAGTCTAAAAAAATTTGAGGAAAACCTGATGAAATTTCCCGTGAACATAAATCTTCATAAAATACGATAGAATCTGATGTGAACAGAGATCTGAAGAAATTTGAAGTGAAAATTAATCTTAAGAAATATTTAAGAAATACGAAGTGAACAAAAATCTTATGAAATCTGATGATATTTGAAGTGAATATAAGTCTTTAGAAAATGTGAAGAAATTTGAAATGATTATAAGTCTCTAGAAAATTTTAGTAAAACCTGATGAAACTTGACGTGAACATAAATCTTAAGAAAATCTGATGGAATCTGATTCACAGATATGTATGTGAATTGAAGTGATATTCTTAAAATATACGATGTGAACATAAATCTTAAGAAAATCTGATGATATTTCAAGTGAATATAAGTCCTTCAAAAATGTGATGAAATTTGAAATGAATATAAGTCAGTAGAAAATTTGATGAAAACCTGATGAAACATGACGTGAACATAAATATTAAGAAAATCTGATGGTATTTGAGGTTAACATAGATCTTAAGAAATTTGAAGTGAATATATATCTTAAGAAATTCTAAAGATATACGAAATGAACATTAATTTTAAGAAAATCTGATGATATTTGACGTGAATATAACTCTGTAGAAAATGTGATGAAATTTGAAATGAATATTAATTTCTAGAAGATTTGAGGAAAAGCTGATGAAACTTGACGTGAACATAAATCTTAAGAAAATACGATGGAATCTGAAGTGAACATAGATCTGAAGAAATTTGATGTGACTATATATCTTATGAAATTCTGAAGAAATACGAAGTGAAAAAAAATCTTAAGAAATTTGATGGTATTTGAAGTTAATATAAGTCTTTAGAAAATGTGATGAAATTTTAAATGAATATAAGTCTCTATAAAATTTGAGGATAACCTGATGAAATTTGACGTGAACATAAATGTTAAGAAAATACGATGGAATCTGAAGTGAACATAGATCTGAAGAAATTTGAAGTGAATATAAATCTTAAGAAATTATGAAGATATACGAAGTGAACATAAATCTTAAGAAATCTGATGATATTTGAAGTGAATATAAGTCTTTAGAAAATGTGATGAAATTTGAAATGAATATAAGTCACTAGAAAATTTGAGGAAAACCTGATGAAACATCACGTAAATATAAATCTTCCGAAAATACGTTGGAATCTGAAGTAAACATAGATCTGAAGAAATTCAGAAGATATATGAAGTGAACATAAATCTTACGAAATATTATGATATTTGAAGTGAATATAAGTCTTTAGAAAATATGATGAAATTAAAAATGAATATAAGTCTCTAGAAAATTTGAGGAAAACATGATGAAACATGACGTGAACATAAATCTTAACATAATACGATGGAATCTGAAGTGAACATAGATCTGAAGAAAATCGAAGTGAATAAAAATCTTAAGAAATTCTGAAGAAATATAAAGTGAACAAAAATCTTAAGAAATCTGATGATATTTGAAGTGAATATAAGTCTTCAGAAAATATGATGAAATTTTAAATGATTATAAGTCTCTAGAATATTTGAGTAAAACCTGATGAAACTTGACGTGAACATAAGTCTTACGAAAATCTGATGGAATCTGAATTGAACATAGATATGTTGAAATTTGAAGTGAATATATATCTTAATAATTTCTAAAAGTATACGAAGTGAACGTAAATCTTAAGATAATGTGATGATATTTGAAGGGAATATAAGTCTTTAGAAAATGTGATGATATTTGAAATGAATATAAGTCACTAGAAAATTTGAGGAAAACCTGATGAAACTTCACGTGAACATAAATCTTCAAAAAATACAATGGAATCTGAAGTGAACATATATCTTTAGAAATTTGAAGTGAAAATAAATCTTAAGAAATTATGAAGATATATGAAGTGAACATATATCTTAAGAAATCTGATGATATTTTAAGTGAATATAAGTCTTTAGAAAAAGTTATGAAATTTAAAATGAATATAAGTCTCCAGAAAATTATAGGATAACCTAATGAAACTTGACGTGAACATAAAACTTTAGAAAATACGATGAATCTGAAGTGAACATATATCCGAAGAAATTAGAAGTGTATATAAATCTTAAGAAATTCTGAAGATATATGAAGTGAAAAAAAATCTTAAGTATCTGATGATATTTGAAGTGAATATAAGTCTTTAGAAAATGTGATGAAATTTTAAATGAATATAAGTCTCTAGAAAATTTTAGTAAAACCTGATGAACCTTGACGTGAACATAAATCTTAAGAAAATCTGATGGAATCTGAAGTGAACATAAATATGTAGAAATTTGAAGTGAATATATATCTTAAGAAATTCTGAAAATATACGAAGTGAACATAAATCTTAAGAAAATATGATGATATTTAAAGTGAATATAAGTCTTTAGAAAATGTGATGAAATTTGAAATGAATATAAGTCACTAGAAAATTTGAGGAAAACCTGATGAAACTTGACGTGAACATAAATCTTAAGAAAATACGATGGAATCTGTAGTGAACATAGATCTGAAGAAATTTGAAGTGAATATAAATCTTAAGAAATTATGAAGAAATACAAAGTGAAAAAAAATCTTAAGAAATCTTATGATATTTGAAGTGAATATAAGTCTTTAGAAAATGTGATGAAATTTGAAATGAATATAAGTCTCTAGAAAATTTGAGGAAAACCTGATGAAACTTGACATGAACATAAATCTTAAGAAACTCTAATGGAATCTGAATTGAACATAGATATGTAGAAATTTGAAGTGAATATATATCTTAAGAAATTCTAAAAATATACGAAGTGAACATAAATCTTAAGAAAATCTGATGATATTTGAAGTGAATATAAGTCTTTAGAAAATGAGGTGAAATTTAAAATGAATATAAGTCCCTAGAAAATTTGAGGAAAACCTGATGAAACATCACGTTAATATAAATCTTCCGAAAATACGTTGGAATCTGAAGTGAACATAGATCTGAAGAAATTTGAAGTAAATATAAATCTTTAGAAATTATGAAGATATATTAAGTGAACATAAATCTTACGAAATCTTATGACATTTGATGTGAATATAAGTGTTTAGAAAATATGATGAAACTTAAAGTGAATATAAGTCTCTAGAAAATTTGAGAAAAAGCTGATGAAACATGACGTGAACATAAATCTAAAGAAAATCTGCGGGAATCTGAAGTGAACATAGATATGTAGAAATTTGAAGTGAATATATTCTTAAGAAATTCAAGAAATATACAAATCACTAGAAAGTTTGAGGAAAACCTGATGAAACTTCACGTGAACATAAATCTTCAGAAAATACGATGGAATTTGAAGTGTACATAGATCTGAAGAAATTTGAAGTGTATATATATGTTAAGAAATTCTGAAGATATACGAAGTGAACAACAATCTTAAGAAAATCTGATGATACTGAGGTGAATATAAGTCTTTAGATAATGTGGTGAAATTTGAAATGAATATAAGTCACTAGAAAATTTGAGGAAAACCTGATGAAACATCACGTAAATATAAATCTTCCGAAAATACGTTGGAATCTGAAGTGAACATAGATCTGAAGAAATTCTGAAGATATATGAAGTGAACATAAATCTTAAGAAATATGATGATATTTGAAGTGAATATAAGTCTTTAGAAAATGTGATGAAATTAAAAATGAATATAAGTCTCTAGAAAATTTCTGGAAAACCTGATGAAACATGACCCGAACATAAATCTTAACAAAATACGATGGAATCTGAAGTGAACATAGATCTGAAAAAATTCGAAGTGAATACAAATCTTAAGAAATTATGAAGAAATACAAAGTGAACAAATATCTTAAGAAATACGATGATATTTGAAGTGAATATAAGTCTTTAGAAAATGTGATGAAATTTGAAATGATTATAAGTCTCTAGAAAATTTGAGGAAAACCTGATGAAACTTGACATGAACATAAATCTTAAGAAAATCTGATGGAATCTGAAGTGAACATAGATATGTAGAATTTTGAAGAGAATATATATCTTAATAAATTTTAAAAATATATACGAAGTGAACATAAATCTTAAGAAAATTTGATGATATTTGAAGTTAATATAAGTCTTTAGAAAATGTGATGAAATTTAAAATGAATATAAGTCCCTAGAAAATTTGAGGAAAACCTGATGAAACATCACGTTAATATAAATCTTCCGAAAATACGTTGGAATCTGAAGTGAACATAGATCTGAAGAAATTTGAAGTAAATATAAATCTTAAGAAATTATGAAGATATATTAAGTGAACATAAATCTTAAGAAATCTGATGACATTTGAAGTGAACATAAGTGTTTAGAAAATATGATGAAACTTAAAGTGAATATAAGTCTCTAGAAAATTTGAGGAAAACCTGATGAAACTTGACGTGAACATAAATCTAAATAAAATCTGCTGGAATCTGAAGTGAACATAGATATGTAGAAATTTGAAGTGGATATATATATGTTAAGAAATTCTAGAAATATACGAAGTGAACATAAATCTTAAGAAAATCTGATGATATTTGAAGTGAATATAAGTCTTTAGAAAATGTGATGAAATTTAAAATGAATATAAATCACTAGAAAGTTTGAGGAAAACCTGATGAAACTTCACGTGAACATAAATCTTCAGAAAATACGATGGAATTTGAAGTGTACATAGATCTGAAGAAATTTGAAGTGAATATATATGTTAAGAAATTCTGAAGATATACGAAGTGAACATAAATCTTAACAAAATCTGATGATATTGAGGTGAATATAAGTCTTTAGAAAATGTGGTGAAATTTGAAATGAATATAAGTCACTAGAAAATTTGTGGAAAGCCTGATGAAACATCACGTAAATATAAATCTTCCGAAAATACGTTGGAATCTGAAGTAAACATAGATCTGAAGAAATTCAGAAGATATATGAAGTGAACATAAATCTTACGAAATATTATGATATTTGAAGTGAATATAAGTCTTTAGAAAATATGATGAAATTAAAAATGAATATAAGTCTCTAGAAAATTTGAGGAAAACATGATGAAACATGACGTGAACATAAATCTTAACATAATACGATGGAATCTGAAGTGAACATAGATCTGAAGAAAATCGAAGTGAATAAAAATCTTAAGAAATTATGAAGAAATACAAAGTGAACAAAAATCTTAAGAAATCTGATGATATTTGAAGTGAATATAAGTCATTAGAAAATGTGGTGAAATTTGAAATGATTATACGTCTCTAAAAAATTTGAGTAAAACCTGATGAAACTTGACATGAACATAAAACTTAAGAAAATCTGATGGAATCTGAAGTGAACATAGATATGTAGAAATTTGAAGAGAATATATATCTTAAGAATTTTTAAAAATATACGAAGTGAACATAAATCTTAAGAAAATTTGATGATATTTGAAGTTAATATAAGTCTTTAGAAAATGGGATGAAATTTAAAATGAATATAAGTCCCTAGAAAATTTGAGGAAAACCTGATTAAACATCACGTTAATATAAATCTTCCGAAAATACGTTGGAATCTGAAGTGAACATAGATCTGAAGAAATTTGAAGTAAATATAAATCTTAAGAAATTAGGAAGATATATTAAGTGAACATAAATCTTAAGAAATCTGATGACATTTGAAGTGAATATAAGTGTTTAGAAAATATGATTAAACTTAAAGTGAATATAAGTCTCTAGAAAATTTGAGGAAAACCTGATGAAACTTGACGTGAACATAAATCTAAAGAAAATCTGTTGGAATCTGATGTGAACATAGATATGTAGAAATTTGAAGTGAATATATATCTTAAGAAAATCTGATGATATTTGAAGTGAATATAAGTCTTTAGAAAATGTGATGAAATTTGAAATGACTATAAGTCACTAGAAAATTTGAGTAAAACCTGATGAAACTTCATGTGAACATAAATCTTCAGAAAATGCGATGGAATCTGAAGTTAACATAGTTCTGAAGAAATTTGAAGTGAATATAAATCTAAAGAAATTCTGAACATATACGAATTGAACATAAATCTTAAGAAATATTACGATATTTGAAGTGAATATAAGTCTTTAGAAAATGTGACGAAATTTAAAACGAATATAAGTCTCTTGAAAATTTAGGGAAAACCTGATGAAACCTGACGTGAACATAAATCTTAAGAAAATACGATGGAATCTGAAGTCAACATAGATCTGAAGAAATTTGAAGTGAATATAAATCTTAAGAAATTATGAAGAAATACGAAGTGAACAAAAATCTTAAGAAATCTAATGATATTTGAAGTGAATATAAGTCTTTAGAAAATGTGATGAAATTTGAAATAATTATAAGTCTCCCGAAAATTTGATGAAAACCTGATGAAACTTGGCTTGAACATAAATCTGAAGAAAATATGATGGAATCTGAATTGAACATAGATATGTAAAAATTTGAAATGAATATATATCTTAAGAAATTTATAAAATATTTTAAGTTGACATAAATCTTAAGAAAATTTGATGATATTTGAAGTGAATATAAGTCTTTAGAAAATGTGATGAAATTTGAAATGAATATAAGTCTCTAGAAAATTTGAGGAAAACCTGATGAAACTTCACGTGAACATAAATCTTAAGAAAATACGATGGAAATCAAAAGTGAACATAGATCTGAAGATATTTGAAGTGAATATATATCTTAAGAAATTCTGAAGATATACGAAGTGAACACAAATCTTAAGAAAATCTGATGATATTTGAAGTGAATATAAGTCTTTAGAAAATGTGATGAAATTTGAAATGAATATAAGTCTCTAGAAAATTTGAGGAAAACCTGATGAAACTTCACTTGAACATAAATCTTAAGAAAATACGATGGAATCTGAAGTGAACATAGATCCGAAGAAATTTGAAGTGAATATAAATCTTAAGAAATTATGAAGAAATACAAAGTGAACAAAAATCCTACGAAATCTTATTATATTTGAAGTGAATATAAGTCTTTAGAAAATGTGATGAAATTTGATATTATTATATGTCTAGAAAATCTGAGGAAAACCTGATGAAACCTAATGTGAACATAAATCTTAAGAACATCTGACGGAATCTGAATTGAACATAAATATGTAGAAATTTGAAGTGAATATATATCTTACGAGATTCTGAAAATATACCAAGTGAACATAAATCTTAAGAAAATCTGATAATATTTGAAGTGAATATAAGTCTTTTGAAATGAATTTTACATGAACATACAACCTAAGCAAATAGGATGGAATCTGAAGTGACTATAGATCTGAAGAAATTTGAAGTGAATATAATTATTACTTAATTATGAAGAAATACGAAGTGAACAAAATTTTTATGAAATATGATGATATTTGAAGTGAATATAATTCTTTAGAAAATGTGATGAAATTTGAAATAATTATAAGTCTCTAGAAATTTTGAGGAAAACCCAATGAAACTTCACGTGAACATAAATCTTCAGAAAATACGATGGAATCTGATGTTATCATTGATCTGAAGAAATTTGAAGTGAATATAAATCTAAAGAAATTCTGAAGATATACGAATTGAACATAAATCTTAAGAAATATTACGATATTTGAAGTGAATATAAGTCTTTAGAAAATGTGACGAAATTTAAAATGAATAGAAGTCTTTTTAAAATTTAGGGAAAACCTGATGAAACCTGACGTGAACATAAATCTTAAGAAAATACGATGGAATCTGAAGTGAACATAGATCTGAAGAAATTTGAAGTGAATATAAATCTTAAGAAATTATGAAGAAATACGAAGTGAACAAAAATCTTAAGAAATCTAATGATATTTGAAGTGAATATAAGTCTTTAGAAAATGTGATGAAATTAAATTTACAAAATATACGAAGTGAACATAAATCTTAAGAAAATTATACGATATTTCAAGTAAATATAAATCTTTAGAAAATGTGATGAAATATTAAATGAATACAAGTCACTAGAAAAATTGAGGATAACCTGATGAAACTTTACGTGAAGATAAATCTTCAGAATATATGAGGATAACCTGATGAAACTTCACGTGAATATAAATCTTAAGAAATTTTGAAGATATACGAAGTGATAATAAATCTTAAAAAATCTAATGATATTTGAAGTGAATAAAAATCTTTAGAAAATGTCATGAAATTTAAAATGAATATAAATCTCTAGAATATATGAGGAAAACCTGATGAAACTTGATTTGAACATAAATCTTAAGAAAATATGATGGAATTTGAATTTAACATAGATATGTAGAAATTTGAAGTGAATATATATCTTAAGAAATTATGAAAATATACAAAGTGAACATAAATCTTAAGAAAATATTATGATACTTGAAGTGAATATAAGTCTTTAGAAAATGTGATGAAATTTGAAATGAATATAAGTCTCTAGAAAATTTGAGGAAAACCTGATGAAACTTCACGTGAACATAAATCTTAAGAAAATACGATGGAATCTGAAGTGAACATAGATCTAAAGAAATTTGAAATGAATATAAATCTTAAGAAATTTTGAAGAAATACAAAGTGAACATAAATCTTAAGAAATGTAATGATATTTGTGGAAAACCTGATGAAACTTTACGTGTATATAAATCTTAAGAAAATACAATGGAATATGAATTTAACATAGATATGTAGAAATTTTAAGTGAATATATATCTTCAGAAATTTTGAAAATATACGAAGTGAACATAAATCTTAAGAAAATCTGATGATACTTGAAGTGAATATAAGTCTTTAGAAAATGTGATGAAATTTTAAAAGAATATAAGTCCCTATAAAATTTGAGGAAAACCTGGTGAAACTTGACGTGAACATAAATCTTAAGAAATTCTCATGGACTCTGAATTGTACATAGATATGTAGAAATTTGAAGTGAATATAAATCTTAAGAAATTCTGAAAATACACGAAGTGAACATAAATCTTAAGACAATCTGATGATATTTGAAGTGAATATAAGTCTTTAGAAAATGTGATGAAATTTGAAATGAATATAAGTCACTAGAAAATTTGAGGAATACGTGATGAAACTTCACGTGAACATAAATCTTCAGAAAATACGATGGAAATCAAAAGTGAACATAGATCTGAAGAAATTTGAAGTGAATATATATCTTAAGAAATTCAAGAAGATACAAGTGAACATAAATCTTAAGAAAATCTGATGATATTCTAAGTGAATATAAGTCTTTAGAAAATGTGATGAAATTTGAAATGAATATAAGTCTCTAGAAAATTTGAGGAAAACCTGATGAAACTTCACGTGAACATAAATCTTAAGAAAATACTATTGAATCTGAAGTGAACATAGATCTGAAGAAATTTGAAGTGAATATAAATCTTAAGAAATTATGAAGAAATACGAAGTGAACAAAAATCTTTAGAAATCTGATTATATTTGAAGTGAATATAAGTCTTTAGTAAATGTGATGAAATTTAAAATGAATATAAGTCTCTTGAAAATTTTAGGAAAACTTGACGAAACTTGACGTGAACATAAATCTTTTGAAAATCTGACGGAATCTAAATTTAACATAAATATGTTGATATTTGAAGTAAATATATATCTTAAGAGATTCTGAAAATATACCAAGTGAACATAAATCTTAAGAAAATATGATAATATTTGAAGTGAATATAAGTCTTTAGAAAATGTGATGAAATTTGAATTGAATATAAGTAACTAGAAAATTTAAGGAAAACCCGATGAAACTTTACGTGAAAATAAATCTTTAGAAAATACAATGGAATCTAAAGTAAACATAGATCTGAAGAAATTTGAAGTGAACATATATCTTAAGAAATTATGAAGATACACGAAGTGAACATAAATTTTATGAAATTCTGATGATATTTAAAGTGAATATAAGTCTTTAGAAAATGTGATGAAATTTTAAATGAATATAAGTCACTGGAAAATTTTAGGAAAACTTGATGAAACTTGACGTGAACGTACGTCTTAAGAAAATACAATGGAATCTAAAGAAATTTGAAGTGAATATAAATCTTAAGAAATTATGAAGAAATACGAAGTCAACAAAAATCTTAAGAAATCTGATGATATTTGAAGTGAATATAAGTCTATAGAAAATGTGATAAAATTTGAAATGAATATAAGTCTCTAGAAAATTTGAGGCAAACCCGATGAAACTTGACGTGATCATAAATCCTAAGAAAATACGATGGACTCTGATGTGAACATAGATCTGAAGAAATTTGAAGTGAATATAAATCTTAAGAAATTATGAAGAAATACGAAGTGAACAAAAATCTTTAGAAATATGATGATATTTGAAGTGAATATAAGTCATCAGAAAATGTGATGAAATTTGAAATGATTATAAGTCTCTAGAAAATTTGAGGAAAACCTGGTGAGAATTCACGTGAACATAAATATTCCGAATATAAGATGGAAATCTAAAGCGAACATAGATCTACAGAAATTTGAAGTGAATATATAACTTAAGAAATTTTGAAGTTATATGAAGTGAACATAAATCTTAAGAAAATCCTATGATATTTGAAGTGAATATAAGTCTTTAGAAAATCTGATGAAATTTGAAATCAATAGAAGTCACTAGAAAATTTGATGAAAACTTGATGAAACCTTACGTGAACATAAATCTTCCGAAAATACGATGGAAATCTAAAGTGAACTTAGATCTGAAGAAATTTGAAGTGAATATATATCTTAAGAAATTCTGAAGATATACGAAGTGAACATAAATCTTAAGAAAATCAGATGATATTTGAAGTAAATATAAGTCTTTAGAAAATGTGATGAAATTTGAAATGAATATAAGTCACTAGAAAATTTGAGGAAAACCTGATGAAACTTCACGTGAACATAAATCTTCAGAAAATACGATGGAATCTGAAGTGAACATAGATCTGAAGAAATTTGAAGTGAATATAAATCTTAAGAAATTATGAAGAAATACAAAGTGAAAAAAAATCTTAAGAAATCTTATGATATTTGAAGTGAATATAAGTCTTTAGAAAATGTGATTAAATTTGAAATGATTATAAGTCTCTAGAAAATTTGAGTAAAACCTGATGAAACTTGACATGAACATAAATCTTAAGAAACTCTAATGGCATCTGAATTGAACATAGATATGTAGAAATTTGAAGTGAATATATATCTTAAGAAATTATGAAAATATACAAAGTGAACATAAATCTTAAGAAAATCTGATGATATTTGAAGTGAATATAAGTCTTTAGAAAATGTGATGAAATTTGAAATGAATATAAGTCACTAGAAAATTTGAGGAAAACCTGATGAAACTTCACGTGAACATAAATCTTAAGAAAATACGATGGAATCTGAAGTGAACATAGACCTAAAGAAATTTGAAGTGAATATAAATCTTAAGAAATTTTGTGAAATACGGAGCGGACATAAATCTTAAGAAATGTAATGATATTTGTGGAAAACCTGATGAAACTTTACGTGTATATAATCTAAGAATATACAATGGAATCAATTTAACATAGATATGTAGAAATTTAAAGTCAATATAAATCTTAGAAATTTGAAATATACTAAGTGAACATAAATCTTAAGAAAATCTTATGATATTTGAAGTGAATATAAGTCTTTAGAAAATGTGATGAAATTTGAAATGAATATAAGTCTCTAGAAAATTTTAGGAAAAACGAGGTGAAACTTGACGTGAACATAAATCTTAAGAAAATCTGATGGAATCGAAGTGAACATAGATATGTAGAAATTGAAATGAATATAAATCTTAAGAAATTTGAAAATATACTAAGTGAACATAAATCTTAAAAACTGATGATATTTGAAGTGAATATAAGTCTTTAGAAAATGTGATGAAATTTGAAATGAATATAAGTCTCTAGAAAATTTGAGGAATACCTGATGAAACTTCACGTGAACATAAATCTTAAGAAAATACGATGGAATCAAAAGTGAAATAGATCTAAGAAATTTGAAGTGAATATAAATCTTAAAAATTCAAGAAGATATACAGTGAACATAAATCTTAAGAAAATCTGATGATATTTGAAGTGAATATAAGTCTTTAGAAAATTTGATGAAATTTGAAATGAATATAAGTCTCTAGAAAATTTGAGAAAACTTGATGAAACTGTGAACATAAATCTTAAGAAAATACAATGAAATCTAAAGGAACATAGATCTAAAGAAATTTGAAGTGAATATAAATCTTAAGAAATTCTAAAGAAATACAAAGTCAACAAAATCTTAAGAAATCTGATGATATTTGAAGTGAATATAAGTCTTTAGAAAATGTGATAAAATTTGAAATGAATATAACTCTCTATAAAATTTGAGAAAAACCCGATGAAACTTGACTTGAACATAAATCCTAATAAAATACGATGGAATCTGAAGTGAACATAGATCCCAAGAAATTTGAAGTGAATATAAATCTTAAGAAATTCAAGAAATATAATGAATGAATATAAATCTTAGAAATCTTATGATATTTGAAGTGAATATAAGTCTTTAGAAAATGTGATGAAATTTAAAATGAATATAAGTCTCTAGAAAATTGAGAAAACAATGAAACTTGACGTGAACATAAATCCTGAGAAAATACGATGGAATCTGATGTGAACATAGATCTGAAGAAATTTGAAGTGAATATAAATCTTATGAAATTATGAAGAAATACGAAGTGAAAAAAAATCTTCAGAAATCTGATGATATTTGAAGTGAATATAAGTGATCAGAAAATGTGATGAAATTTGAAATGATTATAAGTCTCTAGAAAATTTGAGGAAAACCTGATGAGAATTCACGTGAACATAAATATTCCGAAAATACGATGGAAATCTAAAGTGAACATCGATCTACAGAAATTTGAAGTGAATATATAACTTAAGAAATTCTGAAGATATATGAAGTGAACATAATTCTTATTAAAATCTTATGATATTTGAAGTGAATATAAGTCTTTAGAAAATCTGATGAAATTTGAAATTAATATAAGTCACTAGAAAATTTGAGGAAAACATGATGAAACTTCCGTGAACATAAATCTTAGAAAATACGATGGAATCTTAAGTAGACATGAAGAAATTTGAAGTGAATATAAATCTTAAGAAATTCTAAAGAATACGAAGTGAACATAAATCTTAAAAAATCTGATGATATTTGAAGTGAATATAAGTCTTTAGAAAATGTGATGAAATTTGAAATGAATATAAGTCTCTAGAAAATTTAAGGAAAACTTGATGAAACTTCACGTGAACATAAATCTTAAGAAAATACGATGGAATCTGAAGTGAACATAGATCTGAAGAAATTTGAAGTGAATATAAATCTTAAGAAATTCTGAAGAAATATGAAGTGAACAAAATCTTAAGAAATATGATGATATTTGAAGTGAATATAAGTCTTTAGAAAATGTGATGAAATTTGAAATGAATATAAGTCTCTAGAAAATTTGAGGAAAACCTGATGAAACTTGACATGAACATAAATCTTAAGAAAACGATGGAATCTGAAGTGAACATAGATCAAAGAATTTTAAGTGAATATAAATCTTAAGAAATTTCAAGAAATACGGTGGACAAAAATCTTTAGAAATCGATGATATTTCAAGTGAATATAAGTCTTAGAAAATGTGATGAAATTTGAAATGATTATAAGTCTTTAGAATATTTGAGAAAACCTGATGAAACTTGACGTAACATAAATCTTAAGAAAATTTGATGGAACTGAAATGAACATAGATATGTAGAAATTTTAGTGAATATTATCTTAAGAAATTCTTAAAATATGAAGTGAAC
>CM038795.1:172223413-172267553 GCA_021764765.1 Vicia sativa
CGATGAAACTTCACGTGAACATAAATCTTAAGAAAATACGATGGAATGCGAAGTGAACATAGATCTAAAGAAATTTGAAATGAATATAAATCTTAAGAAATTTTGAAGAAATACAAAAGTGAACATAAATCTTAAAAATGTAATGATATTTGTGGAAAACTTGATGACTTTCGTGTATGTAAATCTTAAGAAAATACCGATGGAATATGAATTTAACATGGATATGTAGAAATTTTAAGTGAATATAAATCTTGAGGAAATTTGAAAATATCTGAAGTGAACATAAATCTTAAGAAAATCGATGATACTTGAAGTGAATATAAGTCTTTAGAAAATGTGATGAAATTTTAAAGAATATAAGTCCTATAAAATTTGGGAAAACACAGGTGAAACTTAGCGTGAACATAAATCTTAAGAAATCTCATGGACTACGAATGTACATGGATATGTAGAAATTTGAAGTGAATATAAATCTTAAGAAATTCGAAAATACACAGAGAGTGAACATAAATCTTTAGACAATCGATGATATTTGAGTGAATATGGAGTGTTTAGAAAATGTGATGAAATTTGAAATGAATATAAGTCACTTTCGAAAAATTGAGAATAAATGAAACTTCACGTGAACATAAATCTTGAGAAAATACGATGGAAATCAAAGAGTGAACATAGAATGGAAAGATTTGAGTGAATATATATCTTAAGAAATTACGAAGAAATATGAAGTGAACATAAATCTTAAAAAATATGATGATATTCTAAGTGAATATAAGTCTTTAGAAAATTTGATGAAATTTGAAATGAATATATGTCACTAGAAAATTTGAGAAAGAGCATGAAACTTCACGTGAACATAAATCTTGAAAATACTATTGAATGCGAGAGTGAACACGAGTTGAAGAAATTTGAGTGAATATAAATCTTAAGTAATTATGTCTGAAGTGAACAAAATCTTTAAATCGATTATGTTTGAAGTGAATATAAGTCTTTAGTAAATGTGATGAAATTTAAAATGAATATAAGTCTCTTGATTTTAGGAGAAAACCAGCGAAACTTAATGAACATAAATCTTTTGAAAATCTGCGGAATCTAAATTTGAACATAAAGTATCAGTGAAATTTGAAGTAAATATAAATCTTAAGAAATTAGAAGAATATACAAAGTGAACATAAATCTTGAAAATATGATAATATTTGAGTGAATATAAGTCTTTAGAAATGTGATGAAATTTAGTTGAATATATAGTATAGAAGTTTAAGGGAAGGCAGTGAAACTTTCACGGTGAAGATAAATCTTTAAGTACAGTGGATCTAAAGGAAGGCATGGTCTGAAGAAATTTGAGTGAGACATATATCTTAAGAGTTGAGAGATACAGGTGGAACATAAATTTTATGGAATTGATGATTTAAAGTGAATATAGGTCTTTGGAAAATGTGATGAAATTTTTAGATGAATATGAAGTCAGCTGGAAGGATTTTGGGAAAGACTTGATGGAGCTTGGTGAGCGTAAATCTTAAGAAAATGCAATGGAATCTAAAGGAATTTGAGTGAATATAAATCTTAAGAATTTGAAGAAATCTGAAGTCAACAAAATCTTAAGAAATCTCATGATATTTAGTGAATATAAGTCTATAGAAAATGTGATAAAATTTGAAATGAATATAAGTCTCTAGAAATTTGAAACAGAGCAGTGGAAACTTGATCATAAATCCTAAGAAAATCGATGGACTACGGTGGCAGACATAGATCGAGAAGAAATTTGAAGTGAATATAAATCTTAAGAATTATGAAGAAATCAGAAGTGAACAAAAATCTTTAAGAAATATGATGATATTTGAGTGAATATAAGTCATCGAGAAAATGTGATGAAATTTGAAATGATTATAGTCTCTCTAGAAAATTTGAGGAAAACACGGTGAGGAATTCACGTGAACATAAATATTAAGAATATAAGATGGAAATCTAAAGCAGAACATAGATCTACGAAATTTGAAGTGAATATATAACCCAAGAATTTTGAAGAGTTATGAAGTGAACATAAATCTTAAGAGAGTCTATGATATTTGAAGTGAATATAAGTCTTTAGAAAATGAGTGAAATTTGAAATCAATAAGTCACTAAATTTGATGAAACTTGATGAAACCTTAAGTGAACATAAATCTTCCCGAAATGATAAATCTAAAGTGAACTTAGATGAGAAGAAATTTGAAGTGAATATATATCATAAGAAATTAAGAAAATATCTGAGTGAACATAAATCTTAAGAAAATCGAGATGATATTTGAAGTAAATATAAGTCTTTAGAAAATGTGATGAAATTTGAAACGAATATAAGTCACTTGAAAGTTTGAGGAAAACCTGATGAAATTTCACGTGAACATAAATCTTCAGAAAATACGATGGAATCTGGTGTGAACAAAGATTTGAAGAAATTTGGAGTGCATATAAATCTTAATAAATTCTGAAGATATACGAAGTGAGCATAAATCTTAAGAAATATGATGATAATTTAAGTAAATATAAGTCTTTAGAAAATGTGATGAAATTTGAAATGATTATAATTCTTTAGAAAATTTGATGAAAACCTGATGAAACTTCACGTGAACAAAAATCTTCAAAAATAGATGGAATACGAGGTGAACATAGATACGAGAAGAAATTTCAGAGTGAATATAAATGCGAAGAAATTCTTAAGATATACGAAGTGAACATAAATCTTAAGAAATATGATGATATTTGAAGTGAATATATGTGTTTAGAAAATGTGATGAAATTTGAAATGATTATAAGTCTCTAGAAAATTTTAGGAAAACCTGGTTAAAATTGACGTGAACATAAATCTTAAAAAAATTTGATGGAATTGGAAATGAATATAAGTCATTTCAAAATTTTAGGAAAACTTGATGAAACATCACGTGAACATAAATCTTCATAAATTACGATGGAATCAGAAGTGAACATAGATCTATGAAATTTGAAGCGAATATAAATCTTAAGAAATGCTGAAGAAATACGAAGTGAAAAAAAATCTTAAGAAATATGATAATATTTTAAGTGAATATAAGTCTTTAGAAAATGTGATGAAATTTGAAATGAATCTAAGTCGGTAGAAAATTTGAGAAAACATTGGAAACTTCACGTGAACATAAATCTTGAAAATGATGGAATCAAAGTGAACATAGATACGAATAAATTTGAGTGAATATATCATTAAGTTTAGAAGATATCACAGTGAACATAAATCTAAAAAATCGATGTTTAGTGAACATATGTCTTTAGAAAATGTGATGAAATTTAAAATGAATATAAGTCACTATAAAAATTTGAGGAAAACCTGGTGAAACTTCACGTGAATATAAATCTTCGGAAAATACGATGGAATCAAAAGTGAAAATAGTTTTATAGAATTTCTAAATGAATATAAATCTTGAGAAATTATGATGAAATACGAAGTAATCAAAAATCTTAAGAAAATCCTATGATATTTGAAGGGAACATAAGTCTTTAGAAAATATGATGAATTTTGAAATGAATGTGAGTCAATAAAAAATTTGAGGAATACCTGATGAACTTAAAGTGAACATAAATCTTCAGAAAATACGATGGAATCTGAATTTAACATAGATATGTAGAAATTTGAAGTGAATATATATCTTAAGAAATTATGAAAATATACAAAGTGAACATAAATCTTAAGAAAATCTGATCATATTTGAAGTGAATATAAGTCTTTATAAAATGTGATTAAACTTGAAATGAATATAAGTCACTAGAAAATTTGAGGAAAACCTGATGAAACTTCACGTGAACATAAATCTTAAGAAAATACGATGGAATCTGAAGTGAACATAGACCTAAAGAAATTTGAAGTGAATATAAATCTTAAGAAATTTTGTAGAAATACGAAGTGGACATAAATCTTAAGAAATGTAATGATATTTGTGGAAAACCTGATGAAACTTTACGTGTATATAAATCTTAAGAATATACAATGGAATCTGAATTTAACATAGATATGTAGAAATTTTAAGTCAATATATATCTTCAGAAATTTTGAAAATATACGAAGTGAACATAAATCTTAAGAAAATCTTATGATACTTGAAGTGAATATAAGTCTTTAGAAAATGTGATGAAATTTTAAATGAATATAAGTCTCTACAAAATTTTAGGAAAACGTGGTGAAACTTGACGTGAACATAAATCTTAAGAAAATCTGATGGAATCGGAATTGAACATAGATATGTAGAAATTTGAAATGAATATAAATCTTAAGAAATTCAGAAAATATACGAAGTGAACATAAATCTTTAAACAATCTGATGATATTTGAGTGAATATAAGTGTTTAGAAAATGTGACAAAATTTAAAATGAATATAAGTCACTCGAAAATTTGAGGAATACCTGATGAAACTTCACGTGAACATAAATCTTAAGAAAATACGATGGATCAAAAGTGAACATAGATCTGAAGAAATTTGAAGTGAATATATATCTTAAGAAATTCTGAAGATATACGAAGTGAACATAAATCTTAAGAAAATCTGATGATATTTGAAGTGAATATAAGTCTTTAGAAAATTTGATGAAATTTGAAATGAATATAAGTCACTAGAAAATTTGTGGAAAACTTGATGAAACTTGATGTGAACATACGTCTTAAGAAAATACAATGAAATCTAAAGGTAACATAGATCTAAAGAAATTTGAAGTGAATATAAATCTTAAGAAATTCTAAAGAAATACAAAGTCAACAAAAATCTTAAGAAATCTGATGATATTTGAAGTGAATAAAAGTCTTTAGAAAATGTGATAAAATTTGAAATGAATATAACTCTCTATAAAATTTGAGAAAAACCCGATGAAACTTGACTTGAACATAAATCCTAATAAAATACGATGGAATCTGAAGTGAACATAGATCTGAAGAAATTTGAAGTGAATATAAATCAAAAGAAATTCTGAAGATATACGAATTGAACATAAATCTTTAGAAATCTTATGATATTTGAAGTGAATATAAGTCTTTAGAAAATGTGATGAAATTTAAAATGAATATAAGTCTCTAGAAAAATTGAGGAAAACCCAATGAAACTTGACGTGAACATAAATCCTGAGAAAATACGATGGAATCTGATGTGAACATAGATCTGAAGAAATTTGAAGTGAATATAAATCTTATGAATTAATGAGAGAGTGAAAAAAAAAAATCTTCAGAAATCTGATGATATTTGAAGTGAATATAAGTGATCAGAAAATGTGATGAAATTTGAAATGATTATAAGTCTCTAGAAAATTTGAGGAAAACCTGATGAGAATTCACGTGAACATAAATATTCCGAAAATACGATGGAAATCTAAAGTGAACATCGATCTCTGATTTGAGTGAATATATAACTTAGATTAGAGATATGAAGTGAACATAATTCTTATTAAAATCTTATGATATTTGAAGTGAATATAAGTCTTTAGAAAATCTGATGAAATTTGAAATTAATATAAGTCACTAGAAAATTTGATGAAAACATGATGAAACTTCACGTGAACATAAATCTTCAGAAAATACGATGGAGTCTTAAGTGAACATAGATCTGAAGAATTCTGAAGTGAATATATATGTTAAGAAATTCTAAAGATATACAAAGTGAACATAAATCTTAAAAAAATCTGACGATATTTGTAGTGAATATAAGTCTTTAGAAAATGTGATGACATTTGAAATGAATATAAGTCACTAGAATATTTAAGGAAAACTTGATGAAACTTCACATGAAAATAAAGCTTCAGAAAATACGATGGAATCTGAAGTGAACATAGATCTGAATAAATTTGAAGTGAATATAAATCTTAAGAAATTCTGAAGAAATACGAAGTGAACAAAAATCTTAAGAAATATGATGATATTTGAAGTGAATATAAGTCTTTAGAAAATAAGATGAAATTTGAAATGAATATAAGTCTCTAGAAAATTTGAGGAAAACCTGATGAAACTTGACAAGAACATAAATCTTAAGAAAATACGATGGTATCTAATGTGAACATAGATCTAAAGAAATTTTAAGTGAATATAAATCTTAAGAAATTCTGAAGAAATACGAAGTGGACAAAAATCTTTAGAAATCTGATGATATTTCATGTGAATATAAGTCTTTAGAAAATGTGATAAAATTTGAAATGATTATAAGTATTTAGAATATTTGAGGAAAACCTGATGAAACTTGACGTTAACATAAATCTTAAGAAAATTTGATGGAATTTGAAATGAACATAGATATGTAGAAATTTTAAGTGAATATATATCTTAAGAAATTCTTAAAATATACGAAGTGAACATAAATCTTAAGAAAATCTGATGATATTTGATGTGAATATAAAGCCCATCGTCGCTTTGCATAAAAGCCCTCGTCGCCAATGCAATGTATGTTGTAACACCCCAATTCTACCCAAAGTTTTATATGCAAAAATCAGAGTAATTTTAAAAATTTCATAAATTAAATACTGAGGCGTTACATCATCAAAAACAACTCACTTTAAAACAGTTTACTTTAAAGTATAAATTTTGGATACATAGCATCACAGGAAAACATTAATTGATTCATAGAAATCAAAACATCTCCTTTATTAAACTTCCTCATCAAAATCATGTTTTTATGAATTATGGTTCTTATTCACAAAAGGAATAATAATAAAATAACAACAACAAGACGACATAAATATTTCCCCAGAGTGCTACGTATCGGGCGACAGGCTGGAGCTAACGGCTATAGACTCCGTCTTCATAACCCACGTTACCAATATATAGGTAATGGCGAAACAAGTAAAGGGTGAGATACTCCAAAACATATAATTAAGGCATGATAAAATATATATATATATATATATATATATATATATATATATATATATATATATGTGTCGGAATTATAAAGGGTATAGATTAATAAGTGTAATTCCAACACATAAACAAAACTCACTTACTTTACTAGTCACCCTATTGTGTATAACCTACACTTTATCACCATAACCTTACCGGCATAAACGTCACAACAAACATAAACTTCCATCACCACGAAATCGTCACGAGCTAATACATCACTAATTAACACGGTAGTCTTAAACAACAACATCAACCAACAACATTAAATAATGCTAGTAATATAAGCAACATAACAAATCATCACAAATTGGCTAAAGCCCATCTTCGCTTTTGGCATAAAGCCCATCTTCACTTTTGGCATAAAGCCCATCATCACAATATCATCACAAACATCATCACATCATATATCATCCATCAATCGACAAAAACCCAACGCCAAACAACTCAAACATAAACATAACCGACTCCATGAGACACGACTATGTTATGCATGTGGTACCCATCGCCTTGTCCGTAATTAGGGACACTTGGCATAAAGCCGATCTTCGCTCGGCATAAAAGCCTCTTCGGTTGGCATAAAAGCCCTCTTTGCTTATGCAATGTATGTGACTCGACAATAAAACAACACAACACACAACACACCATCAAAATTGGCATAAAGCCCACATCGCCATAATTTATCCAAAACAAGATAAATATATCATCGCCTCATAATTGCATTATGCAAACATCACTAATAAATTCATCAAAAGTCATGCATTCACAAATCAGACGCATTTATTAACAACATCAATTTAACCATCACATCATCATGTACAAAACATATTTCATCGTTGCATTTCAACAAGTATTCATTAATAAATACTGGCAAATCTTACGTTTATTCACCGTATCATCATTAATTAATTCACTAAATTCAAAGCGGAAAATAGTCAAACACCTATAATCGATCACGAAAGCCATTCTAACAACAATTATTATCATGATGGCGTCGATCGGATTGTCCATACGTACCTTAAATCTACTAAAACACCGTCCGATTAAATTTTACCGCAAATTGGCCTATTTCGGGTCGTCTCGTAAAAACTCGTAATTTCCAAAAACTAACCTCACCACTACGTTCTACACATCGAATTTAGCTAGCACGTCAATTTTCGTCAAATTCGGAGCAACTTGCTCTGTCGTCGAATTTACCGAAATCAGAAAATCGGAACATAATCAGATTCTAAATTTAATCATCTATCTTATCCCCTAATTATATTTTATGGTTACCAAATGCTACTAGGTGGAATTGGCATATTTAAGAAAGATAGTAGCCATTGCAATGAAAATTATGCAGGAAAAATTCATTGACAGCAAACAGAAAAACCATGTTACAGCAAAACAGAAAATTCCAATTTCCGTTTCTTCTTCACTCATTGGGGACGCACGTCCCACACAACAAAGGATAAGGGAGGCGGTTGCCTCAACCCCCTTATGCCATCCATCCAAATTATTTTCATTCCCTACGTTTTTTGTACAATTCCAGTTTCTTAATTTTTTTTGTTTTTCCTAGTTTACTGTTAGATTTTTCCATTCCAATTCCATTCTTATTTTTTTTATTTTTTTATTTCTATCTTAACTTCTATTTACCAAACACTACAACACCAATAACAATACCCCTAATCTTTACAACAATTCCAACTCTTCTAAACATCTCAACAATCACCTAACAAAACCCTATAACTTACTATCAATTTTTCCCAATCCAAACTATCACTAATAAACCCTAACAATATGAAATGGAAATCAAACCATCAAACACCCAACTCAAAACTCCAACACCAATTTTCATCACAAATCCACCATATATGTATCAAAACCTAACTATAGGAAGTGGAGAATCAAACCCCTTACCTCTAGTTTGGTCGATCCATGGTGATGCTCCAAAGCTCAACCTCAAGCTTCCTCTCTTGCTCATGATCTTCCTCTTCTTCTCCTCTTATTCTTCTCCTCCCAAAACCCTTCTATTCCTCTCAAGTTTATATTTTGGTTTTGTGTTCACAATGGAAGGAAAAGGAAAGAAAATGGTTTTTATAACTTGCTTTCTTACTAGCTTCTAAGTTCACATGTTTGGTTTTGCTATTTAGAATGGAAGGAAAGTGAGGAGAAATGATTCTTATAATGGTATTTTTCCCTACTAGTAAGCCAAGGGTGAAAAACCCAATTCTAACAAAATGTTCCCCATACCCCCACTAATATCATTAACTCAATCAATTAAAATAATTCCGGGGAGTTAAATATCGGATCCGAATAATATTTTATCGGACCAAACGGAATAAAACCGAACCAAACAAAACGTCGCTTGATGAATTAATAGATATATTAATTAACATAAATATTCTTGTCACAAAGCAAACATGGATCGGTAAATCGAAAATATTAATATAATATCATATTAATTAAAACAGGGCGTTACATATGTGACTCGACAATAAAAACAACACCACAAAAGCATCATCATCGCTCATCAAAATTGACATAAAGTCCACGTTGCCATATTTATCCACATCAAGATAAACATATCATCGCATCGCATATCATCAAGTATTCATTAATAAATACACTGTCGCAAACATCATATTCAATCACACCACATCATTATCAATTAATTCACCAAATTCCAAATACGAAAAAATAATCAAAATACCAATAATCGTCACGAAAGCCACTCTTAATAACCGACATTAATCATAATCGTCAACATCGCAATTGGATTGTCCATACGTGTCTTAAATCGACTAAAACGCAATCCAATTCAATTTAACCGTAATTTGGCCTATTTCGGGTTATTTCGTAAAAACTCATAGTTTCGAAAAACTAACCTCACCACTACGTTCTACACGTCGAACTTAGCTAGCACGTCAATTTTCGTTGAATCCGGAGCAACATGCTCCGTCGCCGAAATTACCGAAATTGGAAAATCGGAACATAATCGGGTTCCAAATTTAATAGGCTAACTTATGTCCTAATTATATTTTATTAATACTAACTAGTAGTATGAATAATTAAGGAAATTGGATGAAACAGAAGCTAATTATGCAGGAATGCAGAAAATAGAAACTCCAAAAATATGGGAAACAGCAAAACAGAAAATGGCACGAAACCTCCCCCCCATGGCTACACGGGATGAACGTCCCAAGGGTCCTAAAGAAAGAGGCGGGCGCCCACTAGTGGGACGGCCGCCCCTCAAGCTGAGGTGGGCGCCTCCCCCTGCATCCACCCTCCACGAGATTTTTCTTCATCTTCCCTGTTTTGTTTCTTTCTCTTGCTCTTCTTCTTCTTCTTCCAAAACCCTCTCTTTCTCTCTAGACTACTATGTTTGACTTTGTGTTTGAAATGGAAAGAAAAATAATGAAAAGTGTTTTTATGTTATTTTCTTACTAGTAAGCCAAGGGTGTAAACCAAATCCAAAGCCATTTGACCTCACACCCCTAACTTAATTTATTAATTAACACCTTAATAATATCTAATAATATTATTAACTCAATTATTTAAAATAATTCTGGGGAATTAAATATCGGTACCAATAATATTTTACCGAACCAAACGGAACGTCACCAAATATATTAATAGATATATCGATTAATATAAATATTCTCGTCACCAAAACAATCGTCAAATGGTAACTCAAAAATATTAATATAATATAATAATATTAAATAAAACGGGGCATTACAAATATAAATCTTTAGAAAGTGTGATGAAATTTGAAATGAATATAAGTCTCTAGAAAATGTAATGAAATTTGAGGAAAACCTGATGAAATTTTAAGTGAACATAAATCTTAGGAAAATCTAATGGAATCTCAAGTGAACATAGATCTGAAGAAATTCGAAGTGAATATAAATCTTAAGAAATTCTGAAGAAATACGAAGTGAACATAAATCTTAAGAAATATGATGATATTTGAAGTGAATATAAATCTTTAGAAAATGTGATGAAATTTGAAATAAATATATATCTTAAGAAATTTTGAAGATATACGAAGTGAACTTAAATCTTAAGAAAATTTGATAATCTTTGAAGTGAATATAAGTCTTTAGAAAATGTGATGAAATTTGAAATGAATATAAGTCTCTAAAAAATTTGTGTAAAACTTGATGAAACTTCCGTGAACATAAATCTTAAGAAAATACAATGGAATCTGAAGTGAAGATTGATCTGAAGAAATTTGAAGTGAATATAAATCTTATGAATTATAAAGAAATTTGATGCTTTTGAAGTGAATATAAGTCTTTAGAAAATGTGATGAAATTTGATATGAATACAAGTCTCTAGAAAATTTGTAGAAAACCTGATGAAACTTGACCTGAACGAAAATCTTAAGAAAATACGACGGAATCTGAAGTGAACATAGATCTGAAGAAATTTGAAGTGAATATATATCTTAAGAAATTTTGAAGTTATACGAAGCGAACTTGAATCCTAAGACAATATGATGATATTTGAAGTGAATATAAGTCTTAAGATAATGTGATGAAATTCGAAATGAATATTACTCTCTAGAAAATTTGAGGAAAACCTGATGAAACTTCCGTGAACATGAATCTTAAGAAAATACGATGGAATCTGAAGTGAACATAGATCTGATGAAATTTGAGGTGAATATAAATCTTAAGAAATTCTGAAGAAATACGAAGTGAACAAAAATCTTAAAAAATCTGATGATTTTTTGAAGTGAATCTAAGTCTTTAGAAAATGTGGTGAAATTTGATAAGAATATATGTCTCTAGAAAGTTTTAGGAAAACCTAATTAAACATTACGTGAACAAAAATCCTAAGAAATTACGATGGAATCTAAAAGGAATATAGTTCTGAAGAAATTTGAAGTGAATATAAATCTTAAGAAATTCTGAAGATATATGAAGTGAACATAAAACTTAAGAAAATATGATGATATTTGAAGTGAATATAAGTCTTTAGAAAATGTGATGAAATTTGAAATGAATTTAAGTCCCTAGAAAATTTGAGGAAAACATGATTAAACTTCCGTGAACATAAATCTTAAGAAAATACGATGGAATCTGAAGTGAACATAGATCTGAAGAAATTTGAAGTGAATATAAATCTTAAGAAATACGAAGTGAACAAAAATCTTAAGAAATCTGATGATATTTGAAGTGAATATAAGACTTTAGAAAATGCGATGAAATTTGAAATGATTATAAGTCTCTAGAAAATTTGAGGAAAAGCTGATGAAGATTGACGGGAACATAAATCTTAAGAAAATATGATGGAATCTGAAGTGAACATTGATCTGATGAAATTTGAAGTGAATATAAATCTTAAGAAATTCCGAAGAAATACGAAGTGAACATAAATCTTAAAAAATATGATGAAATTTGAAGTGAATATAAGTCTTTAGAAAATGTGATGAAATTTGAAAGGAATATAAGTCTATTGAAATTTTAAGGAAAAAATGATGAAACATGACGTGAACATAAATTCTAAGAAAATACGATGGAATCTGAAGTGATCATAGATCTGAAGAAATTTAAAGTGAATATAAATCTAAAGAAATTTGACGTGAACATAAATCCTAAGAAAATACGATGGAATCTGAACTGAACATAGATCTGAAGAAATTTGAAGTGAATATAAATCTTAAGAAATTTTGAAGAAATACGAAGTGAACAAAAATCTTAAGAAATATGATGATTTTTGAAGTGAATATAAGTGTTTAGAAAATGTGATGAAATTTTATAAGAATATAAGTCTCTAGAAAATTTGAGGAAAACCTGATGAAACATCACGTGAACAAAAATCCTAAAAAATTACGATGGAATCTAAAGTGAAGATAGTTCTGAAGAAATTTGAAGTGAATATTAATATTAATAAATTCTGAAGATATATGAAGTGAACATAAAACTTAAGAAAATCTGATGATATTTGAAGTGAATATAAGTCTTTAGAAAATGTGATAAAAATTGAAATGAATATAAGTCTCTAGAAAATTTGAGGTAAACCTGATGAAACTTCCATGAACATAAATCTTAAGAAAATACAATGGAATCTGAAGTGAACATAGATCTGAAGAAATTTGAAGTCAATATAAATCTTAGGAAATTTTGAAGAAATACGAAGTGAACAAAAATCTTAAGAAATCTGATGATATTTGAAGTTAATATAAGTCTTTAGAAAATGTGATGAAATTTGAAATGATTATAAGTCTCTAGGAAATTTGAGGAAAACACTGAGGAAACATGACGTGAACATAAATCTTAAGAAAATCTGATGGAATCTGAAGTGATTATAGATCTGAAGAAATTTGATGTGAATATAAAATCTAAAGAAATTCTAAAGAAATACTTAGTGAACAAAAATCTTAAGAAATCTGATGATATTTGAAGTGAATATAAGTCTTTAGAAAATGTGATGAAATTTGAAATGATTATAAGTCTCTAGAAAATTTTAGGAAAACCTGATGAAAATTGACGTGAACATAAATTTTATGAAATTCTAAAGATATACGAAGTCAACACAAATCTTAAGAAAATCTGAAGATATTTGAAGTGAATATAAGTCTTCAGAAAATGTGATGAAATTTGAAAGAATATAAGTCTCTAGAAAATGTAATGAAATTTTAGGAAAACAACATGAAATTTTAAGCGAGCATAAATCTTAAGAATATCTGATGGAATATGAAGTGAACATAGATCTGAAGAATTTTGAAGTGAATATAAATCTTAAAAAATTCTTAAGAAATACGTAGTGAACATAAATCTTATGAAATCTGAAGATATTTGAGGTGAATATAAGACTTAACAAAATGTGATGAAATTTGAAATGAATATAAGTCTCTAGAAAATTTGAGGAAAACCTGATGAAACTTGACGTGAACATAAATATTAAGAAAATCTAATGGAATCTGAAGTGACCATAGATCTGAAGAAATTTTCAGTGAATATTAATCTTAAGAATTTCTGAATATATACAAAGTGAACATAAAACTTAAGAAATCTAATGATATTTGAAGTGAATATAAAATTTAAGAAAATGTGATGAAATTTGAAATAAATATAAGTGTCTAGAAAATTTGAAGAAACCATGATGAAACCAAACGTGAACATAAATCTTAAGAAAATTTGATGGAATTTGAATTAAACATAGATATGTAGAAATTTGAAGTGAATATATATCTTTAGTAAATTTGATGATATTTGAAGTGAATATAAGTCTCTAGAAAATTTGAGGTAAACCTGATGAAACTTCCGTGAACATAAATCTTAAGAAAATACAACGGAATCTGAAGTGAACATAGATCTGAAGAAATTTGAAGTCAATATAAATCTTAGGAAATTCTGAAGAAATACGAAGTGAACAAAAATCTTAAGAAATCTGATGATATTTGAAGTTAATATAAGTCTTTAGAAAATGTGATGAAATTTGAAATGATTATAAGTCTCTAGGAAATTTGAGGAAAACCTAAGGAAACTTGACGTGAACATAAATCTTAAGAAAATCTGATGGAATCTGAAGTGATTATAGATCTGAAGAAATTTGATGTGAATATAAAATCTAAAGAAATTCTAAAGAAATACTTAGAGAAAAAAATCTTAAGAAATCTGATGATATTTGAAGTGAATATAAGTCTTTAGAAAATGTGATGAAATTTGAAATGATTATAAGTCTCTAGAAAATTTGAAGAAAACTTGATGAAAATTGACATGAACATAAATCTTATGAAATTCTAAAGATATACGAAGTCAACACAAATCTTAAGAAAAGCTGAAGATATTTGAAGTGAATATAAGTCTTCAGAAAATGTGATGAAATTTGAAAGAATATAAGTCTCTAGAAAATGTAATGAAATTTTAGGAAAACAACATGAAATTTGAAGTGAGCATAAATCTTAAGAATATCTGATGGAATCTGAAGTGAACATAGATCTGAAGAAATTTGAAGTGAATATAAATCTTAAAAAATTCTTAAGAAATACGAAGTGATCATAAATCTTATGAAATCTGAAGATATTTGAGGTGAATATAAGACTTAACAAAATGTGATGAAATTTGAAATGAATATAAGTCTCTAGAAAATTTGAGGAAAACCTGATGAAACTTTACGTGAACATAAATATTAAGAAAATCTAATGGAATCTGAAGTGACCATAGATCTGAAGAAATTTGAAGTGAATAAAAATCTTAAGAATTTCTGAAGATATACAAAGTGAACATAAATCTTAAGAAATCTAATGATATTTGAAGTGAATATAAAATTTAAGAAAATGTGATGAAATTTGAAATAAATATTAGTGTCTAGAAAATTTGAGGAAACCCTGATGAAACCAAACGTGAACATAAATCTTAAGAAAATCTAATGGAATTTGAATTAAACATAGATATGTAGAAATTTGAAGTGAATATATATCTTTAGTAAATTTGATGATATTTGAAGTGAATATAAGTCTTTAGAAAATTTGATAAAAGTTGAAATGAATATAAATTCTCTAGAAATTTTGAGGAAAACCGGATGAAACTTCACGTGAACATAAATCTTCAGAAAATACGATGGAATCTGAAGAGAACATAGATCTGAAGAAATTTGAACTAAATATAAATCTGAAGAAATTAGGTAGAAACACGAAGTGAATATAGGTCTTAAGAAATCTTATGACATTTGAAGTGAATATAAGTATTTTAGAAAATGTGATGAAATTTGAAAAGAATATAAGTCTGTAGAAAATTTGAGGAAAACCTGACGAAACTTCACGTGAACATAAATTTTAAGAAAATACGACGGAATCTGAAGTGAACATAGATCTGAAGAAATTAGAAGTGAATATAAATATTAAGAAATTTTGAAGAAATACGAAGTGAACAAGAATCTTACAAAATTTTTATGATATTTGAAGTTCATATAAGTCTTTAGAATATGTGATGAAATTTGAAAACAATATAACTCTCTAGAAAATTTGAGAAAAACCTGATGAAAGTTAACGTGATCATATATCCTAAGAAAATACGATAGAATCTAAAGTGAACATAGATCTGAAGAAATTTGAAGTGAATTTAAATCTTAAGGAATTCTAAAGATATACGAAGTGAACATAAATCTTATGAAATCTGATGATATTCTTAGTGAACATAAGTCTAAAGAAAATGTGATGAAATTTTAAATGAATACAAGTCTCTAGAAAATTTGAGGAAAACCTTATGAAACTTGACATGAACATAAATCTTAAGAATATTTGATGGAATTTGAATTGAACATAGATATGTAGAAAATTGAAGTGAATATACATCTTAAGAAATTATCAAGATATAAAAAATGGACATAAATCATCAGAAAATCTGATGATATTTGAAGTGAATATAAATCTTTAGAAAATGTGATGAAATTTGAAAAGAATTTAAGTCTCTAGAAAATTTGACAAAAACCTAATGAAACTTCACGTGAATATAAATTTTAAAAAAATACGATGGAATCTGAAGTGAACATAGATCTGAAGAAATTTGAAGTGAATATAAATCTTAGGAATTTCTGAAAATTATTCAAATTGAACATTAATATGAAGAAATCGGATGATATTTAAAGTGAATATAAATCTTAAGAGAATGTGACGAAATTTGAAATAAATATAAGTCTCTAGAAAATTTGAGGAAACCCTGATGAAACTAAACGTGAACATAAATCTTAAGAAAATCTGATGGAATCTGAATTAAACGTAGATATGTAGAAATTTGAAGTGAATATATATCTTAAGTAATTCTTAAGATATACGAAGTGAACTTAAATCTTATGAAAATCTGATGATATTTGAAATGAATATAAGTCTTTAGAAAATTTGATAAAATTTGAAATTAATATAAAGTCTCTAGAAATTTTGAGGAAAACCGGATGAAACTTCACGTGAACATAAATCTTCAGAAAATATGATGGAATCTGAAGAGAACATAGATCTGTAGAAATTTGAACTGAATATAAATCTTAAGAAATTCTAAAGAAATACGTGTCATACCCCAAAATTTTCCCTCAAGACATTTCATACATCCATACTCAAAGATTCCTCAAGGGTTGATCAGACAAACCCTCTCCTAGACAATCAACCCAAACTAGGGTTTGGTATTTCTCAGATCAAGATGGGTTTCCAACATCTCCAATGGTCTTCATGCCTCCTCATATGCTTCAAGGGTTCTCCATGTCAAGTTTCAAGCCTCACAAGTCAAGTTTCCTCAGACAATTGCTCAGATGGTTGAAACTCAGTTGTATTGGACAAAAAGTCAACTGTGGTCAACATACAGTCAAACTTCATGATTTTTGGTCAACATCCTCATTTTGAAGTTACATTCATCATTTTATCAAGGGTTGATCATGATTCATCAAGAAAACTCAAGATTTGCTCAAAAGTCAAACTTTCCAAATTAGGGTTTCTTAGTGAAAAGTCAACCAAACTTTGACTGAGCATAACTTCTTCATAATTTCTCAGAAATTTTTCCACCACCTCTTGTTTTGAAGGAAATTCAATTCTCTACAACTTCATGTCTCACAAGAATGTTCAAAAAATGCTTCATTTGGAAGGTATGGATCAAAACATTACACGTCTTTTTCAAAGTCAACAAAAAGTAAACATTTTGTTTTGAAGATATATTGAGCATGGAAACTCCAATCGAGATGAAACCAAAGAGGTTGGTTAGAGGACTCTTAGAGCTTTCCAAAAAGTCCAAGAACACTCAAAAATATGGAAAATTGAGCAAAATACACCTTGTGCAAGTTGGGCAATTTTGAAGAAGTGCACAAAGAGAGATACTTGTAAAAATCAAAAATTTTGCAAATGGGCCTAGTTTTTCTTCATTCAAACTTGTTCCTTATACAATTAGGAACATCCAAGCCCAATGCCACGAATTTTAACTTTATTTTTCTATTTAATTTGGATTTTATTCATTTAAATACAAATTAAATTCAAAAATAAAGTATAAAATCAAAATTAATTGCAAATTGATTTTTTCTCTCATTCTTGGGATCCAAGTAACCCATAAAGGCTGGAAAATTTCGAAATTATCATGGATTTGGCAAGAATTTGATTGAAATTGATCAAAAAAGATAAGATTTGATTTTGTACAAAATCAAATAATCTTTGCATTGATTGATGATTATTTCTTCCTCAATCATTTCAATTTCCATCCATTATAAATATACAATGTATATCACATGAATTAGAAACAGAAAAATTGCTTGGAGAAACCCTAACCTAAAGTCAAAAACGTGCTCTTCAAGTAACTAGCAGCCTTGTTCCACTTGTTTCAAATGGTTTGAGGATCCAAACACGTTCCTTGACATCCCTGAAGCATCCTGACCTTTACATTGTCCAAAACATCAAGAATTGCAAGAACACGATTTCGGTTTGTCACACTTTTTCAAAATCGATTTCCATTATTCATGCATTTTTGACATGTTTTGTTGTTGTTTTGTGTTTAGACGAAGCTTGGAAGCTTTCGGGTGGTTTGATTGAATTTCCATGGCCCGAACACGAATCACCATTGCTAGGGTTTCGGTTTGAATTAGGGTTTCTTTAAAACGGAAAAATTGGACCAAAAGACCACCACCATCGTGTTCAGAACGATGTTTCCAATCGAACCATGCCCTTAAATGTCATTTATATTGCTTGTGTTTGATTTCGAGAAGGGGACTATAGCGTCATTGAGGCGCTATCTTTTCAAAAATTCAAAACGAAGAAGATGAAGCTTGGCGCGTGATTCTGGGCAATCAGGGGGTGACACTCGTTTACAAGCCATTCGCTCCGCTTCCATAACACGTGTGCACGCTAGCTCAGATGGCAAGGCTGCGCGTTGTTCACCCAGGGGACCTGAGTTCGATTCCCAGCCATGGCATCTGATTTTTTACAAGTTTGCAATATTTTCCTATTTTCTTATTTTCTTTTAATATTTTCATACAATTTAATTTATCTTTCATAATTTTTATCATGCATTAGAAAAATACCAAAAATATTTATTTTTTGCATACACATCAGAAAAATGTTTATTTAATTTATAAAATTGAAAATATTATTTTTGCATGCATATTTAATTTAATTTCAATTTTATCATTTAAATCACTTTTAATTGATTTTTAATTATTAAATTAACTCCAAAAAATCCCAAAAAAATTATTTTAGCATATTAATGTTATTTCCAGCATGAAAACATTTTTTCTCATTCAAAAATTATTATTTTTACTAACATTTTCCTCTTATTCAATTTCTTCGTATTTCCCGATTTTTCATCTGTATACAGGTTATCCCGTTTCGGACAATTTTTATCGCTTTTTTTATATTATGTAATTGCCTATGGAATGTAATAGTTTAATTAGGACTTTTATTTTCCGCACTTTTCAATTATGTATCTGCCCCAAAGCCATGTAATAACGTAGGATTTATCTTTCCGCATTTTACTTTCCACAATTTAATTTCCGCATCCTATAAACTGCTAGTAATTAGGCGTGTATGGCAAGATAAAAATTGGACATAGCTCACTCTTAACTTCAAGATAAAATATCTGAATTAACACACTCTTTTCACACATGCACCCCTTAGGGTAATTCTCTCTCGTTGCCTTTACGAAATCAAATGGTCAAGTCCCTCGAACGTAGAGGTATCCTAGCACCGTTGCCTTCAAAACAAATCATCATAGTCCCTTCGATACAAAGATCATAAGACCCACGATGTCGCCTCCGAATACATGATCTTGACCCTTGATTGTCGCCTACGAAAAATGATGATAGTCCCTTCGAATGTGCTAGGATACTTCCTACAAGTTGCCTTCTATGACCATACGATGTCCCTTCGAATGTCCCGCTTACATCCAACGAATGGGGTTACCTACCAACTAATGGTATGGATATCGCTAAAGGAACGTAAAATAATACGAAAACGACCAATTCTGAGTAGGTAATAAGACTTTTAGTTGCTTGCTCTATCAAAATACTTTTCACACCTTACACTTTTGTCAAAGTTCAACCTCTTTTCAAAGCGAAACATTTCTGAACACTTTGTATACATTCCTACATGAATCATTACAAAGTCAAAGCGAAATGCCTTTTCAAAAACATTTTTGTCAAACACACAGAAAGCACAATTTTGAAGTGATCTAAGAGCAACTAAGAGCCCGTAGATAACTACGGATGGAAAGGGGTGCTAATACATTCCCTTTTCATAACCTTCTCCCTTACTCAGAATCTAACAAAGGTCTTTTTCTGTACTTTTTACCTTCCCTTAATTGGATAAAAGAAAAGTCGGTGGCGACTCTTGCTATCCGCACATTTGCGATACAAAAAATCTCAAAGTCAGTTCACCGTATTACAATACGAAGTAAACATAAATCTTATGAAATCTGATGATATTTGAGGTGAATATAAGTCTTAACAAAATGTGATGAAATTTGAAATAAATATAAGTCTCTAGAAAATTTGAGGAAAACCTGATGAAACTTTACGTGAACATAAATATTAAGAAAATCTAATGGAATCTGAAGTGACCATAGATCTGAAGAAATTTTCAGTGAATATTAATCTTAAGAATTTCTGAATATATACAAAGTGAACATAAAACTTAAGAAATCTAATGATATTTGAAGTGAATATAAAATTTAAGAAAATGTGATGAAATTTGAAATAAATATAAGTGTCTAGAAAATTTGAAGAAACCATGATGAAACCAAACGTGAACATAAATCTTAAGAAAATCTGATGGAATTTGAATTAAACATAGATATGTAGAAATTTGAAGTGAATATATATCTTTAGTAAATTTGATGATATTTGAAGTGAATATAAGTCTTTAGAAAATTTGATAAAAGTTGAAATGAATATAAATTCTCTAGAAATTTTGAGGAAAACCGGATGAAACTTCACGTGAACATAAATCTTCAGAAAATACGATGGAATCTGAAGAGAACATAGATCTGAAGAAATTTGAACTAAATATAAATCTGAAGAAATTAGGAAGAAACACGAAGTGAATATAGGTCTTAAGAAATCTTATGACATTTGAAGTGAATTTAAGTCTTTTAGAAAATGTGATGAAATTTGAAAAGAATATAATTCTCTAGAAAAGTTGAGGAAAACCTGATGAAACTTCACGTGAACATAAATTTTAAGAAAATACATGGAATCTGAAGTGAACATAGATCTGATAAATATGAAGAAATCTGATGAAATCTGAAGAGTGTGATGATATTTGAAGTGAACATAAATATGAAGAAATCTGATGAAATTTGAAATGAATATAGGTCTCTAGAAAATTTGAGGTAAACGTGATGAAACTTGACGTGAACATAAATCTTAAGAAAATCTAATGGAATTTGAATTGAATATAGATATGTAGAAATTTTAATTGAATATAAATCTTAAAAATTAGAATATCACAAGTGAACATAAATCTTAAGAAAATCGATGATATTTGAAGTGAATATAAGTTTTAAAAATCGTGAAATTTGAAATGAATATAAGTCTCTAGAAATTTAGAGGAAAACCTGATGAAACTTAACGTGAATATAAATCTTAAGAAAAACTGATGGAATCTGAATTAAACACTGATATGTAGAAATTTGAATTGAATATATATCTTAAGAAATTCTTAAGATATACGAAGTGAACATAAATCTTAAAAAAATCAGATGATATTTGTAGTGAATATAAGTTTTAGAAAAATAAGATGAAATTTAAAATTAATATAAGTCTCTAGAAAATTTGCGGAGAACCTGATGAAACTTGATTTGAACATAAATCTTAAGAATATCGATGGAATCTGATTAAACATAGATATTTAGAAATTTGAATTGAATATATATCTTAAGAAATTTCAAGATATGAAGTGAACTTAAATCTTAAGAAAATCTGATAATATTTGAAGTGAACATAAGTCTTTTGAAAATGTGATGAAATTTGAAATGAATATAAGTCTCTAGAGAATTTGAGGAAAACCTGATGAAACTTCATGTGAACATAAATCTTCTGAAAACACGATGGAATCTGAAGTGAACATAGATCTGAAGAAATTTGAAATGAATATAAATCTTAAGAAATTTTGAAGAAATACCAAGTGCACAAAAATATTAAGAAATATGATGATATTTGAAGTGAATATAGGTCTTTAGAAAATGTAATGAAATTTGAAATGAATATAAGTCTCTAGAAAATTTGTGGAAAACCTTATGAAACTTAACGTGAACATAAATCCTAAAAAAAATACGATTGAATCTGAAGTGAACATAGACCTGAATACATTTCAAGTGAATTTATATCTTAAGAAATTCTGAAGAAATAAGAAGTGAACAAAAATATAAAGAAATCTAATGATATTTGAAGTGAAGATAGGTCTTTAGAAATTGTGATGAAATTTGAAATGAATATAAGTATCTAGAAAATTTGAGGAAAACCAGATGAAACTTGACGTTAACATAAATCCTAAGAAAATACGATGGAATCGGAAGTGAACAGAGATCTGGAGATATTTGAAGTAAATTTAAATCTTAATAAATTCTGAAGATATACGAAGTGAACATAAATCTTGAGAAATCTGATGATATTTGAAGTGAATATAAGTCTTAAGAAAATGTGATGAAATTTGAAATGAATATAAGTCTTTAGAGAATTTGAGGTAAACCTGATGAAACTTGACATGAACATAAATCTTAAGAAAATCTGATGGAATTTGAATTGAATATAGATATGTAGAAATTTGAAGTGAATATAAATCTTAAGAAATTCTGAAGATACATGAAGTGAACATAAATCGTAACAAAATCTGATGAAATTTGAAGTGAATATAAGTTTAGGAAAAATCTGATGAAATTTTAAATGAATATAAGTCTCTAGAAAATTTGTGGAGAACCTGATGAAACTTGACGTGAACATAAATCTTAAGAAAATATGATGGAATCGGAATTAAACATAGATATGTAAAAATTTAAAGTGAATATAAATCTTAAGAAATTCTTAAGATATACGAAGTGAACATAAATCTTTGGAAATCTGATGATATTTGAAGTGAATATAAGTCTTTAGAAAATGTGATGAAATTTGAAATGAATAAAAGCCTCTAGAAAATTTGAGGAAAAGTTGATGAAACTTGACATGAACATAAATCTTAAGAAAATACGACGGAATTTGAAGTGAACATAAATCTGATGAAATTCGAAGTGAATATAAATAATAAGAAATTCTAATGTGATAAAATTTGAAATTAAAATAAGTCTCTAGAAAATGTGATGAAATTTGAGGAAAACTTTATGAAATTTGAAGTGAACAAAAATCTAAAGAAAATCTGATGGAATCTCAAGTGAACATAGATCTGCAGAAATTTGAAGTGAATATAACTCTAACGAAATTCTTAAGAAATACGAAGTGACCATAAATCTTTAGAAATCTGATGATATTTGAAGTGAATATAAGTCTTTAGAAAATCTGATGAAATTTGAAATGAATATAAGCCTCTAGAAAATTTTAGGATATTTGAGGAAAACCTGAAGAAATTTGAAGTGAACATAAATCATAAGAAAATCGGATGGAATCTCAAGTGAACATAGATCTGCAGAAATTTGAAGTGAATATAAATCTTAAGAAATACGAAGTGAACATAAATCTTTAGAAATCTGATGATATTTGAAGTGAATATAAGTCTTTAGAAAATGTGATGAAATTTGAAATGAATAAAAGCCTCTAGAAAATTTGAGGAAAACTTGATGAAACTTGACATGAACATAAATCTTAAGAAAATTCGATGGAATTTGAAGTGAACATAAATCTGATGAAATTTGAAGTGAATATAAATCATAAGAAATTATAATGTGATAAAATTTGAAATTAATATAAGTCTCTAGAAAATGTGATGAAATTTGAGAAAAACTTTATGAAATTTGAGGAAAACTTTATGAAATTTGGAGTGAGCAAAAATCTTAAGAAAATCTGATGGAATCTCAAGTGAACATAGATCTGCAGAAATTTGAAGTGAATACAAATCTTAAGAAATTCTTAAGAAATACGAAGTGACCATAAATCTTTAGAAATCTGATGATATTTGAAGTGAATATAAGTCTTTAGAAAATGTGATGAAATTTGAAATGAATATAAGCCTCTAGAAAATTTGAGGAAAACTTGATGAAACTTGACGTGAACATAAATCTTAAGAAAATACGATGGAACTTCAAATGAACAAAGATCTGATGAAATTTGAAGTGAATATAAATCTTAAAGAAATTTTGATGTGTTGAAATTTGAAATGAATATAAGCCTCTAGAAAATTTGAGGAAATTTGAGGAAAACCTGAAGAAATTTGAAGTGAACATAAATCTTAAGAAAATCTGATGGAATTTCAAGTGAACATAGATCTGCAGAAATTTGAAGTGAATATAAATCTTAAGAAATACGAAGTGAACATAAATCTTAAGAAATCTGATGATATTTGAAGTGAATATAAGTCTTTAGAAAATGTGATGAAATTTGAAATGAATATAAGTCTCTAGAAGATTTGAGGAAACCCTGATGAAACTTGACGTGAACATAAATCTTAAGAAAATACGATGGAATCTGAAGTGAACATAGATTTGAAGAAATTTGAAGTTAATATAAATCTTAAGAAATTCTGATGTGATGAAATTTGAAATGAATATATGTCTCTAGAAAATGTGATGAAATTTGAGGAAATCATGATGAAATTTGAGGAAGACTTGATAAAATTTGAGGAAAACTTGATGAAATTTGAAGTGAACATAAATCTTAAGAAAATCTGATGGAATCTCTAGTGAACATAGATCTGCAGAAATTTGTAGTGCATATAAATCTTAAGAAATTCTTAAGAAATACAAAGTGACCATAAATCTTTAGAAATCTGATAATATTTGAAGTGAATATAAGTCTTTAGAAAATGTGATGAAATTTGAAATGAATATAAGTATTTAAAAAATTTGAGGTAAACCTGATGAAACTTGACGTGAACATAAATCTTAAGAAAATCTGATGGAATTTGAATTGAATATAGATATGTAGAAATTTGAAGTGAATATAAATTGTTAGTGTTTTACGTTGGCATTACTTTTTGGTAAAACTAGGCTATGGCAATGTCTTGATAAATGTCATGACATTCAGAGATTGAAGATAAATCCTACTTGACGAGGATGTTTAAAGTGCACCGAGCGGAAGATAAAAGTGTCTTTGGAATTCTGAAAATAGTCGATGTCATACGGATGTTATGACATTCGATTGACATTCTTCTCGAGAATCTGTTTTCTGAGACTTTTCAGGAAGTTTGTTGAGCTGCTATATTATGTTTTTCTGTTATTAGAATGTATGCTGACGTAGCTGATTAGGTTAATCTTAGTTAGACCTAAAATTGGTTATTGAAAAGACCAAGTTTTTAGGATTAATTAAGTGAACCCTAGCTATATTATGGAAGCCCAAAGCGAAGTTTCGGAATTGCTTTTATAAAAGGAATTCAACCTTACAACTGCTGCGCCTTTGTGTTAGGAGATTTAGCATTGTTATTTGTGTAATTCTAGTTTCTCTTGTGAGCCAAGCAATTATCAATTGATAAGTGCCTTGGACTAGGATTGTTTGTAAGGGTAGTTTATCACTCAAGCTTTGAAGCACGAGTGTTTGTCTCTTGATTAAAGCTTTGAAGCAAAATCAAGATAGTTTATTGAAGTGTCTTCACAATTCAATTAATCAATAGGTTGATATCACTCTTTGTGATTGAGGGGTGAGTAGGAACTCGGGTCTAAGTAGGACTTAGATTGAAGTTGCATTGGGTAGGTTTAAGTGAAGGAGATAAATTGGTTGGTTTATTCTGAATTAATTCTACTAATAGTGAATTTCCTCCTAGCTTGGTAGCCCCGGATGTAGGTGTAGTTAGACACCGAGCGGGTAAACAATTTATTATGTTATTTAATCTTTTAAATTTATTGTGTGCTGTTAGAGTGTCGGATAGTGTGTCATAACATTCTCTGTGACATCACATATCTGCCGAATTTCAATTGGCATCGGGCAGGGCACCACTGTTATTTCAGGTGAGATCTAGGGATAATAGTTTACGCGTAATGGATAAGGAAGGAGGATTTGGAGGTAGACCACCTATCTTGGATGGGTCTAATTATGATTCTTGGAAACCTCGTATGGTTGCTTTTACGATCGGTGGATATTAAAGCTTGGAGGCTGCGACAAAGGATGGAAACATCCCACCAAGCTTGAGAAAGATGGGACTACTTTCTTGAAACACGAGGAGGAATGGTGCAAAGAGGAAGAGGAGCGCAGGGAACTTTAAAGCATTGAATGCCTTATTCAATGGTATTGACGAAATATCTTCAAACTAGTTCACCAATGTGAGGTGGCCAAGGATGTTTGGGACACTCTCAAAACTACTCATGAGGGACATCCAAGGTGAAGTTGTCAAGACTTGGATGCTCACTACCAAATTTGAGAATTTGAAGATGAAAGAAGATGAGACTATTCATGAGTTTCACATGAATATCTTGGAAATTGCCAACACCTCGGGAGCACTTGGTGAAAAGATGTCAAGAAAGGTGAGAAAGATTCTGGATCCTTGCCTAAAAGATTTGCAATGAAAGTGACGCAATAGAGGAGGCTCGGGACATCAACACCTTGAAGGTTGAAGAACTTATTGGATCTCTTATGACTTTTGAGATGGGAATCGGTGAAATGGGGAAGAACAAGAGCATAGCACTTGTGTCCAATCTTGTAGGGATGCAAGGTGGATGATAAAGAAGATATCGAAGCTATAGCTATGCTTGGAAGGCGTTCAAGACTCATCAAGAGGTTGATCCAAAGTCAAGGTCAATGTCAAGGACATTTCATCGACATTGGCGATCTTATGACTCCAGAAGATCCAAGTCGGAAGAAAAGGAAGTCAAAGAGAAATCCATGTCATGGTTGTGAAGGATATGGGCATATTTGAATGTCCCACATTTCTAAAGAAGCAAAGGAAAGATGAGTCACTTGGTCGATGGTGATTCGGGAAGTGAATCGAGGAAGAAGCGACCAAACTTGTCACTGCTCTCTCTGGGTGTGCAATTGATATGGATTTGAGTGATGAGGAAGTGACATTTGAAGAGCTTCTTTGAGACCTACAAGAAGCGTGTGAAGTGGTGAAGTATGTCGACAAAATGAGAAGCAGAAAAAGTGATTGAAAGTTGGGCGAGGAAATGTGGAGTCCGAGAAAGGAAAACACGCCACTATAAATAAATCACCTCAACAATGATATTATAATGTTGAACTCAAACTTGATCGGATGTCTAAATCGTCAAAATGTTGACATCTGGTTGATAAGTTGGAAGAAATCCTTGACTTGGACAAAATGCGGAAATAAGCATGGTCTAGGATATGTGGTGAAAAGAAACATTGGTGACATGAAGAAGAAGAGACATGGAAACCAATGTCAAAAGGTTGTCACAACATAAAGCAGAAATGTGCGCTCGGGGTATGTGGCTGCAAAGAGATTTGCTAATAACAAGGAGAAGAACAAGCACGGAAAGTCAATGGCAAAGAAGATGTCACACCACAAGGCAGAAATAGGTGCGCCTCGGGATATGTGGAGACTAAGAAATTTGTTGACAACAAAAGAAGAAGACCTAATAAACCAATGTCAAAGCAGATGTCACAACATTGGGTTCAACATCAAGATCAAAGAAACATGAACAAAAGGTTTCAAAGATGGAGATGTCATTATTGTGGAAGGTTTGGTCACATAAAATCTTTTTCTTTAGGCTACATGGATACCTAACCAAGGCTCCTATGTGAGCCTAAGACCAGTATCATACACTCAGCGGTGGAAGAAGAAGGCGTAGCTGGTAGCTCACACTTCTCTTAGAGTGTCCGCCAAGGAAGATTGGTACTTTGACGGTGGGTGTTCTAAGCATATGATTGGAGCAATCTTCTTAATGATGTTAAACCTCATTCTACAGGTTTGTTACTTTTGGAGATGGAGCTAAAGGAGAAATCAAAGGTGTTGGAAACTCAAACCGTGCGGAGTTCCAAACCTAAATGGGGTGTTCTTTGGTAAAGGTTTGTTGCCAATCTCATATAAGTCACTATGTGATATGGGATTCACAGTCAACTTCACTAAGTCTGAATGTCTTGTAATCAATGATGAACAAGAAGTGATTATGAGAGGAGTCGGATCAGGACAACGCTACATGTGGATAAAGAGAACACCACTCTCTTGTGTGTTCTATAGACAAAGATGAAGAGGAAGTAAACTTGTGGCACCAAGATCTTGGTCATTTACACCTCGGAGGAATGAGAAGGATCAGTCCCAGTCGGAAGGATACCAAGATTTCACATTGATAAAGGGAGAATCTTGGTAAATATAAGGCTGGACAGGAAACCAGAATGTCACACTCAATGTCTAGACATCTGATCACTTCTAAAGTCCTGAAGCAAGTTACTAGGATCTGGTATGAAAGGCTAACCAAGCTCCTTCTTGTCAAAGGATATAGGAGAGGCCTTGGATAAAACCCTTTGTCAAGAATGAAGGAGAAAGATCATGGTGACTCACACTTATGTTAATGACACGATGTTGGAGGAATGGAACAATGGTGAGACATTTTGAACCAAATGCAAGCGAATCTGAGGTGAGCCTCATGGGAGGTTGATTTATTTTCTTGGTGCAAGTCTCACGGATGGAAGACTCAACATTCCTTCCACAGACAAGTTTGCAAGGAATTTTGTCAAGAAATTTGGAATGAAGAATGGCGCCATAATAAGACTCCTGCTCCTACACATTTGAAGTTGTCCAAGAAAACAAGTGGAGAAAGTGTTGATCAAAGCTTGTGTAAAAGCTCTTTTGATGGATGTTTCTTCTTGAGAAACAATCTTGGTTCTTGGTTCAGCAAGAAGCAAAACTGTGTGTTCCTATACAATGTTGAGGCTGAATACATAGCAGCTAGTAGCAATTGCTCTAAGATAAACTGGATGAAGAGATCTTGATGAATACAATGTCATACAGTCATGACATTGTCTTGTGTTATTCTTGAAGTTCTTGAGGCTAGTCAGTTTAAGACTTTAAGGGCAAATTGGGTATTGTCAATATGAGGAGTTGTAGCAATTAATGCCTACAACAAGGAATGGAAGGACCTTTACTTCATTATTTATAAGTGGGTCATTTAATTATTTTCATCTTATTTTTAAAAGGTCCAAGAATAGGAAGAGACTCCACATATAATAGTTTCTTCATTTGAAAGTATCACATTTTCTTCATCCAAAAGAAACTTTCAAACCCTCTGTCATTCTCGCTCCCATTTTCTCAAAAGTCATCAGCAAAATATGTCTTCATCATCTTCACCTTCTCAAGAATCTGGCTCTTCATCTCCTTCCATGGCTGAAGTTAGGGTAAATGCTGAAGCCATGCATGTTAAAGCTCTAAGGGTTACTCCGCTGCGTGCAATGGCTACTGACCCAGAAAAGGTCAAGAAATTGTGCACAAGGAATGCAAGAAGGTCACAAGCATCTTCTTTTGGTAAGACTTCTGTACCATCATCTTCAGTTCCCTCAGAAACAGTGAACAGAGAGGGGTCTAGGTCGGTGCATTAAGCCATAGCTAGGATAGTGACTAGTATTCTAAATGAGAATCAATCTGTACCTGGGGTTTCAATCCCTCTGAACCATAAGTCTGCTAGCCCTAGTTTAGCAGTTGATCCAGATGCCAATGAGAATGTCAAGACATCTGGTGATCATGTTGATTCTCCTGTCAAGAATGATGTAAATCCCTCTGCTCCAGTTCCTGAAGGGTGTAAAGATGATAATGTTATTGAATCCCCTGCTGCTAATGAGAATGAGATTTCTGATGAGATTCTTGAGGAATCCCCAAAACATTGTACCTCTGTTAAATCCCCTGCTATTTCTGCTGATAATATCTCTGATAGCATTCTTGAAGAAACTCCAGAAAACTGATGACAACCTGGAAGAATCTCCTGAGAAAAACACTAATCAAAATATTGATCTTCATATCATAAATCTAGATGAGGAGTTCTCAGATAATGACCTCATAGCCAAAGTTAATCCCAGCATTGCTAGGAGGGTGATGAATAGGAAAGGGAAGCAAAATGCTATTCCAAGTTCTGTTTAGGAGAAGGTTACTAAAGTTGCTCATAAGACTTCTAGGGGTGAGAACAAGACTGAGGAAAAATCTGGTAAAGACAAGGCTGGAACTTCCAAAGGGAAGAGTAGGATGAAGACTGTTGGAGGTATCTCTATGGCAAAGAGAACCCCAATTGTGAAGAAGAGGAAGGCACCTGAGCCCTCAGAACATGATGATGATTCTGATTTTGATGTTGAAGAGAATGTCTCAGACATTCATTCAAGAAAGAGGCTTTCTCTTGGGAAACTGCCCAAAGTCCCTAAAGTGGCAATTGACAACATTTCCTTTCACCACCCTGAGAATGCTAACAGGTGGAAATATGTGTGTTTGAAGAGAATTGCACTTGAAAGTGAACTGAATAAAAGTGCCCTTGAATGCAAGGATGTTATTGATTTGATTAAAGAAGCTGGGCTAATGAAGACTGTGGTAAAGTTCTCAAATTGCTATGATGTGTTGGTAAAGGAGTTCATTGTGAACTTGTCCAGTGGCTGTGCTGATGGAAGGTCAGCTGATTTCAAGACTGTCTATGTCAGAGGGAGAAGAGTGAAATTTTCCCCAAGTATAATCAACAAATATTTGGAAAGATCAGATGAAGCTCAACCTGAGCTAGAGGAAACTGATGACCAAATCTGCCACACTATCACTGCTAAACAAGTGAAACATTGGCCAATGAAAGGAAAACTAGCGCAAAGAAACTAAGTGTTAAGTTTGCTATTTTGCACAAAATAGGGCTGCAAATTGGGTTCCAACAAACAACAAGTCCACCATCTCCATTGGTGCAGGCGCATCTTTCTTTGTTGGTACTAAAGCAAAATTTGATTATGGAACCTATATTTTTGAGCAAACCCTTAAACATGCTGAAAGTTATGCAGTTAAAGGACCAATAGCCTTTCCCTCCCTCCTGCGTACAATTATAATTGGTCAGTATCCAGACATTCTTGGTAACAGAGATTCAATATGCAAAAGAGCTCCTGCTCTTGGATTTCATTACAAGCTCTTTCAAGGCAAACATGTCCCAGATATTGTCATGACATCTGCTGAGACATCAACTGTCAAAGAAAATTCGCAGAAGGCAAATGTCATTCTTGTAAAAGCAACTTGCAAGGAGCTTGAAGCAAGAAAGCAAAGTCTGGAAGAACTCTACTCTTGAAAAGGAGAAAGACACAGGTTGAGGATGAAGGGCTTGTTGGTGATGATTCTGCTGCAAATATGGATGAAGATCTCGATCTTGATGTTGATCATCAAGCAAGCGATGAAGAAGGTTCTAAAGATGTTTCCTTCCACGGCTTCTCGGAGGAAAGCACTTGAGTTGTAATCACAGCCTGTTGCTTCTATTTTCTTGTTTCTTGTTTATTGTTCTTGTTCGCATTTCCGATTTGTATTTTGGAAGATTGTAATCATTCGATGAATTGTAATGTAAACATTGTCTTTGGTACTTTTCTTAATTATATTTTGAAAGTTTGGGGCACTGTATTGATTCCTTTGGCCCTTTGTGGCTAAAGGGGAGAACTCTGTGACAGGGCATTGGGAAATTTGGGAAATATGGAAATTTAAATTTGTATGTGGGCAATTGTGGGAATTTGTATTGGTAGAATTTATCTTATCTCTAGGTTCTAGTTTCTTTAAGCTTAGGATAGCTTAGAACTAGTTTTTCTTCTACGCATAGGTACTCGATGACTTAAGTAGTTTTAGCCAAAATGTGCCAAGGGGAGTTTGTTAGTGTTTTAAGTTGGCATTACTTTTGGTAAAACTAGGCTATGGCAATGTCTTAATAAATGTCATGACATTCGAGATGAAGATAAATCCTACTTGACAAGGATGTTTAAAGTTAGAACCGGAAGATAAAATGTTGGAATTCGAGAATAGTCGATGTCATAACAAATGTTATGACATTCGTGACATTCTGGAACTGTTTTCTGAGACTTTTCGGGAAGTTTGTTGAGCGCTATATTATGTTTTTGTTATTAGAATGTATGCTCACGTGGTGATTAGGTTAATCTTAGTTAGACCTAAAATTGGTTGTTGAAAATCCAAGTTTTTAGGATTAATTAAGTGAACCTAGCTATCTTTATGGAAGCCCAAACGAAGTTTCGGATGCTTCTATAAAGGAATTCAACCACCGCTTGCATCTTTGTCTGTTAGAGATTTAGCAGTTGTTATTTGTGTAATTCTAGTTTCTCTTGTGAGCCAAGCAATTATCAATTGATAAGTGCCTTGGACTAGGATTTGTTTGTAAGGGTAGTTTATCACTCAAAGCTTTGAAGCACGAGTGTTTGTCTCTTGATTAAAGCTTTGAAGCAAAATCAAGATAGTTTATTGAAGTGTGTCTTCACAATTCAATTAATCAATAGGTTGATATCAACCGTGATTGAGGGGAGTGAGTAGGAACTCGGTCTAAGTAGGACTTAGATTGAAGTTGCATTGGGTGAGTTTTAAGTGAAGGAGATAAACTGTTGGTTTATTCTGAATTAATTCTACTAATAGTGAATTTCCTCCTAGCTTGGTAGCCCCGGATGTGGTGTAGTTAGACACCGAACGGGTAAACAATTTATTATGTTATTTAATCTTTGTTTAAATTTATTGTGTGAATTGCAGAGTGTCGATAGTGTGTCATAACATTCTCGTGACATCACATATCTGCTGCCGAATTTCAATTGGCATCGGCGGGCACCACTGCTATTTCAGGTGAGATCTAGGGATAATAGTTTCTGGCGTAATGGATAAGGAAGGAGGATTTGGAGGTAGACCACCTATACTGGATGGGTCTAATTATGATTACTGGAAACCTCGTATGATTGCTTTTTTACGATCAGTGGATATTAAAGCTTGGAGAGCTGCTGACAAAGGATGGAAACATCCCACCAAGCTTGAGAAAGATGGGACTACTGTCTTGAAACCTGAGGAGGAATGGTGCAAAGAGGAAGAGGAGCTGGCACTGGGGAACTCTAAAGCATTGTGTGAATTTATTGTGTGAATTGTTAACAGAGTGTCAGATAGTGTGTCATAACATTCTCTGTGACATCATATATCTGCTGCCAGGAATTTCATAAATCTTAAGAAATTCTGAAGATACACGAAGTGAACATAAATCGTAACAAAGTCTGATGATATTTGAAGTGAATATAAGTTTTAGAAAATCGATGAAATTTTAAATGAATATAAGTCTCTAGAAAATTTATGGAGAACACATGAAACTTGGCGTGAACATAAATCTTAAGAAAATATGATGGAATCGAATTAAACATAGATATGTAAAATTTGAAGTGAATATAAATCTTAAGAAATTCTTAAGATATCTGAGTGAACATAAATCTTTGGAAATCTGAGGATATTTGAAGTGAATATAAGTCTTTAGAAAATGTGATGAAATTTGAAATGAATAAAAGCCTCTAGAAAATTTGAGGAAAACTTGATGAAACTTGACATGAACATAAATCTTAAGAAAATTCGATGGAATTTGAAGTGAACATAAATTTGATGAAATTCGAAGTGAATATAAATAATAACAAATTCTAATGTGATAAAATTTGAAATTAATATAAGTCTCTAGAAAATGTGATGAAATTTGAGGAAAACTTTATGAAATTTGAGGAAAACTTTATGAAATTTGAAGTGAACAAAAATCTTAAGAAAATCTGATGGAATCTCAAGTGAACATAGATCTGCAGAAATTTGAAGTGAATATAAATCTAAAGAAATTCTTAAGAAATACGAAGTGACCATAAATCTTTAGAAATTTGATGATTTTTGAAGTGAATATAAGTCTTTAGAAAATGTGATGAAATTTGAAATGAATATAAGCCTCTAGAAAATTTGAGGAAAACTTGATGAAACTTGACGTGAACATAAATCTTAAGAAAATACGATGGAATTTCAAATGAACAAAGATCTGATGAAATTTGAAGTGAATATAAATCTTAAGAAATTTTGATGTGATGAAATTTAAAATGAATATAAGTCTCTAGAAAATGTGATGAAATTTCAGGAAAACTTGATGAAATTTGAAGTGAACATAAATCTTAAGAAAATCTGATAGAATCACTAGTGAACATAGATCTGCAGAAATTTGAAGTGAATATAAATCTTAAGAAATTCATAAGAAATACGAAGTGAGCATAAATATTTAGAAATCTGATGATATTTGAAGTGAATATAAGTCTTTAGAAAATCTGATGAAATTTGTAGTGAATATAAACCTCTAGAAAATTTGAGGAAAACCTTGATGATACTTGACGTGAACATAAATCTTAAGAAAATACGATGGATTCTTAAGTGAACATAGATTTGAAGAAATTTGAAGTGAATATAAATCTTAAGAAATTCTGATGTGATGAAATTTGAAATGAATATATGTCTGTAGAAAATGTGATGAAATTTGAGGAAAACTTGATGAAATTTGAGGAAAACTTGATGAAATTTGAGGAAGACTTGATGAAATTTGAGGAAAACTTGATGAAATTTGAAGTGAACATAAATCTTAAGAAAATACGATGGAATCTCAAGAACATAGATATCGAGAAATTTGAAGTGAATATAAATCTTTAGAAATTCTTAAGAAATACAAAGTGACCATAAATCTTTGGAAATCTGATGATATTTGAAGTGAATATAAGTCTTTAGAAAATGTGATGAAATTTGAAATGAATAAAAGCCTCTAGAAAATTTGAGGAAAACTTGATGAAACTTGACATGAACATAAATTTTAAGGAAATTCGATGGAATTTGAAGTGATAAATCGATGAAATTCAGTGAATATATATCATAAGGAATTCTAATGTGATAAAATTTGAAATTAATATAAGTCTCTAGAAAACTTTATGAAATTTGACGAAAACTTTATGAAATTTGAAGTGAACAAAAATCATAAGAAAATCTGATAGAATCTCAAGTGAACATAGATCTGCAGAAGTTTGTAGTGAATATAAATCTAAAGAAATTCTTAAGAAATACGAAGTGACCATAAATCTTTAGAAATCTGATGATATTTGAAGTGAATATAAGTCTTTAGAAAATGTGATGAAATTTGAAATGAATATAAGCCTCTAGAAAATTTGAGGAAAACATGAGGAAACTTGACATGAACATAAATCTTATGAATATTCGATGGAATTTGAAGTGAACATAAATCAGATGAAATTCGAAGTGAATATAAATCATAAGAAATTCTAATGTGATAAAATTTGAATTTAATATAAGTCTCTAGAAAATGTGATGAAATTTGAGGAAAACTTTATGAAATTTGAAGTGAGCAAAAATCATAAGAAAATCGATGGAATCTCAGTGAACATAGATCTCTGAAATTTGAAGTGAATACAAATTTTAAGAAATTCTTAAGAAATCAGTGACCGTAAATATTTAGAAATCGATGATATTTGAAGTGAATATAAGTCTTTAGAAATGTGATGAAATTTGAAATGAATATAAGCCTCTAGAAAATTTAAGAAAAACTTGATGAAACTTGGCGTGAACATAAATCTTAAGAAAATACGATGGAATTTCAAATGAAGAAAGATCTGATGAAATTTAAAGTGAATATAAATCTTAATAAATTTTGATGTGATGAAATTTGTAATGAATATAAGCCTCTAGAAAATTTGAGGAAATTTGAGGAAAACCTGAAGAAATTTGAAGTGAACATAAATCTTAAGAAATACGAACTGAACATAAATCTTTAGAAATATGATGATATTTGAAGTGAATATAAGTCTTTAGAAAATGTGATGAAATTTGAAATGAATATAAGTCTCTAGAAAATTTGAGGAAACCCTGATGAAACTTGACGTGAACATAAATCTTAAGAAAATATGATGGAATCTGAAGTGAACATAGATTTGAAGAAATTTGAAGTTAATATAAATCTTAAGAAATTCTGATGTGATGAAATTTGAAATGAATATATGTCTCTAGAAAATGTCATGAAATTTGAGGAAAACATGATGAAATTTGAGGAAGACTTGATGAAATTTGAGGAAAACTTGATGAAATCTCTAGTGAACATAGATCTGCAGAAATCTGAAGTGCATATAAATCTTAAGAAATTCTTAAGAAATACAAAGTGACCATAAATCTTTAGAAATCTGATAATATTTGAAGTGAATATAAGTCTTTAGAAAATGTGATGAAATTTGAAATGAATAAAAGCGTCTAGAATATTTGAGGAACACTTGATGAAACTTGACATGAACATAAATCTTAAGAAAAATCGAAGGAATTTGAAGTGAACATAAATCTGATGAAATTCGAAGTGAATATTAATCTTAAGAAATTCTAATGTGATAAAGTTTGAAATTAATATAAGTCTCTAGAAAATGTGATGAAATTTGAGGAAAACTTTATGAAATTTGAGGAAAACTTAATGAAATTTGAAGTGAAAAAAAATCTTAAGAAAATCTGATTGAATCTCAAGAGAACATAGATCTGCAGAAATTTGAAGTGCATATAATAAATCTTAAGAAATTCTTAAGAAATACGAAGTGAGCATAAATCTTAAGAAATATGATGATATTTGAAGTGAATATAAGTCTTTAGAAAATGTGATGAAATTTTAAATGAATATAAGACTCTAGAAAATTTGAGGAAATTTGAGGAAAACCTGAAGAAATTTGAAGTGAACATAAATCTTAAGAAAATCTGATGGAATCTCAAGTGAACATATATCTACAGAAATTTGAAGTGAATATAAATCTTAAGAAATACGAAGTGAACATCAATCATTAGAAATCTGATGATATTTGAAGTCAATATAAGTCTTTAGAAAATGTGATGAAATTTGAAATGAATATAAGTCTCTAGAAAATTTGGGGAAACCCTGATGAAACATGACGTGAACATAAATCTTAAGAAAATATGATGGAATCTGAAGTGAACATGGATTTGAAGAAATTTGAAGTGAATATAAATCTTAAGAAATTTTAATGTGATGAAATTTGAAATGAATATAAGTCTCTAGAAAATGTGATGATATTTGAGGAAAACTTTATGAAATTTGAGGAAAACTTGATGAAATTTGATGTGAACATAAATCTTAAGAAAATCTGATGGAATCTTAAGTGAACATAGATCTGCAAAAATTTGAAGTGAATATAAATCTTAAGAAATTCTTAAGAAATACGAAGTGACCATAAATCTTTAAAAATCTGATGATATTTGAAGTGAATATAAGTCTTTAGAAAATGTGATGAAATTTGAAATGAATAAAAGCCTCTAGAGAATTTTAGGAAAACTTGACGAAACTTTACAAGAACATAAATCTTAAGAAAATTCGATGGAATTTGAAGTGAACATAAATCAGATGAAATTCGAAGTGAATATAAATAATAAGAAATTCTAATGTGATAAAATTTGAAATTAATATAAGTCTCTAGAAAATGTGATGAAATTTGAGGAAAACTTTATGAAATTTGAAGTGAACAAAATCTTAAGAAAATCGATGGAATCTCAGTGAACATAGATCTGCAAAAATTTGAAGTGAATATAAATCTTAAGAAATTCTTAAGAAATACGAAGTGACCATAAATCTTTTGAAATCTGATGATATTTGAAGTGAATATAAGTCTTTAGAAAATGTGATGAAATTTGAAATGAATATAAGCCTTTAGAAAATTTGAGGAAAACTTGATGAAACTTGACGTGAACATAAATCTTAAGAAAATATGATGGAATTTCAAATGAACAACGATCTGATGAAATTTGAAGTGAATATAAATCTTAAGAAATTTTGATGTGATGAAATTTGAAATGAATATAAGTCTCTAGAAAATATGGTGAAATTTCAGGAAAACTTGATGAAATTTGAAGTGAACATCAATCTTAAGAATATCTGATAGAATCTCAAGTGAACATAGATCTGCAGAAATTTTAAGTGAATATAAATCTTAAGAAATACGAAGTGAGCAAAAATATTTAGAAATCTGATGATATTTGAAGTGAATATAAGTCTTTAGAAAATCTGATGAAATTTGAAATGAATATAAGCCTCTAGAAAATTTGAGGAAAACTTGATGAATCTTGACGAGAACATAAATCTTAAGAAAATAGGATGGAATCTGAAGAGAACATAGAACAGCAGAAATTTGAAGTGAATATAAATCTTAAGAAATTTTGAAGATATATGAAGTGAACATAAATCTTAAGAAATCTGATGATATTTGAAGTGTATATAAGTCTTTAGAAAATGGTATAAAATTTGAAATGAATATAAGTCTCTAGAAAATTTGAGGAAACCTTGAAGAAATTTGACGTGAACATAAATCTTAAGGAAATACGATGGAATCTAAAGTGTACATAGATCTTAAGAAATTCGAAGTAAATATAAATCTTAAGAAATTCTAATGTGATGAAATTTGAAAAGAATATTAGTCTCTAGAAAATGTGATGAAATTTGAGGAAAACCTGATGAAATTTGAAGTGAACATAAATCTTAAGAAAATGTGATGGAATCTCAAGTGAACATAGATCTGCAGAAATTTGAAGTGAATATAAATCTTAAGAAAATCTTAAGAAATACGAAGTGATCATAAATCTTTAGAAATCTTACGATATTTGAATTAAATTTAAGTCTTTTGAAAATGTGATAAAATTTGAAATGAATATACGCCTCTAGAAAATTTTAGGAAAACTTGTTGAAACTTGACGTGAACATAAATCTTAAGAAAATACGATGGAATCTAAAGTGAACATAGAACTGAAGAAATTTTAAGTGAATATAAATCATAAGAAATTTTGAAGATATACGAAGTGAACATAAATCTTAAGTAATCTGATGATATTTGAAGTGAATATAAGTCTTTAGAAAATGTGATGTAATTTGAAATGAATATAAGTCTCTAGAAAATTTGAGTAACTCCTGAACAAACTTGACGTGAACATAAATCTTAAGAAAGTACAATGGAATCTGAAATGTACATAGATCTGAAGAAATTCGAAGTAAATATAAATCTTAAAAAATTCTAATGTGATGAAATTTGAAATGAATATAAGTCTCTAGAAAATGTGATGAAATTTGAGGAAAACCTGATGAAATTTGAAGTGAACATAAATCTTAAGAAAATGTGATGGAATCTCAAGTGAACATAGATCTGCAGAAATTTAAAGTGAATATAAATCTTAAGAAAATCTTAAGAAATACAAGTGAGCATAAATCTTGAAATTATAAAGATATACAAGTGAACATAAATCTTAAGAAATCGATGATATTTGAAGTGTATATAAGTCTTTAGAAAATGTGATGAAATTTGAAATGAATATAAGTCTCTAGAAAATTTGAGGAACCTTGAAGAAACTTGACGTGAACATAAATCCTAAGATACGATGGAATCTAAAGTGTACATAGATCTTAAGAAATTAAGTAAATATAAATCTTAAGAAATTCTAGTGTGATGAAATTTGAAAGAATATTAATCCTAGAAAATGTGATGAAATTTTAGGAAAACCTGATGAAATTTGAAGTGAACATAAATCTTAAGAAAATGTGGTGGAATCACAAGTAAACATAGATCTGCAGAAATTTGAAGTGAATATAAATCTTAAGAAATTCATAAGAAATACGAAGTGAGCATAAATATTTAGAAATCTGATGATATTTGAAGTGAATATAAGTCTTTAGAAAATCTGATGAAATTTGAAAAGAATATATGCCTCTAGAAAATTTGGGGAAAACTTGATGAAACTTGACGTGAACATAAATCTTAAGAAAATACGATGGAATCTAAAGTGAACATAGAACTGAAGAAATTTGAAGTGAATATAAATCTTAAGAAATTTTGAAGAAATACGAAGTGAACATAAATCTTAAGAAATCTGATGATATTTGAAGTGAATATAAGTCTTTAGATAATGTGATGAAATGTGAAATGAATATAAGTCTCTAGAAAATTCGAGGAAACCCTGAAGAAACTTGGCGTGAACATAAATCTTAAGAAAATACGATGGAATATGAAGTGTAAATAGATTTGAAGAAATTCGAAGTGAATATAAATCTTACAAAATTCTAATGTGATGAAATTTAAAATGAATATAAGTCTCTAGAAAATGTGATGAAATTTGAGGAAAACCTGATTAAATTTGAAGTGTACATAAATCTTAAGAAAATGTGATGGTATCTCATGTGAACATAGATCTGCAGAAATTTGAAGTGAATATAAATCTTAAGAAAATCTTATGAAATACGAAGTGAGCATAAATATTTTGAAATCTGATGATATTTGAAATGAATATAAGCTGTAAAATTTGAGGAATACTTGATGAAACTTTACGTGTACATAAATCTTAATAAAATACGATGGAATATCAAGTGAACATAGATCTGAAGAAATTTGAAGTGAATATAAATCTTAAGAAATTCTGAAGAAATCCGAATTGAACAAAAATATTAAGAAATCTGATGATATTTGAAGTGAATATAAGTCTTTAGAAAATGTGATGAAATTTGAAATGAATATAAGTCTCTAGAAAATTTGAGGAAGACTTGATGAAACTTGACGTGAACATAAATCTTAAGAAAATACGATGGAATTAGAAATGAACATAGATATGAAGAAATTTGAAGTGAATATAAATCTTAAGAAATTCTGATGTGATGAAATTTGAAATGATCATAAGTCTCTAGAAAATGTGATGAAATTTGAGAAAAACCTTATGAAATTTGAATTGAACATAAATCTTAAGAAAATCTGATGGAATCTCAAGTAAATATAGATCTGCAGAAATTTGAAGTGAATATAAATCTTAAGAAATTCTTAAGAAATACGAAGTGAATATAAATCTTAAGAAACATGATGATATTTGAAGTGAATATAAGTCTTTAGAAAATGTGATGAAATTTGAAATGAATACAAGTCTCTAGAAAATTTGAGGAAATCCTGATGAAACTTGACGTGAACATAAATCTTAAGAAAATACGATGGAATCTGAAGTGAACATAGATTTGAAGAAATTTGAAGTGAATATAAATCTTAAGAAATTCTGATGTGACGAAATTTGAAACGAATATAAGTCTCTAGAAAATTTGTTGAAATTTGAGAAAAACTTGACGAAATTTGAAGTGAACATAAATCTTAACAAAAACTTATGAAATCTCAAGTGAACATAGATCTGCAGAAATTTGATGTGAATATAAATCTTAAGAAATTCTTAAGAAATACAAAGTGACCATAAGTCTTTAGAAATCTGATTATATTTGAATTGAATATAAGTCTAGAAAATGCGATGAAATTTGAAATGAATATAAGCCTCAAGAAAATTTGAGGAAAACTTGATGAAACTTGACGTGAACATAAATCTTAAGAAAATACGATGGAATCTGAAGTGAACATAGAACTGAAGAAATTTGAAGTGAATATAAATCTTATGAAATTTTGAAGAGATACGAAGTGAACATAAATCTTTAGAAAGCTGATGATATTTGAAGTGAATATAAGTCTTTCAAAAATAGATGAAATTTGAAATGAATAGAAGCCTCTAGAAAATTTGAGGATACCTTGATGAAACTTGACGTGAACATAAATCTTAAGAATATACGATGGAATCTGAAGTGAACATAGAACTGAAAAATTTGAAGTGAATATAAATCTTAAGAAATTCGATGTGATGAAATTTGAAATGAATATAAGCCTCTAGAAAGTGTGATGAAATTTGAGGAAAACCTGATGAAATTTGAAGTGAACATAAATCCTAAGAAAATCTGATGGAATCTCAAGTGAACATAGATCTGCAAATTTAAAGTGAATATAAATATTAAGAAAGTCTTATGAAATCTTGAACATAAATCTTAAGAAATATGATGATATTTGAAGTGAATATAAGCCTTTAGAAAATGTGATAAAATTTGAAATAAATTTATGTCTCGAGAAAATATGTTAAAATTTGAGGAAAACCTGATGAATTTTGAAGTGAACATAAATCTTAAGAAAATCTGATGGAATTTCAAGTGAACATAGATCTGCAGAAATTTGAAGTGAATATAAATCTTAAGAAATTCTTATGAAATACAAAGTGAACATAAATCTTAAGAAATTTGATGATATTTGAAGTGAATATAAGTCTTTAGAAAATGTGATGAAATTTGAAATGAATATAAGTTTCTAGAAAATATGATGAAATTTGTGGAAAACCTGATGAAATTTGAAGTGAACATAAATATTAAGAAAATCCGATGGAATCTCAAGTGAACATAGATCTGCTGAAATTGGAGCTGAATATAAATCTTAAGAAATTCTTATGAAATACGAAGTGAACATAAATCTTAAGAAATTTGATGATATTTCAAGTGAATATAAGAATTTAGAAAATGTGATGAAATTTGAAATGAATATAAGTCTCTAGAAAATATGATGAAATTTGAGGAAAACCTGATGAAATTTGAAGTCAACATAAATCTTAAGAAAATCTGATCGAATCTCAAGTGAACATAGATCTACAAAAATTTGAAGTGAATATAAATCTTAAGAAATTCTTAAGAAATACTAGTGAACATAATCTTTAGAAATCTGATGATATTTGAAGTGAATATAAGTCTTTAGAAAATGTGATGAAATTTGAAATGAATATAAGCCTCTTGAAAATTTGAGGAAAACTTGATGAAACTTGACGTGAACATAAATCTTAAGAATATACGATGGAATCTGAAGTGAACATAGAACGGAAGAAATTTGAAGTGAATATAAATCTTAAGAAATTTTGAAGATATCGTAGTGAACATAAATCTTAAGAAATCTGATGATATTTGAAGTGAATATAAGTCTTTAGAAAATGTGATGAAATTTGAAATGAATATAAGTCTCTAGAAAATTTGAGGAAACCACAAGAAACTTGATGTGAACATAAATCTTAAGAAAATACGATGGAATTTGAAGTGAACATAGATCTGAAGAAATTAGAAGTGAATATAAATCTTAAGAAATTCTGATGTGATGAAATTTGAAATGAATAGAAGTCTCTAGAAAATGTGATGAAATTCCATCACTTCTTTCTTGCTATGAACTTTCCCATTTTGCTTGATACCCAAAGATTTTTGATCCCTAAATCCCTTATCCCTCACACGATCGAAGTACTCAGGAACGTTTAACATTCAACTAAGTAAGCTCCTGGAATCATGGTCTTCGCCTAGAGTTAAAGATTGAGATAGACTCTCCTAAAATCATATGCATATCGAGATAAATTAGTGGTGATTAAGAAGCATGGATTATTTGTATTAAGGAATAAAGATATACTTACACATTCCTGATAAATTTGTTGCACATCTTCCTTAACAACTCCATCCTTGTCCACACGGGCAGCCTGCCACAAAACATGTTCCGGAAGATATGTTTCTTGACTTTTTCCTCTTCCAACTATACGTCAAGAGACATATATAATTAAGATCAAGAATATAACACATGAGAAATAATAACATCAATTATATTATAGAATTTAACAAGTACTTATTATTCTTTGCTGTAAGCATCCATATCCCATACACCCTCTTTTTGTCTGGATACGGAGGACTTGATGCTCTTTGCGATTCGTCACTCACAACCTGAAATTTTTGTCTGCTTGTTTGGATTTAAAAGTCTTCCATTCTTCAGGTGAGACAAAGTCCTTATAGATTTTGGAAGTTCTCCTTCAACATAATTTCCATCGGCATCCCTAAGAAACTTTCTTGTTAAAAAGTTTGAAACCCTCTATGTCTTTTCGGCCAATTGAAGACAATAGCACTTTCGATCATCATCAATGTTAAAAGACCACTACAAAAAATCATACATAGAGTTCATTAGTAATTTAAAGACATAATCATCAACAAAAACAACAAATATCACTTATGGTACCTTTATCTCACTCTAAATTTTATCTTTAGCGGGTTTCACCATTTTATCTCTCCAATCATCACAAGTGATTGGAACCTCTCTTTGTACAAGGGAACCAATATAACTTGTCAAATTTGAATCGTTAGGCTCAATTAGTTGGTTTTTTTATTCCAATGTACGTCATATCTAATTCCTCTATCTCTTGCATGAATGATTGACTTCATGATGGTTATTCCTCGTCTAATTTCATTCTCCACATAACTGTTTCATTTCAATCATTATCTTGAATTGTGTCATTTAGAAAACACAATATAAAAACATAAACATATTTAGAAAATTCAAATAGTATGGAATGA
>CM038795.1:172267653-172317296 GCA_021764765.1 Vicia sativa
CACGTGAAACATAAATCAAAAATAATGAATGAATCTAAAGAACATAGATCTGAATAAATTTGAAGTGAATATAATTTTAAGAATTTTTGAAGATATACGAAGAATATAAATTCGAAAAAATGTGATGATATTTGAAGTGAATCATAAGTCTAGAAAATGTGATGAAATTTGAAATGAATATAAGTCACTAAAAATTTGAGGAAAACTTGATGAAACTTCACGAATATAAATCTTCGAAAAACAATGGCTGAAATCAAAAGTGAAAATAGTTTTAGAGAATTTTAATGAATATAAATCTGAGAAATTGGAGAAATACTATGCCAAAACCAGAGAAAACCCGGATGAAACTTAAAGTGAATAAAACTTAAAAAATACGATGGAATCTGAATTTAACATAGATATGAAGAAATTAGTGAATATATCTTAAGAAATTATGAAAATACAATAAAGTGAACATCAACTAAGAAAATCTGATCATATTTGAAGAATATAAGTCTTTAGAAAATGTGTGATGAAATTTGAAATGAATATAAGTCTCTAGAAAATTTGAGGAAAACCTGAAACTTTACGTAAACATAAATCTTAAGAAAATACGATGGAATCTAATATGAACATAGACCTAAAGAAATTTGAAGTGAATATAAATCTTAAGAAATTTCAGAAGAACATGGCGAACATAAAATCTTAAGAACAATGATATTTGTGGAAAACCTGATGAAACTTTACGAATATAAATCTTAAGAAAATACAATGGAATCTGAATGAACATAGATATGTAGAAATTTTAAGTGAATATATATCTTCAGAAATTTTGAAAATATACGAAGTGAACATAAATCTTAAGAAAACTGATGATACTTGAAGTGAATAAGTCTTGAAAATTTGATGAAATTTGAAATGAATATGTCTCTAGTAAATTTAGAAAAACGGTGAAATTTGACGTGAACATAAATCTTAAGAAAATCGATGGAATCTGAGTGAACATAGATATGAAGAAATTTGAAGTGAATATAAATCTTAAGAAATTTGAAAATATAATATGAAATATAAATCTTAAAAATCTTGATGATTTTGAAGTGAATATAAGTCTTTAGAAATGATGAAATTTGAAATGAATATAAGTCTTAGAAAATTTGAAGAAAACCTGATGAAACTTCACGTGAACATAAATCCTTAAGAAAATACGATAAAATCAAGGAACATAGATTCGAAGAAATTTAGTGAATATAAATCTTAAGAAATTGAAGATATAATGGTGAACATAAATCTTAAGAAAATGATGATATTTGAAGTGAATATAAGTCTTTAGAAAATGTGATGAAATTTGAAATGAATATAAGTCACTAGAAAATTTGAGGAAACTTGATGAAACTTGATGTGAACATAAATCTTAAGAAAATACAATGGAATATAAAGTGAATATAGATCTAAAGAATTTGAAGAATATAATCCAAGAAATTTGAAGAAATACAAAGTGAATAAAAATCTTAAGAAATCTGATGATATTTGAAGTGAATATAAGTCTTTATAAATGTGATGAAATTTGAAATGAATATGTCTCTAGAAAATTTGAGGAAAACTCGATGAAACTTCACGTGAATATAAATCTTAAGAAAATGATGGAATCTGAAGTGAACATAGATCCTAAAGAAATTTGAAGTGAATAGGAAAATCTTAAGAAATTTTGAAGAAATACTTATGAACAAAACTAAGAAATGGAATGGATATTTGTGGAATACCTACGAAACTTTTAAGTGAATATAAATCTTAAGAATATAATGGAATCTGAATTGAATATAGATAGAGAAATTTAAGTGAATATAAATCTTAAGAAATTTTGAAAATACATGAAGTGAACAAAATCTTAAGAAAATCTTATGATATTTGAAGTGAATATAAGTCTTTAGAAAATGTGATGAAATTTGAAATGAATATAAGTCTCTAGAAAATTTAGTAAAAACGATGGAAACTTGACGAACATAAATCTTAAGAAAACTTGATGAATCAAGTGAACATAGATATGAAGAATTTGAAGTGAATATAAATCTTAAAAAATTCTGAAAAATACGAAGTGAACATAAATCTTAAAAATCAGGATGATATTTGAAGTGAATATAAGTCTTAGAAAATGATGAAATTTGAAATGAATATAATCTTGAAAATTTGAAGAATTGATGAAAATTCACGAACATAAATCTAAGAAAATATGATGGAATAAAAGTGAACATAGATCTGAAGAAATTGAAGTGAATATAATCTTAAGAACTCAAGATATAATGGGTGAACATAACTTAAGAAATCTGATGATATTGAAGTGAATAAGTCTTTAAAATGTGATGAAATTTGAAATGAATATAAGTCTCTAGAAAATTTGAGGAAAACTTGATGAAACTTACGTGAACATAAATCTTAAGAAAATACAATGGAATATAAGTGAACATAGATCCAAGAAATTTAAGTGAATATAAATCTTAAGAAATTTCAAGAAATACAAAGTGAACAAAACTTAAGAAATCTGATGATATTTGAAGTGAATATAAAGTCTTAGAAAAATGTGATGAAATTTGAAATGAATATAAGTCTCAGAAAATTTGAGAAAAAACCCGATGAAACTTGACTTGAACATAAATCTTAAGAAATCGATGGAATCTGAAGGAAATATAGATCTGAAGAAATTTGAAGGAATATAAATCTAAAGAAATTCTCAAGAAATACGAATTGAACATAAATTTAAGAAATCTTAATGATATTTGAAGTGAATATAAGTCTTAGAAAATGATGAAATTTGAAATGAATATAATCTAGAAAATTTGAGGAAAACCCAATGAAACTTGACGTGAACATAAATCTTAAGAAAATGTGATGGAATTTGAAGTGAACATAGATCTGAAGAAATTTGAATGAATATAAATCTTAAGAAATTCTCAAAGAAATACTTAAGAAAAATCTTAAGAAATCAAGATATTTGAAGTGAATATAAGTCTTAGAAAATGTGATGAAATTTGAAATGAATATAAGTCTCTAGAAAATTGAGGAAAACAACATGAAATTGACGTGAACATAAATCTTAAGAAAATATGGAAATCTAGTGAACATAGATTCAAGAAATTTGAGTGAATATAAATCTAAGAAATTCTGAAGAAATATGAAGTGAATATAATCTTATGAAAATTCATGATGGAAGTGAATATAAGTCTTAGAAAATGTGATGAAATTTGAAATGAATATAAGTCTCTAGAAAATTTGAGGAAAATGAAACTTTACGTGAATATAAATCTTAAGAAAATCGATGAATTCAGTGAATATAGATCTGAAGAAATTTAAAGTGAATATAAATCTTCAGAAATTCTGATGAAATACAAAGTGAATATAAATCTTAAGAAAACTAATGTTATTTGAAGTGAATATAAGTCTTTAGAAAAATGTGATGAAATTTGAAATGAATATAGTCTCTAGAAAATTTGAGGAAAACTTGATGAAACTTGACGTGAACATAAATCTTCTAAAATACGATGGAATCAAGGAACATAGATCTGAAGAAATTTGAATTGAATATAAATCTTAAGAAATTTGAAGAATATGAAGTGAACATAAATCTTAAGAAATATGATGATATTTGAAGTGAATATAAGTCTTAGAAAATTTGATGAAATTTGAAATGAATATGTTCTTAAAATTTGAGGAAAACCTGATGAAACTTGACGTGAACATAAATCTTAAGAAAATACGATATCAAGAGAACATAGATCTAAAGAAATTTGAACTAAAATAAATCAAGAAATTAAGAAATACGAAGTGAACATAAATCTTAAGAAATCTTATGACATTTGAAGTGAATATAAGTATTTTAGAAAATGTGATGAAATTTGAAAAGAATATAAGTCTCTAGAAAATTTGAGGAAAACCTGATGAAACTTCACGTGAACATAAATTTTAAGAAAATATGATGGAATTCAATGAACATAGATATGTAGAAATTTGAAGTGAATATAAATATTAAGAAATTTGAAAAATACGAAGTGAACATAAATCTAAGAAAATTTGATGATATTTGATGAATATAAGTAAGCTGATAAAATGTGAAATGAATTTGAAACAATATAATTCTAAGAAAATTTGAGAAAAATCAGAGAATTTTAAAATTGACATAAATCCTAAGAAAATAAAAAACTCAATTGAAAATAGATCTAAAGAAATTGAAGGAATTTAAATTTAAGAATTCTGAAGATAAAAGTGAACATAAATCTTATGAAATCTGATGATATTTTAGTGAACATAAGTCTAAAGAAAATGTGATGAAATTTTAAATGAATACAAGTCTCTAGAAAATTTGAGGAAAACCTATGAAACTTGATATGAACATAAATCTTAAGAATATTTGATGGAATTTGAATTGAACATAGATATGTAGAAATTGAAGTGAATATACATCTTAAGAAATTATCAAGATATAAAATGGATATAAATCATCAAAATATGATATCAGTGAATATAAATCTTTAGAAATGTGATGAAATTGAAAAGAATTTAAGTCTCTAGAAAATTTGACAAAAACCTAATGAAACTTCACGTGAATATAAATTTTAAAAAAATACGATGGAATCTGAAGTGAACATAGATCTGAAGAAATTTGAAGTGAATATAAATCTTAGGAATTTCTGAAAATTATTCAAATTGAACATTAATATGAAGAAATCGGATGATATTTAAAGTGAATATAAATCTTAAGAGAATGTGACGAAATTTGAAATAAATATAAGTCTCTAGAAAATTTGAGGAAACCCTGATGAAACTAAACGTGAACATAAATCTTAAGAAAATCTGATGGAATCTGAATTAAACGTAGATATGTAGAAATTTGAAGTGAATATATATCTTAAGTAATTCTTAAGATATACGAAGTGAACTTAAATCTTATGAAAATCTGATGATATTTGAAATGAATATAAGTCTTTAGAAAATTTGATAAAATTTGAAATTAATATAAAGTCTCTAGAAATTTTGAGGAAAACCGGATGAAACTTCACGTGAACATAAATCTTCAGAAAATATGATGGAATCTGAAGAGAACATAGATCTGTAAATTTGAACTGAATATAAATCTTAAGAAATTAAAGAAATGGTCATACCCCAAAATTTCCCTCAAGACATTTCATACATCCATACTCAAAGATTCCTCAAGGGTTGATCGACAAACCTCTCCTAGACAATCAACCCAAACTAGGGTTTGGTATTTCTCGATCAAGATGGGTTTCCAACATCTCCAATGGTCTTCATGCCTCCTCATATGCTTCAAGGGTTCTCCATGTCAAGTTTCAAGCCTCACAAGTCAAGTTTCCTCAGACAATTGCTCAGATGGTTGAAACTCAGTTGTATTGGACAAAAAGTCAACTGTGGTCAACATACAGTCAAACTTCATGATTTTTGGTCAACATCCTCATTTTGAAGTTACATTCATCATTTTATCAAGGGTTGATCATGATTCATCAAGAAAACTCAAGATTTGCTCAAAAGTCAAACTTTCCAAATTAGGGTTTCTTAGTGAAAAGTCAACCAAACTTTGACTGAGCATAACTTCATAATTTCTCACCAATTGTTTTGAAGGAAATTCAATACAACTTCATGTCTCACAAGAATGTTCAAAAATGCTTCATTTGGAAGGTATGGATCAAAACATTACAATCTTTTTCAAAGTCAACAAAAGTAAACATTTTGTTTTGAAGATATATTATGGAAACTCCAATCGAGATGAAACCAAAGAGGTTGGTAGAGGACTCTTAGAGCTTTCCAAAAGTCCAAGAACACTCAAAAATATGGAAAATTGAGCAAATACACCTTGTGCTGGGCAATTTTGAAGAAGTGCACAAAGAGAGATACTTGTAAAATCAAAAATTTGCAAATGGGCCTAGTTTTTCTTCATTCAAACTTGTTCCTTATACAATTAGGAACATCCAAGCCCAATGCCACGAATTTTAACTTTATTTTTCTATTTAATTTGGATTTTATTCATTTAAATACAAATTAAATTCAAAAATAAAGTATAAAATCAAAATTAATTGCAAATTGATTTTTTCTCTCATTCTTGGGATCCAAGTAACCCATAAAGGCTGGAAAATTTCGAAATTATCATGGATTTGGCAAGAATTTGATTGAAATTGATCAAAAAAGATAAGATTTGATTTTGTACAAAATCAAATAATCTTTGCATTGATTGATGATTATTTCTTCCTCAAATCAGCTCAATTTCCATCCATTATAAATATACAATGTATATCACATGAATTAGAACAGAAAAAATTGCTTGGAGAAACCCTAACCTAAAGTCAAAACCTGCTTTCAAGTAACTAAGTCTTGTTCCAGCTTGTTTCAAATGGTTTTGAGGATCCAAACACGTTCTTGACATCCCTTGAAGCATCCTGCACTTTACATTGTCCAAAACATCAAGAATTGCAAGAACACGATTTCGGTTTGTCACACTTTTCAAAAATCGATTTCCATTATTCATGCATTTTTGACATGTTTTGTTGTTGTTTTGTGTTTAGAACGAAGCTTTGCTTCTGGTGGTTTGATTGAATTTCCACCCGAACACGAATCACCATTGCTAGGGTTTCGGCTCTGAATTAGGTTTCTTTAAAACGGAAAAATTGGACCAAAGACCACCACCATCGTGTTCGAACGATGTTTCCAATCAACCATGCCCTTAAATGTCATTTATATTGCTTGTGTTTGATTTCGAGAATTGGGGACTATAGCGTCAAGACCAGTCATTATCTTTCAAAAATTCAAACGAAGAAGATGAAGCTTGCGTGATTCGGCAATCGGGGTGACACTCGTTTACAAGTTTATTCGCCCGCTTCCATAACACGTGTAACGCTAAATTGAAGCAAGGCTGTTGTTCACCCAGGGACCTGAGTTCGATTCTGACTATGGCATCCGATTTTTACAAGTTTGCAATATTTTCCTATTTTCTTATTTTCTTTTAATATTTATACAATTTAATTTATCTTTCATATTTTTATCATGCATTAGAAAATACCAAAAATATTTATTTTTGCATACACATCAGAAAATGTTTATTTAATTTATAAATTGAAAATATTATTTTGCATGCATATTTAATTTAATTTCAATTTTATCATTTAAATCACTTTTAATTGATTTTAATTATTAAATTAACTCCAAAATCCCAAAAATTATTTTAGCATATTAATGTTATTTGCATGAAAACATTTTTCATTCAAAATTATTATTTTACTAACATTTTCCTCTTATTCAATTTCTTCAGATTTTATTTTCATCCAGATTAAAAGTTATCCCGCTTTTGACAATTTTTATCGCTTTTTTTATATTATGTAATTGCCTATGGAATGTAATAGTTTAATTAGGACTTTTATTTTCCGCACTTTTCAATTATGTATCCGCCAAAGCCATGTAATACGTAGATTTATTTCCGCATTTTACTTTCCACAATTTATTTCCGTGATCCTATAAACCGCTAGTAATTAGCGGTGGCAAGATAAAAATATCACTTAACTTCAAGATAAAATATCTGAATCAATACCTTTTCACATGCAATCTTAGTGAATCCTCTGCCTTTTACGAAATCAAATGGAATATCCTCGACGAGGTATCCTGGTTTTCAAAACAAATCATCATAGTCCCTTCGATACAAGATCATAAGACCCACGATGTCGCCTCCGAATACATGATCTTGACCCTTGATCAATTCAAATGATGATGATAGTCCTTCGAATGTGCTAGGATACTTCCTACAAGTTGCCTTCTATGACCATATGATGTCCCTTCGAATGTCCCGCTACATCCAACGAATGTTACCTACCAACTAATGGTATGGATATCGCTAAAGGAACGAAATAATGAAACGACCACCCTGTAGGTAATAAGACTTTAGTTGCTTGTTCTATCAAAATACTTTTCACACCTTACACTTTTGTCAAAGTTCAACCTCTTTTCAAAGCGAAACATTTCAACACTTTGTATACATTCCACATGAATCATTACAAAGTCAAAGAAATGCCTTTTCAAAAACATTTTTGTCAAACACACGTAAAGCACAATTTTGAAGTGATCTAAGAGCAACTAAGAGTTGAATAACTCACGGATAATACATTCCTTCATAACCTTCTCCTTACTCGTAATCTAACAAAGGTCTTTTTCTGTACTTTTACCTTCCCTAATGGATAAAAGAAAAGTCGGTGGCGACTTTGCATCCGCACATTTGCGATACAAAAATCTCAAAGTGGGTTCACCGTATTACAAATACTAAGTAAACATAAATCTTATGAAATTGATATATTGAGGTGAATATAAGTCTTAACAAATGTGATGAAATTTGAAATAAATATAAGTCTCTAGAAAATTTGAGGAAAACCGATGAAACCGTGAACATAAATATTAAGAAAATCTAATGGAATCAAGTGACCATAGATCAAGAAATTTGAAGTGAATAAAATCTTAAGAATTTCATATACAAAGTGAACATAAATCTTAAGAAATCTAATGATATTTGAAGTGAATATAAAATTTAAGAAAATGACGAAATTTGAAATAAATATTAGTGTCTAGAAAATTTGAGGAAACCCCGATGAAACCAAACGTGAACATAAATCTTAAGAAAAACTGATGAATTGAATTATGTAGAAATTTGAAGTGAATATATATCTTTAGTAAATTTGATGATATGAAGTGAATATAAGTCTTAGAAAATTTGATAAAAGTTGAAATGAATATAAATTCTCTAGAAATTTGAGGAAACCGGATGAAACTTCACGTGAACATAAATCTTCGAAAATATGGATGGAATCAAGAGAACATAGATCCAAGAAATTTGAACTAAATATAAATCTGAAGAAATTAGGAAGAAACACGAAGTGAATATAGGTCTTAAGAAATCTTATGACATTTGAAGTGAATTTAAGTCTTTTAGAAAATGTGATGAAATTTGAAAAGAATATAATTTCTAGAAAAGTTGAGGAAACTCCGATGAAACTTCACGGAAATAAAATTTAATACATGAAATATAGATCCGATAAATATGAAGAATTGATGAAATCTGAAGTGTGATGATATTTAAGAAACATAAATATGAAGAAATCTGATGAAATTTGAAATGAATATAGGTCTCTAGAAAATTTGAGGTAAACGTGATGAAACTTGACGTGAACATAAATCTTAAGAAAATCTAATGGAATTTGAATTGAATATAGATATGTAGAAATTTTAATTGAATATAAATCTTAAAAAATTCTGAAGATATACGAAGTGAACATAAATCTTAAGAAAATCTGATGATATTTGAAGTGAATATAAGTTTTAAAAAAATCTGACGAAATTTGAAATGAATATAAGTCTCTAGAAATTTAGAGGAAAACCTGATGAAACTTAACGTGAATATAAATCTTAAGAAAAACTGATGGAATCTGAATTAAACACAGATATGTAGAAATTTGAATTGAATATATATCTTAAGAAATTCTTAAGATATACGAAGTGAACATAAATCTTAAAAAAATCAGATGATATTTGTAGTGAATATAAGTTTTAGAAAAATAAGATGAAATTTAAAATTAATATAAGTCTCTAGAAAATTTGCGGAGAACCTGATGAAACTTGATTTGAACATAAATCTTAAGAATATCTGATGGAATCTGAATTAAACATAGATATTTAGAAATTTGAATTGAATATATATCTTAAGAAATTCTGAAGATATATGAAGTGAACTTAAATCTTAAGAAAATCTGATAATATTTGAAGTGAACATAAGTCTTTTGAAAATGTGATGAAATTTGAAATGAATATAAGTCTCTAGAGAATTTGAGGAAAACCTGATGAAACTTCATGTGAACATAAATCTTCTGAAAACACGATGGAATCTGAAGTGAACATAGATCTGAAGAAATTTGAAATGAATATAAATCTTAAGAAATTTTGAAGAAATACCAAGTGCACAAAAATATTAAGAAATATGATGATATTTGAAGTGAATATAGGTCTTAGAAAATGTAATGAAATTTGAAATGAATATAAGTCTCTAGAAAATTTGTGGAAAACCTTATGAAACTTAACGTGAACATAAATCCTAAAAAAAATACGATTGAATCTGAAGTGAACATAGACCTGAATACATTTCAAGTGAATTTATATCTTAAGAAATTCAAGAAATAAGAAGTGAAAAAAAAAGAAATCTAATGATATTTGAAGTGAAGATAGGTCTTTAAAATGAAATTTAAATATAAGTATCAAAATTTGAGGAAAACCAGATGAAACTTGACGTGAACATAAATCCTAAGAAAATACGATGGAATCGGAAGTGAACATAGATCAAAGGAATTTGAAGTGAATATAATCCAAAAAAGAAATAATGAAGTGAACATAAATCTTAGAAATTTGATGATGAATTGAAGATATTCTTTGAAACAGATAAACTGAAGTAAGCTCTAGAAAATTTGAGGAAACTTGATGAAACTTGACGTGATAATAAATCTTAAGAAAATAATGGCGGAATTTGAAATGAATAAAGATCAAGGAAATTTGCTTAATACAATCAGAAATTTGATGGAAATTGAAATGAATATAAGTCTCTAGAAAATGTGATGAAATTTCAGGAAACTTGATGAAATTTGAAGTGAACATAAATCTTAAGAAAACTGGATGGAATCAAGTGAACATAGATCCCAGAATTTGAAGTGAATATAAATCTAAGAAATTTTAAGAAATAATGAAGTGAGCATGTTTATCAGAAACCATTGATATTTGAAGTAATAAGTCTTAGAAAATCTGATGAAATTTGAATGAATATGTTTCCTCTAGAAAATTTTAGGATATTTAAACCAAGAAATTTGAAGTGAACATAAATCTTAAGAAAACGGATGGAATCTCAAGTGAACAGATCTATGAATTTGAAATGAAGAATCTTAAGAAATACGAAGTGAACATAAATCTTTAGAATTTGATGATATTTGAAGTGAATAAGTCTTTAGAAAATGTGATGAAATTTGAAATGAATAAAAGCCTCTAGAAAATTTGAAAACTTGATGAAACTTGACATGAACATAAATCTTAAGAAAATTGATGGAATTTGAAGAACATAAATCTGATGAAATTTGAAGTGAATATAAATCAAAGAAAATTGATAATTTGAAATAAATAATCTCTAGAAAATGTGATGAAATTTGAGAAAACTATGAAATTTGAGGAAAACTTTATGAAATTTGGAGGAGCAAAAATCTTAAGAAAATCTGATGGAATCTCATGGAACATAGATCTGTGAAATTTGAAGTGAATACAAATCTAAGAAATTCTAAGAAATACGAAGTGACCATAAATCTTTAGAAATTGATGATATTTGAAGTGATATAAGTCTTTAGGAAATGTGATGAAATTTGAAATGAATATAAGCCTCTAGAGGAAAAACTTGATGAAACTTGACGTACATAAATCTTAAGAAAATACGATGGAACTTCAAATGAACAAAGATCTGATGAAATTTGAAGTGAATATAAATCTTAAAGAAATTTTGATGTGTTGAAATTTGAAATGAATATAAGCCTCTAGAAAATTTGAGGAAATTTGAGGAAAACCTGAAGAAATTTGAAGTGAACATAAATCTTAAGAAAACTATTGAACATAGATCTAAATTTGAAGTGAATAAACTATGAACATAAATCTTAAGAACTGATATTTGAAGTGAACAGAATTGAAATGTGAAGATTTGAGGAAACCCTGATGAAACTTGACGTGAAATAATAATCTAACGAGGAATGAAATAGATTTGAAGAAATTTGAAGTTAATATAAATCTTAAGAAATTTGATGTGATGAAATTTGAAATGAATATATGTCTCTAGAAATGTGATGAAATTTGAGGAAATCATGATGAAATTTGAGGAAGACTTGATAAAATTTGAGGAAAACTTGATGAAATTTGAAGTGAACATAAATCTTAAGAAAATCTGATGGAATCTCTAGTGAACATAGATCTGCAGAAATTTGTAGTGCATATAAATCTTAAGAAATTCTTAAGAAATACAAAGTGACCATAAATCTTTAGAAATCTGATAATATTTGAAGTGAATATAAGTCTTTAGAAAATGTGATGAAATTTGAAATGAATATAAGTATTAAAAAATTTAGGTAAACTCGATGAAACTTGACGTGAACATAAATCTTAAGAAAACCTGATGGAATTTGAATTGAATATAGATATGTAGAAATTTGAAGTGAATATAAATTGTTAGTGTTTTACGTTGGCATTACTTTTTGGTAAAACTAGGCTATGGCAATGTCTTGATAAATGTCATGACATTCAGAGATTGAAGATAAATCCTACTTGACGAGGATGTTTAAAGTACGGAAGATAAAAGTTGTGCTGGAATTCTGCAGAAAATAGTCTGATGTCATAATAGATGTTATGACATTCAGTGTGACATTCTGTTCTGCAGAATCTGTTTTTCCTGAGACTTTTCAGGAAGTTTGTTGAGCTATATTATGTTTTTCTGTTATTAGAATGTATGCTGACGTAGCTGATTAGGTTAATCTTAGTTAGACCTAAAATTGGTTGAAAAGACCAAGTTTTTAGGATTAATTAAGTGAACCCTAGCTATATTTATGGAAGCCCAAAACTGAAGTTTCAGGACTGCTTCTATAAAAGGAATTCAACCCTTACACTGCTGCTGCGCCCTTTGTACTGTTAGGAGATTTAGCAGTTGTTATTTGTGTAATTTAGTTTCTTGTGAGCCAAGCAATTATCAATTGATAAGTGCCTTGGACTAGATTTGTTTGTAAGGGTAGTTTATCACCAAAGCTTTGAAGCACGAGTGTTTGTCTCTTGATTAAAGCTTTGAAAAAATCAAGATAGTTTATTGAAGTGTGTCTTCACAATTCAATTAATCAATAGGTTGATATCACTGCTGTGATTGAGGGGGAGTGAGTAGGAACTCAGGTCTAAGTAGGACTTAGATTGAAGTTGCATTGGGTAGGTTTTAAGTGAAGGAGATAAATTGGTTGGTTTATTCCTGAATTAATTCTACTAATAGTGAATTTCCTCCCTAGCTTGGTAGCCCCCAGATGTAGGTGTAGTTAGACACTGAACTGGGTAAACAATTTATTATGTTATTTAATGCTGTTTAAATTTATTGTGTGAACTGTTAACAGAGTGTCAGATAGTGTGTCATAACATTCTCTGTGACATCACATATCTGCTGCCAGGAATTTCAATTGGCATCAGAGCAGGCACCCTGCCTGTTATTTCTGGGTGAGATCTAGGGATAATAGTTTCTGGCGTAATGGATAAGGAAGGAGGATTTGGAGGTAGACCACCTATACTGGATGGGTCTAATTATGATTACTGGAAACCTCGTATGGTTGCTTTTTTACGATCAGTGGATATTAAAGCTTGGAGAGCTGCTGACAAAGGATGGAAACATCCCACCAAGCTTGAGAAAGATGGGACTACTTTCTTGAAACCTGAGGAGGAATGGTGCAAAGAGGAAGAGGAGCTGGCACTGGGGAACTTTAAAGCATTGAATGCCTTATTCAATGGTATTGACAGAAATATCTTCAAACTAGTTCACCAATGTGAGCTGGCCAAGGATGTTTGGGACACTCTCAAAACTACTCATGAGGGGACATCCAAGGTGAAGTTGTCAAGACTTCAGATGCTCACTACCAAATTTGAGAATTTGAAGATGAAAGAAGATGAGACTATTCATGAGTTTCACATGAATATCTGGAAATTGCCAACACCTCGGAGCACTTGGTGAAAAGATGTCAAGAAAAGTCAGGAGAAAGATTCTCGATCCTTGCTAAAAGATTTGCAATGAAAGGACTGCAATAGAGGAGGCTCAGACATCAACACCTTGAAGGTTGAAGAACTTATGGATCTCTTATGACTTTGAGATGGGAATCATGAAACTGTTGATGGGAAGAACAAGAGCATAGCACTTGTGTCCAATACTGTAGAGGATGCAAGGTGGATGATGAAGAGAAGATATCAAGCTATAGCTATGCTTGAAGGCGTTCAACAGACTCATCAAGAGGTTGATCCAAAGTCAAGGTCCAATGTCAAGGACATTTCATCTCGACATTGGCGATCTTATGACTCCAGCAGAAGATCCAAGTCAGAAGAAAAAGGAAGTCAAAGCAGAGAAATCCAGTGTCATGGTTGTGAAGGATATGGGCATATTAGAGCTGAATGTCCCACATTTCTAAAGAAGCAAAGGAAAGAGATGACTGTCACTTGGTCTGATGGTGATTCAGGAAGTGAATCTGAGGAAGAAGCAGCCAAACTTGTCACTGCTCTCTCTGGAGTGTGCAATTCTGATATGGATTTGAGTGATGAGGAAGTGACATTTGAAGAGCTTGCTGAGACCTACAAGAAGCTCTGTGTAAGAAGTGGGTATGTCAAGAAATGAGAAACAAAAGTGATTGAAAAGTTGGAAGTGAGAATGTGAAATTGAGTCCGGAAAAGGAAAACACAGCCACTATAAATCACTCAACAATGATATTATAATGTTGAACTCAAACTTGATCAGATGTCTAAATCTGTCAAATGTTGACATCCGTAATGATAAGTTGGAAGAAATCCAAACTTGGACAAATGCGGAAATAAGCATGGTCTAGGATATGGGTGAAAAGAAACTCGTTATGACATGAAGAAGAGACATGGGAAACCAATGTCAAAACAGTTGTCACAACATAAACAGAAATGTTCGCTCAGGTATGTGGCTGCAAAAGATTGCTAATAACAAGGAGAAGAACAAGCCTGGAAAGTCAATGGCAAAGAAGATGTCACACCACAAGACAGGAAATAGGTCTGCCTCAGGATATGTGGAGACTAAGAAATTTGTTGACAACAAAAGAAGAATAGATCTAATAAACCAATGTCAAACAGATGTCACAACATTGGGTTCAACATCAAGATCAAAGAAACATGAACAAAAGGTTTCAAAGATGGAGATGTCATTATTGTGGAAGGTTTGGTCACATAAAATCTTTTTGCTTTAGGCTACATGGATACCCTAACCAAGGCTCCTATGTGAAGCCTAAGACCAACAGGGTATCATACACTCAACAGTGGAAGAAGAAGACTGTAGCTCTGGTAGCTCACACTTCTCTTAGAGTGTCTGCCAAGGAAGATTGGTACTTTGACAGTGGGTGTTCTAAGCATATGACTGGAGACAGAAATCTTCTTAATGATGTTAAACCTCATTCTACCAGTTTTGTTACTTTTGGAGATGGAGCTAAAGGAGAAATCAAAGGTGTTGGAAACTCAAACTGGTCTGGAGTTCCAAACCTAAATGGGGTGTTGCTGGTAAAAGGTTTGACTGCCAATCTCATCAGCATAAGTCAGCTATGTGATATGGGATTCACAGTCAACTTCACTAAGTCTGAATGTCTTGTAATCAATGATGAACAAGAAGTGATTATGAGAGGAGTCAGATCAAAGGACAACTGCTACATGTGGGAATCTGAGAACACCACTCTGTCTTCTGTGTGTTCTATAGACAAAGATGAAGAGGAAGTAAACTTGTGGCACCAAGATCTTGGTCATTTACACCTCAGAGGAATGAGAAGGATCAGTCCCACGAGTCAGAAGGATACCAAGATTTCACATTGATAAAGGAAGAATCTTGGTAAATATAAGGCTGGACAGGAAACCAGAATGTCACACTCAATGTCTAGACATCTGATCACTTCTAAAGTACTGAAGCAAGTTACTAGGATCTGGTATGAAAGGTTAACCAAGCTCCTTACTGTCAAAGGATATAGGAGAGGAGCCTTGGATAAAACCCCCTTTGTCAAGAATGAAGGAGAAAAGATCATGGTGACTCACACTTATGTTAATGACACAGTATTTGGAGGAATGTCAGACACAATGGTGAGACATTTTGGCAACCAAATGCAAGCTGAATCTGAGGTGAGCCTCATGGGAGAGTTGATTTATTTTCTTGGACTGCAAGTCTCACAGATGGAAGACTCAACATTCCTTCCACGGAGCAAGTTTGCAAGGAATTTTGTCAAGAAATTTGGAATGAAGAATGGCTGCCATAATAAGACTCCTGCTCCTACACATTTGAAGTTGTCCAAGAAAACAAGTGGAGAAAGTGTTGATCAAAGCTTGTGTAAAAGCTCTTTGATGGATGTTTTTCTTGAGAAACAATCTTGGTTCTGGTTCAGCAAGAAGCAAAACTGTGTGTTCCTATACAATGTTGAGGCTGAATACATAGCAGCTAGTAGCAATTGCTCTAAGATAAACTGGATGAAGCAGATGCTGACTGAATACAATGTCACAGGACATGACATTGTACTGTGACATTTTACAAGTTCTGAGGCTAGTCAGTTTAAGACTTTAAGGGCAAATTGGGTATTTGTCAATATGAGGAGTTGTAGCAATTAATCGTGCCTACAACAAGGAATGGAAGGACCTTTATCAATTATTTATAAGGGTCATTTAATTATTTTCATCTTATTTTTAAAAGTCCAAGAATAGGAAGAGACTCCCATATAATAGTTTCTTCATTTGAAAGTATCATATTTTCTTCATCCAAAAGAAACTTTCAAACCTCCGTCATTCGCCTCCCATTTTCTCAAAAGTCATCAAGAAAATATGTCTTCATCATCTTCACCTTCTCAAGAATCTGCTCTTCATCTCCTTCCATGGCTGAAGTTAGTAAATGCTGAAGCCATGCATGTTAAAGCTCTAGGGTTACTCCAACAGTAATGGCATTGACCAAAAAGGTCAAGAAATTGTGCACAAGGAATGCAAGAAGGTCAAGCATCTTCTTTGGTAAGACTTCACCATCATCTTCAGTTCCCCGAAACAGTGAACAGAGAGGGTCTAGGGTCTCAGCATTGCCATAGCTAGGATAGTGACTAGTATTCTAAATGAGAATCAATCTGTACCTGGGGTTTCAATCCCTCTGAACCATAAGTCTGCTAGCCCTAGTTTAGCAGTTGATCCAGATGCCAATGAGAATGTCAAGACATCTGGTGATCATGTTGATTCTCCTGTCAAGAATGATGTAAATCCCTCTGCTCCAGTTCCTGAAGGGTGTAAAGATGATAATGTTATTGAATCCCCTGCTGCTAATGAGAATGAGATTTCTGATGAGATTCTTGAGGAATCCCCAAAACATTGTACCTCTGTTAAATCCCCTGCTATTTCTGCTGATAATATCTCTGATAGCATTCTTGAAGAAACTCCAGAGAAACAAGCTGATGACAACCTGGAAGAATCTCCTGAGAAAAACACTAATCAAAATATTGATCTTCATATCATAAATCTAGATGAGGAGTTCTCAGATAATGACCTCATAGCCAAAGTTAATCCCAGCATTGCTAGGAGGGTGATGAATAGGAAAGGGAAGCAAAATGCTATTCCAAGTTCTGTTAAGGAGAAGGTTACTAAAGTTGCTCATAAGACTCTAGGGTGAGAACAAGACTGAGGAAAAATCTGGTAAAGACAAGGCTGGAACTTCCAAAGGGAAGAGTAGGATGACCTGGAGGTATCTCTATGGCAAAGAGAACCCAATTGTGAAGAAGAGGAAAGGAACCCTGTAACATGATGATGATTCTGATTTTGATGTTGAAGAGAATGTCTCAGACATTCGAAAGAGGCTCTTAAACCCCAAAGTGGCAATTGACAACATTTCCTTTCACCACCCCGAGAATGCTAACAGAAATATGTGTGTTTGAAGAGAATGCACTTGAAAGTGAATGAATAAAAGTGCCCTGAATGCAAGGATGTTATTGATTTGATTAAAGAAGCTAAGGCAATAAAGACTGGTAAAGTTCTCAAATTGCTATGATGTGTTGGTAAAGGAGTTCATTGTGAACTTGTCCAGTGGCTGTGCTGATGGAAGGTCAGCTGATTTCAAGACTGTCTATGTCAGAGGGAGAAGAGTGAAATTTTCCCCAAGTATAATCAACAAATATTTGGAAAGATCAGATGAAGCTCAACCTGAGCTAGAGGAAACTGATGACCAAATCTGCCACACTATCACTCAAGCTAAACAAGTGAAACATTAATGAAAGGAAAACTAACTGCCAGCAAACTAAGTGTTAAGTTTGCTATTTTGCACAAAATAGGGGCTGCAAATTGGGTTCCAACAAACAACAAGTCCACCATCTCCATTGGTCTGGGCAGATTCATCTTTGCTGTTGGTACTAAAGCAAAATTTGATTATGGAACCTATATTTTTGAGCAAACCCTTAAACATGCTGAAAGTTATGCAGTTAAAGGACCAATAGCCTTTCCCTCCCTCCTGTGTACAATTATAATTGGTCAGTATCCAGACATTCTTGGTAACAGAGATTCATGCAAAAGAGCTCCCGCTTGATTTCATTAAGCTCTTTCAAGGCAAACATGTCCCAGATATTGTCATGACATCTGCTGAGACATCAATCAAAGAAAATTCAGAGAAGGCAAATGTCATTCTGTGCTAAAAGCAACTTGCAAGGAGCTTGAAGAAAGCAAAGTCGGAAGAACCGATCTCTACTCTTGAAAAGGAGAAAGACACAGAGGTTGAGGATGAAGGGCTTGTTGGTGATGATTCTGCTGCAAATATGGATGAAGATGCTGATACTGATGCTGATGCTGATCAAGAAACTGCTGATGAAGAAGGTTCTAAAGATGTTTCCTTCCACAGTGCTTCTTCTGGAGAGGAAAGCACTTGAGTTGTAATCCTGTGCCCTGTTGCTTCTATTTTCTTGTTTCTTGTTTATTGTTCTTGTTCTGCATTTCCCTGATTTGTATTTTGGAAGATTGTAATCATTCTGACAGAATTGTAACTGTAAACATTGTGCTGGTACTTTTCTTAATTATATTTTGAAAGTTTGGGGCACCTGTATTGATTCCTTTGGCCCCTTTGTGGCTAAAAAGGGGAGAACCACCGTGTGACAAAGGGCATTGGGAAATTTGGGAAACCGTATGGAAATTTAATTGTATGTGGGCAATTGTGGAATTTGTATTGGTAGAATTTATCTTATCTCTAGGTTCTAGTTTCTTTAAGCTTAGGATAGCTTAGAACTAGTTTTTCTTCTCAGGTACCGATGACTTAAGTAGTTTTAGCCAAAAATGCCAAAGGAGTTTGTTAGTGTTTTAAGTTGGCATTACTTTTTGGTAAAACTAGGCTATGGCAATGTCTTAATAAATGTCATGACATTCAGAGATTGAAGATAAATCCTACTTGACAAGGATGTTTAAAGTACAGCTTAGAACTGGAAGATAAAAGCTGTGCTGGAATTCTGCAGAAATAGTCTGATGTCATAACAAATGTTATGACATTCAGTGTGACATTCTGTTCTGCAGAATCTGTTTTTCCTGAGACTTTTCAGGAAGTTTGTTGAGCTGCTATATTATGTTTTTCTGTTATTAGAATGTATGCTCACGTAGCTGATTAGGTTAATCTTAGTTAGACCTAAAATTGGTTGTTGAAAATCCAAGTTTTTAGGATTAATTAAGTGAACCCTAGCTATCTTTATGGAAGCCCAAAACTGAAGTTTCAGGACTGCTTCTATAAAAGGAATTCAACCCTTACACTGCTGCTGCGCCCTTTGTACTGTTAGGAGATTTAGCAGTTGTTATTTGTGTAATTCTAGTTTCTCTTGTGAGCCAAGCAATTATCAATTGATAAGTGCCTTGGACTAGGATTTGTTTGTAAGGGTAGTTTATCACTCAAAGCTTTGAAGCACGAGTGTTTGTCTCTTGATTAAAGTCAGCAAAATCAAGATAGTTTATTGAAGTGTGTCTTCACATTCAATTAATCAATAGGTTGATATCACTGCTGTGATTGAGGAGGAGAGTAGGAACTCAGGTCTAAGTAGACTTAGATTGAAGTTGCATTGTAGGTTTAAGAAGGAGATAAACTGGGTTGGTTTATTCGAATTAATTCTACTAATAGTGAACCTCCTCGGCTTGGTAGCCCCGTATGTAGGTGTAGTTAGACACCAAACGGGTAAATAATTTGACAGTTATTTACTACTGTTTAAATTTATTGTGTGAATTGTTACAAAGTGTCGAGTAGTGTGTCATAACATTCTGTGACATCACATATTCATTGCATGTGAATTTCTATAAATCTTAAGAAATTCTGAAGATACAAGTGAACATAAATCGAAGAAATCTATGATATTTGAAGTGAATATAAGTTTTAGAAAATCTGATGAAATTTTAAATGAATATAAGTCTCTAGAAAATTTATGGAGAACCTCGATGAAACTTGACGTGAACATAAATCTTAAGAAAATATGATGGAATCGAATTAAACATAGATATGTAAAATTTGAAGTGAATATAAATCTTAAGAAATTCTTAAGATATGGAAGAAGTGAACATAAATTGGAAATGTGAGGATATTTGAAATGAATAAACTTAGAAAATGTGATGAAATTTGAAATGAATAGAACATGAGAAATTAGAGAATAATAAATTTAATGTGACAAATTTGAATTAATATAAGTCTCTAGAAATGATGAAATTTGAGGAAAACTTATGAAATTTGAGGAAAACTTATGAAATTTGAAGTGAACAAAATCTTAAGAAAATCTGATGGAATCAATGAACATAGATCTGCAGAAATTTGAAGTGAATATAAATCTAAAGAAATTTTAAGAAATGGTGACCATAAATCTTTAGAAATTTGATGATTTTTGAAGTGAATATAAGTCTTTAGAAAATGTGATGAAATTTGAAATGAATATAAGCCTCTAGAAAATTTGAGGAAAACTTGATGAAACTTGACGTGAACATAAATCTTAAGAAAATACGATGGAATTTCAAATGAACAAAGATCTGATGAAATTTGAAGTGAATATAAATCTTAAGAAATTTTGATGTGATGAAATTTAAAATGAATATAAGTCTCTAGAAAATGTGATGAAATTTCAGGAAAACTTGATGAAATTTGAAGTGAACATAAATCTTAAGAAAATCTGATAGAATCACTAGTGAACATAGATCTCAGAAATTTGAAGTAAATCTTAAGAAATTCATAAGAAATACGAAGTGAGCATAAATATTTAGAAATCTGATGATATTTGAAGTGAATATAAGTCTTTAGAAAATCTGATGAAATTTGTAGTGAATATAAACCTCTAGAAAATTTGAGGAAAACCTTGATGATACTTGACGTGAACATAAATCTTAAGAAAATACGATGGATTCTTAAGTGAACATAGATTTGAAGAAATTTGAAGTGAATATAAATCTTAAGAAATTCTGATGTGATGAAATTTGAAATGTTCAGAAAATGTGATGAAATTTGAGGAAAACTTGATGAAATTTGAGGAAAACTTGATGAAATTTGAGGAAGACTTGATGAAATTTGAGGAAAACTTGATGAAATTTGAAGTGAACATAAATCTTAAGAAAATACGATGGAATCTCAAGTGAACATAGATATGCAGAAATTTGAAGTGAATATAAATCTTTAGAAATTCTTAAGAAATACAAAGTGACCATAAATCTTTGGAAATCTGATGATATTTGAAGTGAATATAAGTCTTTAGAAAATGTGATGAAATTTGAAATGAATAAAAGCCTCTAGAAAATTTGAGGAAAACTTGATGAAACTTGACATGAATATAAATTTAAGGAAATTGATGGAATTTGAAGTGAATATAAATCTGATGAAATTCAAGTGAATATATATCATAAAATTCTAATGTGATAAAATTTGAAATTAATATAAGTCTCTAGAAAACTTTATGAATTTGATTAAACTTTATGAAATTTGAAGTGAACAAAATCATAAGAAAACTGATGAATCTCAAGTGAACATAGATCTGGAAGTTTAGTGAATATAAATCTAAGAAATTCTTAAGAAATACGAAGTGACCATAAATCTTTAGAAATCTGATGATATTTGAAGTGAATATAAGTCTTTAAATGTGATGAAATTTGAAATGAATATAAGCCTCTAGAAAATTTGAGGAAAACATGAGGAAACTTGACATGAACATAAATCTTATGAATATTATAATTTGAAGTGAACATAAATCGATGAAATCAAGTGAATATAAATCATAAGAAATTTAATGTGATAAAATTTGAATTTAATATAAGTCTCTAGAAATATGTGATGAAATTTGAGGAAAACTTTATGAAATTTGAAGTGAGCAAAATCATAAGAAAATCTGATGGAATCTCAAACATAGATCTCAGAAATTTGAAGTGAATACAAATTTAAGAAATTCTTAAGAAATATGAAGGATAAATATTTAGAACTATGATATTTGAAGTGAATATAAGTCTTTAGAAAATGTGATGAAATTTGAAATGAATATAAGCCTCTAGAAAATTTAAGAAAACTTGATGAAACTTGACGAACATAAATCTTAAGAAAATACGATGGAATTTCAAATGAAAGATCTGATGAAATTTAAAGTGAATATAAATCTTAATAAATTTTGATGTGATGAAATTTGTAATGAATATAAGCCTCTAGAAAATTTGAGAAATGAGGAAAACTGAAGAAATTTGAAGTGAACATAAATCTTAAGAAATATGAATCAAGTGAACATAATCAGAAATTTGAGGAATATAAATCTTAAGAAATATGATGATATTTGAAAATGATGATTTGAATATAGTCTTAGAAATGTGATGAAATTTGAAATGAATATAAGTCTCTAGAAAATTTGAGGAAACCCTGATGAAACTTGACGTGAAATATAAATCTTAAGAAAATATGATGGAATCTGAAGTGAACATAGATTTGAAGAAATTTGAAGTTAATATAAATCTTAAGAAATTCTGATGTGATGAAATTTGAAATGAATATATGTCTCTAGAAAATGTCATGAAATTTGAGGAAAACATGATGAAATTTGAGGAAGACTTGATGAAATTTGAGGAAAACTTGATGAAATCTCTAGTGAACATAGATCCCAGAATCAAGTGCATATAAATCTTAAGAAATTCTTAAGAAATACAAAGTGACCATAAATCTTTAGAAATCTGATAATATTTGAAGTGAATATAAGTCTTTAGAAAATGTGATGAAATTTGAAATGAATAAAAGCGTCTAGAATATTTGAGGAACACTTGATGAAACTTGACATGAACATAAATCTTAAGAAAATTCGAAGGAATTTGAAGTGAACATAAATCTGATGAAATTCGAATGAATATTAATCTTAAGAAATTCTAATGTGATATAGTATGAAATTAATATAAGTCTCTAGAAAATGTGATGAAATTTGAGGAAAACTTTATGAAATTTGAGGATAACTTAATGAAATTTGAAGTGAAAAAAAATCTTAAGAAAATCTGATTGAATCTCAAGAGAACATAGATCTGCAGAAATTTGAGGTGAATATAAATCTTAAGAAATAAGAAGTAAACATAAATCTTAAGAAATATGATGATATTTGAAGTAAGTCTTAGAAATGTGATGAAATTTTAAATGAATATAAGACTCTAGAAAATTTGAGGAAATTTGAGGAAAAACACAGATTGAAATATAAATCTTAAGAAAATCTGATGGAACTCAATGAACATGAATTTATAGAAATTTGAAGTGAATATAAATCTTAAGAAATTTGATGTGAATTAAATTAAAAATGAATATAAGTCTAGAAAATTTGATGAAATTCTGAGAAAAACTTTGATGAAATTCTTGAAGTGAATATAACTAAGAAAAATTTAGTGAAATATAAAAGAAATTTTAATGATGAAATTTGAAATGAATATAAGTCTCTAGAAAATGTGATGATATTTGAGGAAAACTTTATGAAATTTGAGGAAAACTTGATGAAATTTGATGAACATAAATCTTAAGAAAATCATGGAATCTTAGTGAACATAGATTCAAAAAATTTGAAGTGAATATAAATCTTAAGAAATTCTTAAGAATATTAGTGACCATAAATCTTTAAAATCTATGATATTTGAAGTGAATATAAGTCTTTAAAATGTGATGAAATTTGAAATGAATAAAAGCCTCTAGAAATTTTAGGAAAACTTGACGAAACTTTACAAGAACATAAATCTTAAGAAAATTGATGGAATTTGAAGTGAATAAATCAGATGAAATTCAAGTGAATATAAATAATAAGAAATTCTAATGTGATAAAATTTGAAATTAATATAAGTCTCTAGAAATGTGATGAAATTTGAGGAAAACTTTATGAAATTTGAAGTGAACAAAAATCTTAAGAAAATTGATGGAATCTCAAACATAGATCTGCAAAATTTGAAGTGAATATAAATCTTAAGAAATTCAAGAAATACGAAGTGACCATAAATCTTTGAAATCGATGATATTTGAAGTGAATATAAGTCTTAGAAAATGTGATGAAATTTGAAATGAATATAAGCCTTTAGAAAATTTGAGGAAAACTTGATGAAACTTGACGTGAACATAAATCTTAAGAAAATATGATGGAATTTCAAATGAACAACGATCTGATGAAATTTGAAGTGAATATAAATCTTAAGAAATTTTGATGTGATGAAATTTGAAATGAATATAAGTCTCTAGAAAATATGGTGAAATTTCAGGAAAACTTGATGAAATTTGAAGTGAACATCAATCTTAAGAATATCTGATAGAATCTCAAGTGAACATAGATCTGCAGAAATTTTAAGTGAATATAAATCTTAAGAAATACGAAGTGAGCAAAAATATTTAGAAATCTGATGATATTTGAAGTGAATATAAGTCTTTAGAAAATCTGATGAAATTTGAAATGAATATAAGCCTCTAGAAAATTTGAGGAAAACTTGATGAATCTTGACGAGAACATAAATCTTAAGAAAATAGGATGGAATCTGAAGAGAACATAGAACAGCAGAAATTTGAAGTGAATATAAATCTTAAGAAATTTTGAAGATATATGAAGTGAACATAAATCTTAAGAAATCTGATGATATTTGAAGTGTATATAAGTCTTTAGAAAATGGTATAAAATTTGAAATGAATATAAGTCTCTAGAAAATTTGAGGAAACCTTGAAGAAATTTGACGTGAACATAAATCTTAAGGAAATACGATGGAATCTAAAGTACATAGATCTTAAGAAATTCAAGTAAATATAAATCTTAAGAAATTCTAATGTGATGAAATTTGAAAGAATATTAGTCTAGAAATGTGATGAAATTTGAGGAAAACCGATGAAATTTGAAGTGAAATAAATCTTAAGAAAATGTGATGGAATCTCAGTGAACATAGATCTGTAGAAATTGAAGTGAATATAAATCTTAAGAAAATCTTAAGAAATAATGAAGTGATCATAAATCTTTAGAAATCTTATGATATTTGAATTAAATTTAAGTCTTTTGAAAATGTGATAAAATTTGAAATGAATATACGCTCTAGAAAATTTTAGGAAAACTTGTTGAAACTTGACGTGAACATAAATCTTAAGAAAATACGATGGAATCTAAAGTGAACATAGAACTGAAGAAATTTTAAGTGAATATAAATCATAAGAAATTTTGAAGATATACGAAGTGAACATAAATCTTAAGTAATCGATGATATTTGAAGTGAATATAAGTCTTTAGAAAATGTGATGTAATTTGAAATGAATATAAGTCTCTAGAAAATTTGAGTAACTCCTGAACAAACTTGACGTGAACATAAATCTTAAGAAAGTACAATGGAATCTGAAATATACATAGATCTGAAGAAATTCGAAGTAAATATAAATCTTAAAAAATTCTAATGTGATGAAATTTGAAATGAATATAAGTCTCTAGAAAATGTGATGAAATTTGAGGAAAACTCTGATGAAATTTGAAGTGAAATAAATCTTAAGAAATGTGATGGAATCTCAGTGAACATAGATCTGCAGAATTTAAAGTGAATATAAATCTTAAGAAAATCTTAAGAATACGAAGTGAGCATAAATCTTCAGAAATTATAAAGATATACGAAGTGAACATAAATCTTAAGAAATCTGATGATATTTGAAGTGTATATAAGTCTTTAGAAAATGTGATGAAATTTGAAATGAATATAAGTCTCTAGAAAATTTGAGGAAACCTTGAAGAAACTTGACGTGAACATAAATCCTAAGAAAATACGATGGAATCTAAAGTGTACATAGATCTTAAGAAATTCGAAGTAAATATAAATCTTAAGAAATTCTAGTGTGATGAAATTTGAAAAGAATATTAATCCCTAGAAAATGTGATGAAATTTTAGGAAAACCTGATGAAATTTGAAGTGAACATAAATCTTAAGAAAATGTGGTGGAATCACAAGTAAACATAGATCTGCAGAAATTTGAAGTGAATATAAATCTTAAGAAATTCATAAGAAATACGAAGTGAGCATAAATATTTAGAAATCTGATGATATTTGAAGTGAATATAAGTCTTTAGAAAATCTGATGAAATTTGAAAAGAATATATGCCTCTAGAAAATTTGGGGAAAACTTGATGAAACTTGACGTGAACATAAATCTTAAGAAAATACGATGGAATCTAAAGTGAACATAGAACTGAAGAAATTTGAAGTGAATATAAATCTTAAGAAATTTTGAAGAAATACGAAGTGAACATAAATCTTAAGAAATCTGATGATATTTGAAGTGAATATAAGTCTTTAGATAATGTGATGAAATGTGAAATGAATATAAGTCTCTAGAAAATTGAGGAAACCTCAAGAAACTTACGTGAACATAAATCTAAGAAAATACGATGGAATATGAAGTGTAAATAGATTTGAAGAAATTCGAAGTGAATATAAATCTTACAAAATTCTAATGTGATGAAATTTAAAATGAATATAAGTCTCTAGAAAATGTGATGAAATTTGAGGAAAACCTGATTAAATTTGAAGTGTACATAAATCTTAAGAAAATGTGATGGTATCTCATGTGAACATAGATCTGCAGAAATTTGAAGTGAATATAAATCTTAAGAAAATCTTATGAAATAATGGTGAGCATAAATATTTTGAAATCATGATATTTGAAATGAATATAAGTCAGAGAAAATTTGAGGAATACTTGATGAAACTTTACGGTACATAAATCTTAATAAAATACGATGGAATATCAAGTGAACATAGAACTGAAGAAATTTGAAGTGAATATAAATCTTAAGAAAATTTTAAGATATACGAATTGAACATAAATCTTAAGAAATCTGATGATATTTGAAGTGAATATAAGTCTTTAGAAAATGTGATGAAATTTGAAATGAATATAAGCCTCTAGAAAATTTGAGGAAGACTTGATGAAACTTGATGTAACATAAATCTTAAGAAAATAATATGGAATTAGAAATGAACATAGATATGAAGAAATTTGAAGTGAATATAAATCTTAAGAAATTCTAATGTGATGAAATTTGAAATGATCATAAGTCTCTAGAAAATGTGATGAAATTTGAGAAAAACCTTATGAAATTTGAATTGAACATAAATCTTAAGAAAATCTGATGGAATCTCAGTAAATATAGATCTGCAAATTTGAAGTGAATATAAATCTTAAGAAATTCTTAAGAAATACAGTGAATATAAATCTTAAGAAACATGATGATATTTGAAGTGAATATAAGTTTAGAAAATGTGATGAAATTTGAAATGAATACAAGTCTAGAAAATTTGAGGAACTCATGAAACTTGACGTGAATATAAAATAATATGGAATCAAGTGAACATAGATTTGAAGAAATTTAAGTGAATATAAATCTTAAGAAATTGATGACGAAATTTGAAACGAATATAAGTCCCTAGAAAATTTGTTGAAATTTGAGAAAACTTGACGAAATTTGAAGTGAACATAAATCTTAACAAAAACTTATGAAATCTCAAGTGAACATAGATCTGCAGAAATTTGATGTGAATATAAATCTTAAGAAATTCTTAAGAAATACAAAGTGACCATAAGTCTTTAGAAATCTGATTATATTTGAATTGAATATAAGTCTAGAAAATGCGATGAAATTTGAAATGAATATAAGCCTCAAGAAAATTTGAGGAAAACTTGATGAAACTTGACGTGAACATAAATCTTAAGAAAATACGATGGAATCTGAAGTGAACATAGAACTGAAGAAATTTGAAGTGAATATAAATCTTATGAAATTTTGAAGAGATACGAAGTGAACATAAATCTTTAGAAAGCTGATGATATTTGAAGTGAATATAAGTCTTTCAAAAATAGATGAAATTTGAAATGAATAGAAGCCTCTAGAAAATTTGAGGATACCTTGATGAAACTTGACGTGAACATAAATCTTAAGAATATACGATGGAATCTGAAGTGAACATAGAACTGAAAAAATTTGAAGTGAATATAAATCTTAAGAAATTCTGATGTGATGAAATTTGAAATGAATATAAGCCTCTAGAAAGTGTGATGAAATTTGAGGAAAACCTGATGAAATTTGAAGTGAACATAAATCCTAAGAAAATCTGATGGAATCTCAAGTGAACATAGATCTGCAGAAATTTAAAGTGAATATAAATATTAAGAAAGTCTTATGAAATACGAAGTGAACATAAATCTTAAGAAATATGATGATATTTGAAGTGAATATAAGCCTTTAGAAAATGTGATAAAATTTGAAATAAATTTATGTCTCGAGAAAATATGTTAAAATTTGAGGAAAACCTGATGAATTTTGAAGTGAACATAAATCTTAAGAAAATCTGATGGAATTTCAAGTGAACATAGATCTGCAGAAATTTGAAGTGAATATAAATCTTAAGAAATTCTTATGAAATACAAAGTGAACATAAATCTTAAGAAATTTGATGATATTTGAAGTGAATATAAGTCTTTAGAAAATGTGATGAAATTTGAAATGAATATAAGTTTCTAGAAAATATGATGAAATTTGGAAAACCTGAAATTTGAAGTGAACATAAATATTAAGAAAATCCGATGGAATCTCAAGTGAACATAGATCTCATTGAAATTGAACCGAATATAAATCTTAAGAAATTTTATGAAATACGAAGTGAACATAAATCTTAAGAAATTTGATGATATTTCAAGTGAATATAAGAATTTAGAAAATGTGATGAAATTTGAAATGAATATAAGTCTCTAGAAAATATGATGAAATTTGAGGAAAACCTGATGAAATTTGAAGTCAACATAAATCTTAAGAAAATCTGATCGAATCTCAAGTGAACATAGATCTACAAAAATTTGAAGTGAATATAAATCTTAAGAAATTCTTAAGAAATACGAAGTGAACATAATCTTTAGAAATCTGATGATATTTGAAGTGAATATAAGTCTTTAGAAAATGTGATGAAATTTGAAATGAATATAAGCCTCTTGAAAATTTGAGGAAAACTTGATGAAACTTGACGTGAACATAAATCTTAAGAATATACGATGGAATCTGAAGTGAACATAGAACGGAAGAAATTTGAAGTGAATATAAATCTTAAGAAATTTTGAAGATATACGTAGTGAACATAAATCTTAAGAAATCTGATGATATTTGAAGTGAATATAAGTCTTTAGAAAATGTGATGAAATTTGAAATGAATATAAGTCTCTAGAAAATTTGAGGAAACCCTGAAGAAACTTGATGTGAACATAAATCTTAAGAAAATACGATGGAATTTGAAGTGAACATAGATCTGAAGAAATTAGAAGTGAATATAAATCTTAAGAAATTCTGATGTGATGAAATTTGAAATGAATAGAAGTCTCTAGAAAATGTGATGAAATTCCATCACTTTTCTTGCTATGAACTTTCCCATTGATACCCAAAGATTTTGATCCCAAATCCCTTATCCTCACACGATCAAGTACTCAGGAACGTTTAACATTCAACTAAGTAAGCCCGGAATCATGGTCTTCGCCTAGAGTTAAAGATTGAGATAGACTCTCCAAATCATATGCATATCGAGATAAATTAGTGGTGATTAAGAAGCATGGATTATTTGTATTAGGAATAAAGATATACTTACACATTCCGATAAATTTGTTGCACATCTTCCTTAACAACTCCATCCTTGTCCACACGGGCACTCGCCACAAAACATGTCCTAAGATATGTTTTGACTTTTTTCCTTCCAACTATACGTCAAGAGACATATATAATTAAGATCAAGAATATAACACATGAGAAATAATAACATCAATTATATTATAGAATTTAACAAGTACTTATTATTTTGCTGTAAGCATCCATATCCCATACACCCTCTTTGTCTCGGATACGAGGACTTGATGCTCTTCGCGATTTACGCCACTCACAACCTGAAATTTTTGTTTGTTTGGATTTAAAAGTCTTCCATTCTTCGGTGAGACAAAGTCCTTATAGATTTTTGGAAGTTCTCCTTCAACATAATTTCCATCGGCATCCCTAAGAAACTTTCTTGTTAAAAAAGTTTGAAACCCTCTATGTCTTTTTCTGGCCAATTGAAGACAATAGCACTTTCGATCATCATCAATGTTAAAAGACCACTACAAAAATCATACATAGAGTTCATTAGTAATTTAAAGACATAAATCAACAAAACAACAAATATCACTTATGGTACCTTTATCTCACTCTAAATTTTATCTTAGGGGTTTCATTTTATCTCCAATCATCAAGTGATTGGAACCTCTCGTACAAGGGAACCAATATAACTTGTCAAATTTGAATCGTTAGGCTCAATTAGTTGGTTTTTTATTCCAATGTACGTCATATCTAATTCCTCTATCTCTTGCATGAATGATTGACTTCATGATGGTTATTCCTCGTCTAATTTCATTCTCACATAACTGTTTCATTTCAATCATTATCTTGAATTGTGTCATTTAGAAAACACAATATAAAAAATAAACATATTTAGAAAATTCAAATAGTATGGAATGAATAAACACAATATAAAAACATAAACACACCATCAGCTTAAGTGGTGGGTTGTCCTCATTAGCCATGTGACCTGTAATAATGTGACCGTTAGAAAACATAAACACATTTAGAAAATTCAAGTAGCATTGAATGAATAAACAATATAAAAATATACACACATTTTCACTAATCTTTCTTTTCTTGGTTTGAGTATGAATTACTTGCCTCTTAACAACGCTGAATGATGGATTGATCCAAATCATTATGATCCTTCCTAATATATGATCCGCTATAATATTCTCATCATTATCATTTCTTCTATATGACTCTTCTCAACATCAATATCACTTTGATCTACACTTTTATCATCAATAACTTTGTTAGATAAAAGCACTATAGACCATTTCGTACTTTTCAGATCAATGACATAGAAAACTTGTTCAGCTTGATAGGCTAGAATAAATGGCTCATCTTTGTACCCCACTCTATTAAGATCCACTTGTAAAACTCCCGATTTATCCATTTATATGCCACCATTATGTACCCACTTGCAACCAAAGATAAGAATCTGAAACTTCTCATAATCAAACATCCAAATGTGCTTGATAACCCCAAAATATGACAAATTTGCATATTCGGGGTTTAAGTCCTTCATACTTGAAACGTGCATTGACTCAGCTACCAAGGTGACACCACTATATTCCATAGTACTTTATCATCATGTTCTTTGGTATAAAATGTGTATCCACATTTGTGTGTGGTTAGCTATAAGAAAACACATGCAAACTCGGACCATATGCTAAACATCTCAACCTTTTGTAACTGAAGCGGGATCTGAATCAAAACTTGAATAAATATGATCCTTGAACCATTGTATAAAACTTGGATTGTGCTCTAATACTATCCAATTTTCATTTCTAGATTTAAACCTCAGAGTCATGCTTGTGCATTTCAACATACGACTCAACCTCATTGTCATTTGCGTAACATACAAATGTACTTGATCCTTCAGCCCTAGACACTGTGGAAATTTTATTTCCATTAAATTTTCCTTCATTTCTTTTGAAAATATGAGATTTGGTAGTCCAACGGATTGAACATTGAAAAATATTCAATACAAAACTCAATTGCTTCTTCAATAATGTAGCATTCAACAATACAACCCTCTGGCCTACTTCGATTTTTCACGTACCCTTTTAATATAATTATACAATGCTCAACAGGATACATCCATCTCATATAAGTTGGTCCACATAATTGTGTCTCTTTCGCAAGATGAACAACAAGATGTACCATAATATCAAAAATGAGGTAGGAAAATACATTTCAAGTTCACACAGAGTAATAACTATTTCTTTTTGCAATACTGTAAGATCTCAGGATCGATCACCTTACTACAAATTGACTTGAAGAAAAAACACAATTTAGTTATGACGCTTCTTACTTTATCTGGCAAAATAGAACGTATACCTATTGGTAGAAAATGCTCCATTATAACATGGCAAATATGTGTCTTTAAACTCTTTAACTTCAGGTTTTTCATAGACACAATTCTTCTAATGTCTGAGGAGTAACCTTCTGGAACTTTAACTTCACTTAGAAACTTACACAATATTTTTTTCTCCTTTCTAGATAAAGTATAAGCAACAGGTGGTAGATATGTTTGTCTTCCTTTTTTCATGGGTCATAATTCAGTTCTTATTCCCATCTTTACCATGTCCTCCCTTGATTTAAGGACATCCTTATACTTTCCTTTTATATTGAGCAATGTACCAAAACACTTTCAAATACATTTTTTCAATATGCATAACATCAAGAAAATGTTCACACACAAATATTTCAAATATGGCAATTTAAAAATTGGACTCTTCTTCCACCCACTTGTGACAACCGTATGTCCAAAAGGCTTGCCAAACTAAATACTCACATTTTTCACCTTTTAAAAATTTGGTAACAAAATTCAAGTGGAGCTCTACGTTGTTCGGTATCTCCATTGAATGCTTTTCTCCATCCACGATATTGATGTTTAGAATTTAAGAATCTACGATGACCGAGAAAGACATTCTTCCGACATAATTTAATCGTGTCGATCGGTTCCATCTTCATAGACAGACACACATATTGACCTTTAATGCTATACCGATAGATTTGTGCTGAAAGTCATTAATTGACATCGTCAAATTGAAATTCCTATATCCATTATATTACGTCCCTCAAATACAGTATCTATGTTACCTTTCAATTCATAGATCATCATATCTCTCATTCGCATTCATTTAAATTCTTTATGATAATCATCTATATAATCATTGTTTAGGAATTAAATATAATATAGTATATAGTACTCAAAATTACTATATCATATAAATTAAAAAGTTAAACTATGATCAGAATCTATGATTATATCAGATAAGAAAATGATGAATCAATAGCATATGATCATATGATATGATATCAAGTATCGGAAATAGATCTATCAATTGACTTTATCTATAAGTTATCACTCTATTAGTATCAATGTATCATGATCTATTATGATTTCTTACATTAACTAAGACGTAAATCTTTCCATCATATCATGTTTTCATAGCCATAGGTATTATTCTTCACATGTGGAATGTGATACATTCATGCGTTCATTCTATTAGATAATGAAATTTGCTTTCTATCAAGATAATCATTATCAATTTTCTTACTAGTGCATATGTTGAAACTTTCCATGTTTCCATCAATTTTCTTCAATGTGGTGCATCTGTTTAAAATGACTATTATTTTAATAATAAAATTTGTTTTCAGATAATTGTCATTAGTATATGTAATTACGATTGATCTGAGTTAATTTTGCATGCTTGTGAAATTTCTAAACTTTGTCTTCCAATTTATAGATCCTATGTATTTGATTATTTATTATTTAATTTGTCATTTTTACTATTTCCCACGGAAGAAAAAGATTTCTAAACACATTTCAAAAACAATATTGGTTTACATTGAATATTATTTCATAAATAAACTAAATATGCTTTTTCTTTTCAAGCAATTTTATAAAAAGATAAATAAATAATTTGATTAAATAATACATTATTTTAGTGAGTAAATATCTTCTCACCCCAACGGTGCAATATTAGTACAAGTAGCTTTACCATGGTCCAAAACATAATATTCCCTCTACTAATATGAAAGGTTTAAAAATAAGTCAAAAGTTTGTTAAGAAAATGGATTCTTACTATTATCAAGTTTGTTAGGCTTTTATTCTTAATTGTGTTAAGAGGATAAACATAACACACCGATATATGTAAGAGACATTTAATAACATTTTTAAATTTATAAAAGGGTTTTACAATTCAATTAATGCTCGAAACTATATAATTATTTTTAAAACCTAACTTTGTACACTATAAAAAGATCAAATAATATTCACATTTTTACACACAAAGAAAAATATGGCTGAAATTCTAAAGTTATTTTATACTTTTATTCTATTTATTTCGTTTTTTATTGTTGCAACAAAAGCTGATGGTAAACTATTTTTTATCCTTCATTAATTTCTTATTTATTTTATTAGGGTATTCACAAGCGGTTTGAGCGGTTTTGAAAAAATCATCCGAACCGCGAGAGAAAAAGGCATGCGGTTTGGTTTGATTCGGTTGACTTTTAAAAAAAAAACCAAACCAAACCAATGCGATTTGGTTCAGTGCGGTTGGTTCAGTTTTTTACAAATAATTTGTTGAGTCATACATTCACATATATATGATAACATAACTTTGTATTTGGTCATTCATACATGATACACTACTAAATTATAACCAAAAAACTAATCATATTTGGACAATAACTTCTCATTTAATATGCAAAAGTTAGATTAGACAAAAGTGAAATAATAACATAAAATAATAGCATAAAACAATATAAAAATATTATAATAAACAACAACAAAATAGAAGAGATGAGAAATTAGTGAACATGAAAAGAAAGAACATGAGAGGAGATATTAGAGATAAAGATGTGCGATAAAATAAAATTGAAAGAGAGAAATATAAAAAATAAGAACGCAAAGGAAACACAATAGAGAGTAAAGATTAGATAAGAAGAGACAAGATGTAAGTGGTTAAGATGAAGTGATAATGTTAGAAGATATTTAAGAAGATTGAAACTGAAATCATAACAGTAAAGATGAGAAAATTGTCTGTAATCATAAGGCTAACGTATAATAGATTTAGGTTTGGGTTAGATGCGTTAAGAAAAATTTAAGATGTAACATAATGCGGTTTAGTTTGGTTTGAAATACAACTCAAAACCGAACCAAACCATGCGGTTGTTAAAATGACCCAAACTAATCCGAACCAAATCGTTTTTACGATTTCAATTTGGTTTGGTTTGATTTGCAGTTTTCTATTGAGTTGGTTTGGTTTTGAACACCCCTATATTTTATAGTTTAGACGCAATTTTTAATCATGTTTTAGGAAATTTTATTTTACTCTCTTTTCAGGACCTGTTGAATGTGAAACTGATGTAGATTGCAAACCAAACTATTGCATGTTTTTAGTGGCATGTGCATTGATAACAAATGTTTATGTAGTGTGAAGAATCCAAAAGAAACAAATGTGTATATAGAGGAAGGTTTCTTAGATTCTATGAGCATTAGATCAAAGAGAGTACATAAACAACATGCAGAGAAGAACGCAATCTTGGACTAGCAAAGAAATGTGCGATATATTTTATAAAGCCTTCCATAAGCTGTCATATTTAATTATGATGGTGACATCCAATAATTGTATTTCCACCCTAATATCACATAATATCACAGACCTTGCAGTTATGATAATGTAATATACAATGATGAAAATGAAATGAAATAAGAAAGAAAATAGTTTTATTTATATTTTTTTGTTTTCGCTTTATTTTTGGAGGAATCACCATGGAGGATCTTCCTCACCAGGTTCATAAACATAATTGTATTTCGAGGTAAAGAATCTTTCTCACGAGATTTTTCATTTATAAAAATATATGATTCTCAATCTTTCATGATAAGGTTCTCAAAGGATTCCACATCTCGTAATGCAATAATTATATTAGACTCCAAAATCAAAAGTCTATATGCTTTACTATTAGGTACATAATCTACAAAAACAAATTTAATCCTTCGAAGATCCAACTTAATTCTTTTAGGATCCAATAATCAAACACCCACACTCTAAAATAATTAATATTTGACGCCTATCGTTTCATACCTCATATGAAGAAATGTTGATTTTCTTCAAAGGAATTATATTCTTTATATGACAAGCAGATAGCAAAGCTTCACTCCATAAACTAAATATGAATTTAGACTGCATTAATATGATATTTATCTTTATTCTTTTCTTTCTGTAGACCATTTTGTTACAATGTTGAGGAACATTCATGTATAATACCATACTCTTCATGATATGCATCAAATTAGTAAAAATATTCATCGCCTTCAAGGCAATAAAGATTCATGCTTTAAAAACATACATGTGTGAATCTAGAACAAATCATCAATAAAAGTAATGAAATATCTATTTTCTCCCGGGTTAACATGCCATTAAATATACATAAATACAAATGCACAAAATCAAACAAGTTGGTATTTTTACATTATGGAAAGGTTTCTTAATCTTTTGGATCTAACACATATTTTATATTTTTCAAAATTATTAACATAACGGAAATTAAATCAGATTTAATTAATTTTTCATAGTGCTAATACCAATATGAGCTAGTCTACTATGTGATAAAGAAACCGATTCAATCATATAAACATTAGTATAAACGTTATTAATTGTTTTGTCAATAGTACAAAGTTTAACCACCTCCTTAGCAAAATAACTTTTCCCATAAATACACCATTATGGGTCAAGATTGACTTACACGATTCATACAAAGATTTAATATCCGCTTTTCCAAAAGACTTCCCACTAACAAGGTTTCGACACTATTACAGAAAACACTAACAACGGTGGCATCAAATATACAATGACAGTTGTGTTCATTGTTAGGTAAGTGTGATTGTATGTACACTAGTTTCCTCTGCTTTAAATATGCAATTCTCCGGTTTTCAAATTCTTCACATTTTTATCTTGTAACTATTATAACCATATCGTAGAATTTACAACAACCAAGATTTTTATTAACCATGCATAAAGAGCACAAAATAAGCTAACATGTGCATCAAAAGTCAAAATTAATTTTACAGACACAATAAGTTTAAGTCAAAAGTAATATTCACATCATCTATACAAAAATAAGTCATTAGCACATCTCAATGAATCAATCAAGAGGACGACCCTTCAAAGACATGTGGATATATGGCCAACGCTCAAAGATCTACAAAATCCTCAACGGGAATGAGGTTTCATCATTAAACATCTACATAAGAAAGAGAAAAAATGAATATCATGCATGATAACAATTTAATTGTCAATTTATATATTAATATATGTAAATAATTTATGACATATATACTTTATCCCATGAGTCAACAATGTCGGCAATGACAATGTTTAACATGTGATTCATGACATAATATCCTCCTCGTAAGTCTCGTTGTCTCTCGTCTACAAATTTAAGCAATAATTATACGAAAATATCCACATATAAATGTAAATGAAGTAAATAGGTTATCAGCCACTTACTTTAGGAAAGATCCATGAAGACTTGTAGCGACAAAAACTACGAAGCCATTGAATTGACTTAACTCAAAAATAACAAAAGAGTCGCTTTTATTTTATCCAAAGGATTAGGAAAATAGCGAATAAAATCCTAACAAAAATCGAGATCTGGGACCGGGGTTAGCTTTGCAAAGGAAGGTGTTAGGCACCCAAAGCATCTACGGTATTCGTGATAAACCTTTTGAAAATTTGTATGTGCTAAAAAGATATGTACAAAATGTCTGGGAGATGAGAAAAGAAGTATTTTTATAATTTTTGATTGATAGAACTTCCAATGAGTTCCGGCCTACATACCAACAATGTGCAATGTTGAAATCAAAACCAAGTAGTTCGGCTAGAAAAGACTAAAGTTGTGTGTTGGTTGATTTTAGGAAAAATGTTTGTTAGAAAAGTCACAAAGAGCTCAAAAAATTTGAATGAGGTTAGGTGTGACACCCCAAATTAATTCAATTATTAAATAATTAGAAATTTAATTATTAATTTAATTAAAGGTTTAATTATTGGCATTTTTGAATTAATAGATTTAATTGATTAATTAAATGATGGAAGTGTCGGGGGTGTGAAGTTGAATTGGAGGGTGTATGGAGTAAAAGGCTCTACTTAATTCTAATTTATTTATTTCTATTATTTGGCAAATAAAAAGGAATAAATAAAGGAATAAAAGGAAACAAGTGAAAAAGGAATTAGGATTGCAATCTACGTGAGATTAGAGAAGAGAAGAGAAAAGAGGAGAATAAGCCAAACGCCGAGAATTCGAAGATTCATCGCAAGGTAAGGGGGGATTGATCTGATTTTTTATGCCTTATAGGTTTTTGATGATTAATAGAACGAATCGATCCATTAGGAATCCCGAGTTAGGATGATTGAGTGTGCCCTAACGTTATAATCCGACGTAAAATCATGGTTGGAACGGTTATGAATGATTAATCCATGTAACATGATTCTAGGTTAATTAGAAAACATGTTTCGGTGATCAAAAATATGTAAAAATGCAGTAATAAATTCTGTTATGTGATAACATGATGTTTGGTGATGATTGGATTTAATGGGAATTCGTAACAGTGGCTAAACACTGAGTTTTTGATGAAAAACAACAGTATGGGTCGACACATAGCTTTATGCATCGATGCATGCAGTGAAATTTTAGAAAACCAGAAGCAACGAAAAGGCATGCATCGACTCATAGAGCCATGCATCGGCTCAAAGGAAGATTTTTTTAGTAATGCATCGACCCAAGATGCGTATGCATCGATACATAGGCCAAAAACAAAGCTATGCATCGACACATGATGCGTATGAATCGATGCATACTGAATAATTTTTGAAAAATGTAGAATTTTAAAGTTATGCATCGATGCATCCGTATTATGAGTCGACACATGTTGTTTATGTATTGATGCATAGGCTTATGCATCGATACATGGTGCATGCACGTAACATGATTTTCCGTAACGGTTTCGTTCATATCTTTCGTAACCTGATTTAGGCATAGTTGGTATCGTTGCTTAGAACGAGTACTACCTGTTAATAACTTTACAAAACCAGAATTGAGATCTGGAGGAATTAATATGGTTTCCATAATAAGAATATGTTGTAATTTTGTGGTTATTTGTTTATACTTGTTGTATGTTGATTCCATGTATTGTGATTAACGTTATATTCATAATTTCACCGTTAGCATATGTTGTTGTTGTTATTGATCATGAACGGAATAATGTTGTATGTTCATATTTCGTATTTTGAAATGTTGCATGCTTCGATGTGCATGCATAAGCATTGTTGATGGTTCATTCCCATTGTGGAATTGAGCAGGGCCAATAACCGTACCTAATGGATAGAGGTGGTGAGGCTAGATTCTTGACCCATGATGTATGGGCGAATCATTGATTGACGTTGTTTTCCGAGTAAGCGGAATGGTGTGGACTTGGTTCACGCTTGGTACCACATGCATTTGAGTTTGCATTGCATAAGTAATTATAACATGTTAGGATGGTCCAGTGTTATAATTGCATTGATTGTTGTTGTATGCATAATGATCTATGTGTTTGTATTTGATAATTGTATTCTAATGATGTTAATAAGGGTGAAATAACAAATTGGTTATTTTATTGTGTTAAAGGAATGTATAATGCATCTTAATCTTGATGAAATCTCACCCTTACTTTAATGATTTCAGATTGAGGAGTATAGCTGCTCGAGATTTGGTGAGGACAGCTTTTAGAGTTGTGCTACTTAGTTAATCCGCGTGTCAGTGTCATGCTCTGGTAGTTGTAACACTGGGGAACGATTGATGGGAATTTTATGGATTTAAAACTGATTGTTTTTGTTTATGTTATGGAATCGTTGTGATTTGAATTATTCCGGATTCTTATGTTATTTCCGTTGTATAAACATAACCCTTGGTTTGATTTTAATTACTAAGTTCTTCAGTAAAAAGGCATGCTTCACTGTTTTTGTTATTTTTAAATTCTTAAAATTGTGACGCCCTTGATGTTATGTTTAAAACTCTGATAGAATTATATAAATCGCGGGTAAATTAGAAGGGGTGTTACAATAGTGGTATCAGAGCATAGTCGGTCGTGTCTTAGAGTCTTTATCCCTTTTGTATGCAACTAGTGCAAGGTAAAACTGTCGATAATGTGTGCTGATGTGATTGTTTTGTAATGTTACAGAACAATGGCCGGAAGAGGTAACGGAATAGACGATGCTGCTATTGTTGAAGCCTTGGGAATGTTGGCTGGAGTGCTTGGAGGGAATTAGTTGGGAGGAGGTGTTGGTGCTGATAGGCAGTTGGGAAACAATCCTCCATTGTTCAAAGGAACTCATGATCCCGAAGTTGCTCAGAAATGGTTGAAGGAGATCGAGAGGATCTTCAGAGTGATTGACTGTGCGGAAGAGCTGAAGGTGAGGTATGGTACTCACATGCTGGCGGAGGAAGCTGATGACTGGTGGGTTGCTACCAGGACTGAAATGGAACAAGATGGTATTGCATTCACTTGGGCTGTGTTCAGGAGAGATTTTCTGAGGAGGTACTTTCCTGAAGATATTCGGGGCAAGAAGGAGATTGAGTTACTGGAGCTCAAGCAGGGCAACAAGTCGGTGAGTGAGTATGCTTCGAAGTTTACTGAACTGGCGAAGTACTATGCTCATTATACTAACGATGCAGATGGAGAATTTTCTAAATGTATCAAGTTTGATAATGGTCTTCGTGATGAGATCAAGCAGGGTATCAAGTATCAGCGCATCAGGAGGTTTTCTGATTTAGTAGACTGTAGTAGGATTCTAGAAGAGGATCTTGCTAGTACTAAGACGAATGCTCAAGGATATGTTGATCGAAGGAAAACAACAGATGGAGCGTGGAAAGCCTTATGATAAGAATAAATGAACCGGTGGTTGGAAGAAGTTAGTGGGGGAGATTTAGTGCTCCATTATGCTGCAGGTGTGGTGAAATGGGGCATAGAGCTAATGAATGCAAGAATGATGCAAGAAGTGCAACTGTGGAAGATTTGGTCTTGTAGCTACTGAATGCAGAGCAAGAAAGATAACTTGTTACAACTGTGCGAAGAGGGTAATACTCGTCGTAGTGTACTAAGCCATAGAGAGAACAAGCTGGTGGAAAATTGTTCGCTTTGTCAGGATCAGAGACTAAGTCAGATGATCGGTTGATTAAAGGTACATGTTTTATTAATGGCATACCTTTAATTGTGATTATTGATATTGGAGCGACACTGTAATACGATGGGAGAACTAACTTTTGGAATTTGTTTTGCTTTTTATCGAATGTTGGATAGCAAGAGTCGCCACCGACTTTTCTTTTATCCAATTAGGGAAGGTGAAAAGAACAGAAAAAGACCTTCGTTAGATTCTGAGTAAGGGAGAAGGTTATGAAAAGGGAAGGTATTAGCACCCCTTTCCATCCGTAGTTATCTACGGGCTCTTAGTTGCTTTTAGCTCACTTTAAAAATTTGCTTTCTCTGTGTGTGTTTGAAAAAATGTTTTGAAAAGGCATTTCGCTTTGACTTCGTAATGATTCACGCTGGAATGTATACAAAGTGTTTGGAAATGTTTCCTTTTTGAAAAGTGTTTTAACTTTGACAAAAGTGTGAGGTGTGAAAAGTATTTTGATAGAGCAACTAAAAGTCTTTTACCTACCGTAACGGTCGTTTTGTGTTGTTTTACATTCCTTAAAATAAGCTATCCGTACCATTAGTTGGTAGGTAACCCTATTCGTTGGATGTAAAGGGACATTCAGGACATCGATGGTCATAGAAGACAACTTGTAGGAGTATCCTAGCACATTCAAGGACGATCATCACTTTTCAGAGGCAACAATCGAGGGACGAGATCATGTTTTCATAGGCGACATCGGGTCTATGATCTTTGTATCGGGTACTATGATGATATGTTTGTAGGCAACGGTGCTAGGATACCTCACGCTCGAGGGACTTGACCATTTATTCGAAGGCAACGAGAGAGAATACTTAGTGCATGTGAAAAGAGTGTGTCAAATTCATATATTATCTTGGAATTAGAAGTGATCTATGTTCGCTTATCTTGCCATACACGCCTAGTTACTAGCAGTTTATAGGGTGCGGAAAGTAAATTGCGAAAGTAAAGTGTGAAAAGTAAATGTCCTACGCTATTACATGGCTTTGGGAAGCATATAGGAGTGGAAAGTATATCCTAATTAAGCTATTACATCACATGAGCAGTTACATAATATGAAAAGAACGAGAAAATTAAATCCTAACTATTACAACCCGAAGCGTATACATAATAATCTGAAAAGAAAAGAAATTCGATAAGAGAAAATGTGTTAGTTAAAAAGATTTTGATTGGGGAAAGTTTTTAGGTTAGTAATCCTAATTAGATGATAGAATAATTTTTGGGAATTTTCTGATTGGTTTTAGTGAGAAAAGTAATTAAAAGTCAATTTTATGGTTAATTAACAATTAATTAAAATATGCATGCAAAAAAATATTAATTGTTATGTCAAAATTAAATAAACATTTTCATCCTAAATGCAAAAAGAAAATATTTTTTGGTGATTTTTGATGCATGAGAAAATTGTTTGAAAAGAAATTAAATTAAAATAGAAAAATATGAAGAGAAAAAATAAGGAAAAGGGTCAGAGGGCTTCTAGATAGGATCCTCCCAAAAGCTGGAGCTTCTAAGAGACCATTGACTGACCGTGCCCAGAAGTGTACACTTCTGGGGAACTCTTGCGCGTGGAGATGCCCAGAAGTACACCCTTCTAGGGCTTTCTGCTTGAAAGCACGCCTAGAAGCTGGAGCTTCTGGGGCCTAGAGCGTGGCATGGAGAGCCAGAAATTGTGATTTCTGGGCAAGCTTTCTGGAAAACCTGAAAAATAGAAAAATAGGATGAAAAATATGGCAAAAAGCAGGGTTCGAACCTATGCCCTTTGGAACAAGTGACTTAATGCGCGCAAGTTTAACCGCTGGGGCGGAGATACATCCATGAGTTAAGTTACATGGATTAACAGATATGCAAGAGCTTTCTCTTCTGACTCAAGCCAGAAAAAACCAGATCGGACCTCCGGTCATCTTCTCCGGTGGGGATTTTTTTTCAAATCTGCAAAATAGAGAGAATTTAAACGAGATATCAAGGCTACCCCCCCCCCCTAAATTGACCCCTGCGAGTTCAATGGTGGTGTCAGTTCGCCCTAAAAACCTCAGTATCGAGCTCAAGCTCTTAACAGTTTTCCTTAACAAAATCATGTCTGATCTTTAGCTTCATGTAACCATCCAAATCTATTCTATAACGTCTCAGGAACACATTGCAATGGTTAGTTTCATGCAAAACACAATGAATATTAAAAAACGAATTTCAAAAAGATATGTAAATGTATGTTCATGTATGGCATGATTCAGGCATGGTTGGCTATAGTTCTTGTCCTGGACTTACTCAATGATACCGTAACAATGGAGTGCTTGGAATGAACTGAAAATGGCTGGAAAAAGGATTTCGAATTTTGCAACTTTGTAAGAATTATGTGAATTTTAGGGTTGGCTCATGAGGCAAGGAATTCGTCCTTTGTACTTGTGAATGCATTGTGTACTTATAGTGGATGAATTTAGGTCAAGAATCATGAAGAAATTATATGCCAATCAATGAGAAAATATTTGATTTGGTATAAAACCAAATATTGCCTTTTTTGATCAAATCTCATTCAATTCCTTTGCAAATCAATGCAATTTCAAAATTGACAGCTTGTATGGCTTGCTTGGACCTCAAAAATGAGAGAAAAATCCAATTTGCAATTAATTTTGATTTTCTATCTTTCATTTTAATTAAATTGGCTTTTAAATGATTAAAATCCAAAATAAATAGAAAAATAAAAGATAAATTCGTGGCCTTGGGCTTGGAGGTTCCAAATCAGTTAAGGAACAAGTTTGAACCAAGAAAAGTTAGTCCCATTTGCAAATTTTTGGTTTTGTCAAGTATTCTCTTTGTGCACCTCCTCAAAAATGTCGAACTTGTGCAAGGTCTATCTTGCTCAATTTTTAACATTTTTTGGTGTTCTTGCACTTTTTAGAAAGCTCAAGATGTCCTCTAAACAATCTCTTTGTTTTCATCTCAATTGAAGTTTCCATGATCAATAACACTTCTTTACAAAACATTGACTTTTTGTTGACTTTGAAAAGGACCTATAATATTTTGACCCATATCTTCCAAATGAAGCATTTTTTGACCAAGCTTGTGAGACATGAAGTTGTAGAGAATTGAATTTTCTTCAAAATAAGAGGTGGTGGAAATTTTTTTGATAAAGTATGTGAAAGTTATGCTTGGTCAAAGTTCTGTTGACTATTGTCTAAGAAAGCCCAATTTGGAAACTTTGACTTTTGATCAATTCTTGACTTTTCTTGATGAATCATGATCAACCCTTGATCAAATGATGAATATCACTTCAAAATATTGATGTTGACCAAAAATCATGAAGTTTGACTGTATGTTGACCACATTTGACTTTTTGTCCAATACAACTGATTTTCAACCATCTGAGCAATTGCCTGAGGAAACTTGACTTGTAAGGCTTGAAACTTGACATGGAGATTCTTTGAAGCATATGATGAGGCATGATGACCACTGGAAATGTTGGAGGCTCACCCTGGCTTGAGGATAGCCAAACCCTAGTTTGGGTTAATTCTTAGAGAGGGTTTGTTTTCGTCAACCTTGTTAAATCTTGAGTATGGATATGAGAAATGTCTTGAGAAGTAGGAGGGCAAATTTTAGGGTATGACAGATACATTCTTTTATTGCTTTGGATTGTGCTAAGAGATTGAACTTGGATATTTCTAATATGGATGGAAGTATGGTTATTGACACTCTTGCGACGGGTTCAGTGACTACTTCATATGTTTGTAGGAATTGTCCTATTGTAATTTTTGGTAGAGGTTTCAGTATGGATTTAGTGTGCCTACCGTTAGAACAACTTGACATCATCCTTGGAATAAACTGGTTGGAATTCAACCAGGTTCATATCAACTGTTTTGAGAAGACGGTTATTTTTCCCAGCTAGAGTTGAAGATGTGATATGCGTTAAGCGATGAATCACATTTGTTAAAGATGGTGTTGTGGTGTTTATGTTGTATTCGACGGAGGTGAAAGGAAAAGCTAAGAGTGATGAATTTCCAGTGGTGAATGAATTTCCCGAAGTTTTTTCGGAAGATGTTAGTGAATTGCCACTTGAGAGAGAAGTGGAGTTTGCTAAAGATTTGATTCCTGGAACTAGTCCGGTGTCGATGGCGCCTTATCGCTTGTCGGCATCTGAATTGTATGAGTTGAAGAAACAGTTGGAAGAATTGATTGAAAAGAAGTTTATTTGTCCTAGTGTTTCGTCGTGGGGTGCTCCTGTCTTGTTGGTTAAGAAGAAGGAAGGTACAATGAGACTGTGTGTTGATTATAGGCAGTTGAACAAAGTGACAATCAAGAATCGGTATCCATTGCCGAGGATTGATGATTTGATGGATCAATTAGTTGGAGCTTGTGTATTCAGCAAGATTGATTTGAGGTATGGGTATCATCAGATTGTGAAGACGAAAGATATCAAAAACGGCATTTAGGACGAGGTATGGACATTATGAGTATTCTTATGCGCGTTTGGAGTTACTAATGCACTGTGTTTACATGGAGCATGAACAGAATATTTCATCGTATCTTGATAAGTTTATCGTGGTGTTTATTGATGATATTCGATCTATTCAAAGAATGATGAAGAACATGCACATCGTAGAATTGTGTTGAACCATGAAAGAGAAGAAGTTCTATGCGGTTGTCTAAGTGTGAGTTCGGTTATGAAGTAAGCTTGGTCATGTGATTTCCAAGAACGGTATTGTTGTTGATCCTACGAAGGTAGAAGCGGTATCTCGAAGCGGCAAGAATGCTTCTCAAACTAGAGTTTCTTGGTCTTGCAGGTTATTACAGAAAGTTCACTGAAGGATTTTTGATGTTAGTTTTTCCATTGACTAAGTTAACAAGAAAGGGTCACGTGTTCGTTTGGGATTCTGACTGTGAGAAAGGATTCCAAGAGTTGAAGAAGAGGTTGACTAGTGCTACGATTCTGATTTTTCCAAATCCGACAGAATCTTTTGTTATGTATTGTGATGCGTCATTGATGGGATTGGGTGGTGTTTTGATGCAAGATGCGGTGTGGCTTATGCTTTGTGACAATTGAAAGTTCATGAAAGGATTATCCGACCATGACGAGTTGGCAGCAGGGTATTTGTTTTGAAATTGTGGAGGTATTACTTGTATGGTTCTCGATTTGAGGTATTCAGTGATCATTAAAGTCAGAAGTATCTCTTCGATCAGAAAGAGTTGAATATGAGACAGAGGAGATGGTTGGAATTTCTCAAGGATTATGATTTTGGTTTGAATTACCATCCCGGTAAGGCAAACGTTGTTGCAGATGCATGAGTAGAAGTCCTTATATGTCTATGTTGATGGTGCGTGAACTGGAGTTAGTCGAGCAGTGAGACTTGAGTTTGGTATGTGAGACTACCTCTGATAGTGTTAAATTGGGTATGTTGAAGCTGACTAGTGGTATTCTTGAGGAAATTCGAACTGGACAGAAATCTGATGTTGTTTTGGTGGATAAGTTGACATTGATCAACCAAGGTCAAGGAGGTGAATTCAGAATTAACGAGAACGGTGTTATGAGATTTGGTGATAGGGTGTGTGGTCCAGATATTGCAGAACTTCGGAAAAGTATTTTGGAAGAAGGACATCGTAGTGGATTGAGTATTCATCCCGGTGCTACTAAGATGTATCATGACTTGAAAAAGTTATTTTGGTGGCCTGGAATGAAAAAGGAAATTGCTGAGTTTGTTTATGCTTGTTTGGTTTGTCAGAAGTCAAAGATTGAACATCAGAAACCGTCAGGATTGATGGAACCGTTGTTTGTTCCGAGTGGAAATGGGATGGCATTTCTATGGATTTTGTATCTGGTTTGCCAAGGACAGCGAGAATTGTGATTCTATGGGTTATTGTTGATCGGTTGACAAAATATGCTCACTTTCCGATAAGAGTGGATTATCCTATGAAGAGGTTGGCAGAATTGTATGTTGAGAAGATTGTAAGTTTGCATGGTATTCCTTCTAGTATTGTGTCGGATCGAGATCCGAGGTTTACATCTAAGTTCTGGACGGGATTACAGGAAGCTTTGGGTACTAAGTTACGTTTGAGTTCCGCTTATCATCCGCAGACAGATGGTCAGACGGAAAGAACGATTCAGTCGTTAGAGGATTTGTTGAGAGCTTGTGTGTTGGAGAAAGGTGGAGCTTGGGATAGCTATCTACCATTGATTGAGTTTACCTACAACAATAATTTTCATTCGAGTATTGGTATGGTTCCGTTTGAGGCATTGTATGGTAGGAGGTGTCATACACCGTTGTGTTGGTACGAATCTGGAGAAAGTGTTGTGATTGGACCAAAAATTGTCCAACAGACTTCAGAAAAGATCAAGATGATTCAGGAGAAGAAGAGAGCTTCTCAGAGTCGTCAGAAGAGTTATCATGATAAGAGGAGGAAAGATCTTGAGTTTAGTGAAGAAGATCATGTGTTTATGCGAGTTACTCCGAAGGATGGTATTGGTCGAGCTTTGAAGTCAAAGAAGGACCACGTTTATTGGTCCGTATCACGTTACAAGAAGGTTGGAAGAGTTGCTTATCGATTGCTTTGCCACCATAACTTTGAATTTGCATGATGTCTTCCATGTATCTCGGTTGAGGAAGTACATTATTGATCCGCTCATGAGATTCGGTAGATGATATGTGTACGATAATCTGACCAAGCAAGCATCGCGAAATGAGGATCGGAAGGTAGCAATTGCAGGTAAGGAGATAGAGCATCGATGAAAGTAGCTTGGGAGGACCAGCGGTGGAAATGTAACTTGAGAACCGGAGAGCGGATGAAGGACTTGTATCCGAACTTTTCGTCTAAGGTATGTTTTCGAGGATGAAAACTCTTTTAGTAGGAGACTTGTGACAATTAATTATTAAATAATTAGAAATTTAATTATTAATTTAATTAAAGGCTTAATTATTGGCATTTTGAATTAATAGATTTAATTGATTAATTAAATGATGGAAGTGTCGTGTGGTTGACTTGAGGGTGTATGGAGTAAAAGGCTCTATTTAATTTATTTATTTCTATTATTTGGCAAATAAAAGGAATAAATAAAGGAATAAAAGGAAACAAGTGAAAAAGGAATTAGGATTGCATTCTACGTGAGATTGGAGAAAGAGAAAGAGGAGAATCAAACGCCGGGAATTAAGATTCATCAATGTAAGGGGGATTGATCTATTTTTATGCCTTATAGGTTTTGATGATCAATATAACGAATCGATCCGTTAGGAATCGAGTTAGGATGATTGAGTGTGCCCTAACGTTATAATCCGACGTAAAATCATGTTGGTGATGTTTGTATGATTCACATGTTTCGTGATCAAAATATGTAGTAATAAACTATGTGATAACATGATGTTTGGTGATGATTGGATTTAATTGGAATTCGAATGGCTAAAAATTGAGTTTTGATGAAAACAACAGTATGGGTCGAACATAGCTTTATCGATGCATGCAGTGAAATTTTAGAAAACGAAGCAAGGAAAGGCATGCATCGACTCATAGAGCCATGCATCGGCTCAAAGGAAGATTTTTTAGTTATGCATCGACCCAAGATGCGTATGCATCGATACATAGGCCAAAACAAAGCTATGCATCGACACATGATGCATGAATCGATGCATCGAACAATTTTGAAAATGCATAATTTTAAAGTTATGCATCGATGCATCCATATTATGAGCACATACGTTTATGTATTGATGCATAGGCTTATGCATCGCTACAGTGCGTAATGTAACATGATTTTTCTAAACGGTTTCGGCATATCTTTTCAATCGTAACTCTGATTTAGGCATAGTTGGTATCGTTGGGAAGCATAGAACGAGTACTACCTATAATATTTTCAAAACTAGTAATTGAGATCTGAGGAATTAATATTCCATAGTAAGAATACGTTGTAATTTTGTGGTTATTCGTACGTATACTTGTTGTATGTTGATTACATGTATTGTGATTAACGTTATATCTCATGATTTCAATGTTGTTGTTGCTGTTATTGATCATGAATGGAATAATGTTGTATGTTCATATTTGTTTGAAATGTTGCATGCTTCGATGTGCATGCATAGGCATTGTTGATGTTCATTCCCATTGGGTGGAATTGAGCTTGCCAATAACCATACCTAATGGATAGAGGTGGTGAGGCTAGATTCTTGACCCAGTGATGTATGGGTGAATCATTGATTGACGTTGTTTTCGAGTGTAAGCGGAACAGGTGTGGACTTGGTTCACGTTGTACCACATGCATTTGAGTTCGTGATTGCACAAGTAATTATAACATGTTAGGATGGTTTCAATGTATATAATTATTGATTGTTGTATGCATAATGATCTGTGAGTTTGTATTTGTGAATTGTATTATGGTGATGTTAATAAGGGTGAAATAACGAATTGGTTGTTTTGTGTTAAAGGAATGTATAATGCATCTTAATCTTGATGAAATCTCACCCTTACTTTAATGATTTCGTATTGAGGAGAGATTTGGTGAGGACAATTTTAGAGTTGTGCTACTTAGTTAATC
>CM038795.1:172317396-172406299 GCA_021764765.1 Vicia sativa
CTTAGGAAATTGAAAGAAATGATATTTGAACAATAAAATCTTAAGAAATCATGATATTTGAAGTTAATATATCTTAGAAATGTGGAATAAATTTGAAATGATTATAAGTCTCTAGGAAATTTGAGGAAAACCCATTTGTGAAACTTGACGCTGTGAACATAAATCTTAAGAAAATCAATGGAACTGGAAGTGATTATAGAATTTAAGAAATTTTGATGTGAATATAAAATCTAAAGAAATACTTAGAGAAAAAATTCAAGAACTGGAGATATTTGAAGTGAATATAAGTCTTAGAAAATGTGATGAAATTTGAAATGATTTATAAGTCTCTAGAAAATTTGAAGAAATTTGATGAAAATTGACATGAACATAAATCTTAAGTGAAATCAAAGATATACGAAGTCAACATAAATCTTAAGAAAAGTCAATATTTGAAGGAATATAAGTCAAATGTGATGAAATTTGAAAGAATATAAGTCTCTAGAAAATGTAATGAAATCTTAAGGAAACAACATGAAATTTGAAGTGAGTATTAAAATCTTAAGAATATCCTATGTGAACTGGCGAAATATAGATCCAAGAAATTTGAAGTGAAGAACTTTAAAAAAATTCTAAGAAACACGTTAAGTGATCATAAATTCAGGAATCAAGATGCCTGAAAGTAATATAAGACTTAACAAAATGTGATGAAATTTGAAATGAATATAAGTCTCTAGGAAAATTTGAGGAAAACTCCTGATGAAACTTTACGTGAACATAAATATTAAGAAAATCTAACAACCTGAAGTGACCATAGATCCAAGAAATTTGAAGTGAATAAAATCTTAAGAATTTCCGAAGATATACAAAGTGAACATAAATCTAAGAAATCTAATGATATTTGAAGTGAATATAAAATTAAGTGTTTCATGAAATTTGAAATAAATATTAGTGTCTAGAAAATTTGAGGGAAACCCCGATGAAACCAAACGTGAACATAAATCAAGAAAATCTAATGGAATTTAAATTAAAACATAGATATGTAGAAATTTGAAGTGAATATATATCCTTGTAAATCTTGATGATATTTGAAGTGAATATAAGTCTTTAGAAAATTTGATAAAAGTTGAAATGAATATAAATTCTCTAGAAATTTTGAGGAAACCGGATGAAACTTCATGAACATAAATCTTCAAAAACACGATGGAATCAAGAGAATATAGATCCAAGAAATTTGAACTAAATATAAATCAAGAAATTAGGTAGAAACATCATAATATAGGTCTTAAGAAATCTTATGACATTTGAAGTGAATATAAGTATTTTAGAAAATGTGATGAAATTTGAAAAGAATATAAGTCCTAGAAAATTTGAGGAAAACCACTAACTTCATGTGAACATAAATTTTAAGAAAATAATGACTAATCAAGTGAACATAGATCCAGAAATTAGAAGTGAATATAAATATTAAGAAATTTTGAAGAAATACAAGGTAAGAATCATGTAAAATTTTAAGGGATATTTGAAGTTCATAAGTCTTTAGAATATGTGATGAAATTTAAAAACAATATAACTCTCTAGAAAATTTGAGAAAAACCTCACATGAAAGTTAACGGATCATATATCCTAAAGAAAATACTTATAGAATCTAAAAGTGAATATAGATCCAAGAAATTTGAAGTGAATTTAAATTCAATGGAAATCTGAAGATATACGTATGAATATAATCTAAGGAAATGAATGATATTCTTAAGTGAATATGTCTAAAGAAATGGATGAAATTTAAAATGAATACAAGTCTCTAGAAAATTTGAGGAAAACCTTATGAAACTTGACATGAACATAAATCTTAAGAATATTTGATGGAATTTGAATTGAAATATAGATATGTAGAAAATTGAAGTGAATATAACATCTTAAGAAATTATCAAGATATAAAATGGATACAAATCATCGAAACTGATGATATTTCAAGTGAATAAATATAATCTTTAGAAATGATGAAATTTGAAAAGAATTTAAGTCTCTAGAAAATTTGACAAAACCTAATTTGAAATTCTCAATGGAATATAAATTTTAAAAAATACGATGGAATCAAGGAATATAGATCCAAGAAATTTGAAGTGAATATAAATCTTAGGAATTTCTGAAAATTATTCAAATTGAACATTAATATGAAGAAATCGGATGATATTTAAAATGAATATAAATCTTAAGAGAATGTGACGAAATTTGAAATAAATATAAGTCTCTAGAAAATTTGAGGAAACCCTGATGAAACTAAACGTGAACATAAATCTTAAGAAAATCTGATGGAATCTGAATTAAACGTAGATATGTAGAAATTTGAAGTGAATATATATCTTAAGTAATTCTTAAGATATACGAAGTGAACTTAAATCTTATGAAAATCTGATGATATTTGAAATGAATATAAGTCTTTAGAAAATTTGATAAAATTTGAAATTAATATAAAGTCTCTAGAAATTTTGAGGAAAACCGATGAAACTTCACGTGAACATAAATCTTCGTAAAATATGATGGAATCAAAGAACATAGATCCAGTAGAAATTTGAACTGAATATAAATCTTAAGAAATTTAAAGAAACGTATAATATACCCCAAAATTTTCCCTCAAGACATTTCATACATCCATACTAAAGATTCCTCAAGGGTTGATCGACAAACCCTCTCCTAGACAATCAACCCAAACTAGGGTTTGGTATTTCGATCAAGATGGGTTTCCAACATCTCCAATGGTCTTCATGCCTCCTCATGCTTCAAGGGTTCTCCATGTCAAGTTTCAAGCCTCACAAGTCAAGTTTCCTCAGAATTGCTCGATGGTCGAAACTCACCAGATTGACAAAAAGTCAATCAGTGGTCAACATACAACAAACTTCATGATTTTTGGTCAACATCCTCATTTTGAAGTTACATTCATCATTTTATCAAGGGTTGATCATGATTCATCAAGAAAACTCAAGATTTGCTCAAAAGTCAAACTTTCCAAATTAGGGTTTCTTAGTGAAAAGTCAACCAAACTTTGACGAGCATAACTTTTCATAATTTCTCGTAAATTTTTCCACCACCTCTTGTTTTGAAGGAAATTCAATTTCTACAACTTCATGTCTCACAAGAATGTTCAAAAATGCTTCATTTGGAAGGTATGGATCAAAACATTACACGTCTTTTTCAAAGTCAACAAAAAGTAAACATTTTGTTTTGAAGATATATTGAGCATGGAAACTCCAATCGAGATGAAACCAAAGAGGTTGGTTAGAGGACTCTTAGAGCTTTCCAAAAAGTCCAAGAACACTCAAAAATATGGAAAATTGAGCAAAATACACCTTGTGCAAGTTGGGCAATTTTGAAGAAGTGCACAAAGAGAGATACTTGTAAAATCAAAAATTTTGTAAATGGGCCTAGTTTTTCTTTCATTCAAACTTGTTCCTTATACAATTAGGAACATCCAAGCCCAATGCCACGAATTTTAACTTAATTTTTCTATTTAATTTGGATTTTATTCATTTAAATACAAATTAAATTCAAAAATAAAGTATAAAATCAAAATTAATTGCAAATTGATTTTTTCTCTCATTCTTGGGATCCAAGTAACCCATAAAGGCTGGAAAATTTCGAAATTATCATGGATTTGGCAAGAATTTGATTGAAATTGATCAAAAAAGATAAGATTTGATTTTGTACAAAATCAAATAATCTTTGCATTGATTGATGATTATTTCTTCCTCAAATCACTTCAATTTCCATCCATTATAAATATACAATGTATATCACATGAATTAGAACAGAAAATTGCTTGGAGAAACCCTAACCTAAAGTCAAAAACTGCGTTTTCAAGTAACTACAGCCTTTGTTCCACTTGTTTCAAATGGTTTTGAGGATCCAAACACGCCCTTGACATCCCTTGAAGCATCCTCACTTTACATTGTCCAAAACATCAAGAATTGCAAGAACACGATTTTTTGTCACACTTTTTCAAAATCGATTTCATTATTCATGCATTTTTGACATGTTTTGTTGTTGTTTTGTGTTTAGAACGAAGCTTGGAAGCTTCCTGGTGGTTTGATTGAATTTCCATGGCCCGTAACACGAATCACCATTGCTAGGGTTTTGTTTCAATTAGGTTTCTTTAAACGGAAAATGGACCAAAGACCACCACCATCGTGTTCAGAACGATGTTTCCAATCGAACCATGCCCTTAAATGTCATTTATATTGCTTGTGTTTGATTTCGAGAATTGCAGGACTATAGCGTCGATCGAGGCCGACGCTATCTTTTCAAAAATTCAAACGAAGAAGATGAAGCTTACGCGTGATTCTGGCAATCGGGGTGACACTCGCTAAAGCCATTCGCCCGCCATAACACGCAAGACGCTTAGCTCGATGCAGGCAAAGCTTGTTCACTGTGGGACCTGATTCGATTCTACCATGGCATCCGATTTTTACAAGTTTGCAATATTTTCCTATTTTCTTATTTTCTTTAATATTTTCATACAATTTAATTTATCTTTCATAATTTTATCATGCATTAGAAAAATACCAAAATATTTATTTTTGCATACACATCAGAAAAATGTTTATTTAATTTATAAAATTGAAAATATTATTTTGCATGCATATTTAATTTAATTTCAATTTTATCATTTAAATCACTTTTAATTGATTTTAATTATTAAATTAACTCCAAAAATCCCAAAAATTATTTTAGCATATTAATGTTATTTTTCTCATTCAAAATTATTATTTTTACTAACATTTTCCTCTTATTCAATTTTCAGATTTGATTTTTCATCCCTACAAAAGTTATCCCGCTTTGACAATTTTTATCGCTTTTTATATTATGTAATTGCCTATGGAATGTAATAGTTTAATTAGGACTTTTATTTTGACTTTTCAATTATGTATCCCCCAAAGCCATGTAATAACGTAGGATTTATCTTTCCGCATTTTACTTTCCACAATTTAATTTCCGCATCCTATAAACCGCTAGTAATTAGGCGTATGGCAAGATAAAAATTGGACATAGCTCACTAATCAAGATAAAATATCGAATTAACACACTTTTTCACACATGCACCCTTTGGTAATTCTCTCGTTGCTTTTACGAAATCAAATGGTCAAGTCCTCGAGGTATCCTAGCACCGTTGCCTTCAAAACAAATCATCATAGTCCCTTCGATACAAAGATCATAAGACACCATGTCCTCCCAATACATGATCTTGACCCTTGATTGTCGCCTTAAAATGATGATAGTCCCTTCGAATGTGCTAGGATACTTCCTACAAGTTGCCTTCTATGACCATACGATGTCCCTTCGAATGTCCCGCTTACATCCAACGAATGGGGTTACCTACCAACTAATGGTATGGATATCGCTAAAGGAACGTAAAATAATACGAAAACGACCAATTCTGAGTAGGTAATAAGACTTTTAGTTGCTTGCTCTATCAAAATACTTTTCACACCTTACACTTTTGTCAAAGTTCAACCTCTTTTCAAAGCGAAACATTTCTGAACACTTTGTATACATTCCTACATGAATCATTACAAAGTCAAAGCGAAATGCCTTTTCAAAAACATTTTTGTCAAACACACAGAAAGCACAATTTTGAAGTGATCTAAGAGCAACTAAGAGCCCAGATAACTACGGATGGAAGGGTGCTAATACATTCTTTTCATAACCTTCTCCTTACTCTTTAATCTAACAAAGGTCTTTTCTCTTTTACCTTCCTTAATTGATAAAGAAAAGTCGGTGGCGACTTTGCTATCCGCACATTTGCGATACAAAAATCTCAAAGTCATTTCACCGACATAACAATAAGGTAAACATAAATCTTATGAAATCTGATGATATTTGAGGTGAATATAAGTCTTAACAAAATGTGATGAAATTTGAAATAAATATAAGTCTCTAGAAAATTTGAGGAAAACCTGATGAAACTTTACGTGAACATAAATATTAAGAAAATCTAATGGAATCTGAAGTGACCATAGATCTGAAGAAATTTGAAGTGAATAAAAATCTTAAGAATTTCTGAAGATATACAAAGTGAACATAAATCTTAAGAAATCTAATGATATTTGAAGTGAATATAAAATTTAAGAAAATGTGACGAAATTTGAAATAAATATTAGTGTCTAGAAAATTTGAGGAAACCCTGATGAAACCAAACGTGAACATAAATCTTAAGAAAATCTGATGGAATTTGAATTAAACATAGATATGTAGAAATTTGAAGTGAATATATATCTTTAGTAAATTTGATGATATTTGAAGTGAATATAAGTCTTTAGAAAATTTGATAAAAGTTGAAATGAATATAAATTCTCTAGAAATTTTGAGGAAAACCGGATGAAACTTCACGTGAACATAAATCTTCAGAAAATACGATGGAATCTGAAGAGAACATAGATCCGAAGAAATTTGAACTAAATATAAATCAAGAAATTAGGAAGAAACATAAGTGAATATAGGTCTTAAGAAATCTTATGACATTTGAAGTGAATTTAAGTCTTTAGAAAATGTGATGAAATTTGAAAAGAATATAATTCTCTAGAAAAGTTGAGGAAAACCTGATGAAACTTCACGTGAACATAAATTTTAAGAAAATACATGGAATCTGAAGTGAACATAGATCTGATAAATATGAAGAAATCTGATGAAATCTGAAGAGTGTGATGATATTTGAAGTGAACATAAATATGAAGAAATCTGATGAAATTTGAAATGAATATAGGTCTCTAGAAAATTTGAGGTAAACGTGATGAAACTTGACGTGAACATAAATCTTAAGAAAATCTAATGGAATTTGAATTGAATATAGATATGTAGAAATTTTAATTGAATATAAATCTTAAAAAATTCTGAAGATATACGAAGTGAACATAAATCTTAAGAAAATCTGATGATATTTGAAGTGAATATAAGTTTTAAAAAAATCTGACGAAATTTGAAATGAATATAAGTCTCTAGAAATTTAGAGGAAAACCTGATGAAACTTAACGTGAATATAAATCTTAAGAAAAACTGATGGAATCTGAATTAAACATAGATATGTAGAAATTTGAATTGAATATATATCTTAAGAAATTCTTAAGATATACGAAGTGAACATAAATCTTAAGAGAATCAGATGATATTTGTAGTGAATATAAGTTTTAGAAAAATAAGATGAAATTTAAAATTAATATAAGTCTCTAGAAAATTTATGAGAACCGATGAAACTTGATTTGAACATAAATCTTAAGAATATCGATGGAATCAATTAAACATAGATATTTAGAAATTTGAATTGAATATATATCTTAAGAAATTCTGAAGATATATGAAGTGAACTTAAATCTTAAGAAAATCTGATAATATTTGAAGTGAACATAAGTCTTTTGAAAATGTGATGAAATTTGAAATGAATATAAGTCTCTAGAGAATTTGAGGAAAACCTGATGAAACTTCATGTGAACATAAATCTTCTGAAAACACGATGGAATCTGAAGTGAACATAGATCTGAAGAAATTTGAAATGAATATAAATCTTAAGAAATTTTGAAGAAATACCAAGTGCACAAAAATATTAAGAAATATGATGATATTTGAAGTGAATATAGGTCTTTAGAAAATGTAATGAAATTTGAAATGAATATAAGTCTCTAGAAAATTTGTGGAAAACCTTATGAAACTTAACGTGAACATAAATCCTAAAAAAAATACGATTGAATCTGAAGTGAACATAGACCTGAATACATTTCAAGTGAATTTATATCTTAAGAAATTCTGAAGAAATAAGAAGTGAACAAAAATATAAAGAAATCTAATGATATTTGAAGTGAAGATAGGTCTTTAGAAATTGTGATGAAATTTGAAATGAATATAAGTATCTAGAAAATTTGAGGAAAACCAGATGAAACTTGACGTTAACATAAATCCTAAGAAAATACGATGGAATCGGAAGTGAACAGAGATCTGAAGATATTTGAAGTAAATTTAAATCTTAATAAATTCTGAAGATATACGAAGTGAACATAAATCTTGAGAAATCTGATGATATTTGAAGTGAATATAAGTCTTAAGAAAATGTGATGAAATTTGAAATGAATATAAGTCTTTAGAGAATTTGAGGTAAACCTGATGAAACTTGACATGAACATAAATCTTAAGAAAATCTGATGGAATTTGAATTGAATATAGATATGTAGAAATTTGAAGTGAATATAAATCTTAAGAAATTCTGAAGATACATGAAGTGAACATAAATCGTAACAAAATCTGATGAAATTTGAAGTGAATATAAGTTTAGGAAAAATCTGATGAAATTTTAAATGAATATAAGTCTCTAGAAAATTTGTGGAGAACCTGATGAAACTTGACGTGAACATAAATCTTAAGAAAATATGATGGAATCGGAATTAAACATAGATATGTAAAAATTTAAAGTGAATATAAATCTTAAGAAATTCTTAAGATATACGAAGTGAACATAAATCTTTGGAAATCTGATGATATTTGAAGTGAATATAAGTCTTTAGAAAATGTGATGAAATTTGAAATGAATAAAAGCCTCTAGAAAATTTGAGGAAAAGTTGATGAAACTTGACATGAACATAAATCTTAAGAAAATACGACGGAATTTGAAGTGAACATAAATCTGATGAAATTCGAAGTGAATATAAATAATAAGAAATTCTAATGTGATAAAATTTGAAATTAAAATAAGTCTCTAGAAAATGTGATGAAATTTGAGGAAAACTTTATGAAATTTGAAGTGAACAAAAATCTAAAGAAAATCTGATGGAATCTCAAGTGAACATAGATCTGCAGAAATTTGAAGTGAATATAACTCTAACGAAATTCTTAAGAAATACGAAGTGACCATAAATCTTTAGAAATCTGATGATATTTGAAGTGAATATAAGTCTTTAGAAAATCTGATGAAATTTGAAATGAATATAAGCCTCTAGAAAATTTTAGGATATTTGAGGAAAACCTGAAGAAATTTGAAGTGAACATAAATCATAAGAAAATCGGATGGAATCTCAAGTGAACATAGATCTGCAGAAATTTGAAGTGAATATAAATCTTAAGAAATATGAAGTGAACCTAAATCTTAAGAAATCTGAGGATATTTGAAGTGAATATAAGTCTTTAGAAAATGTGATGAAATTTGAAATGAATATAAGTCTCTAGAAAATTTGAGGAAAACTTGATGAAACTTGACATGAACATAAATCTTAAGAAAATTGATGGAATTTGAAGTGAATATAATCTGATGAAATTTGAAGTGAATATAAATCATAAGAAATTATAATGTGATAAAATTTGAAATTAATATAAGTCTCTAGAAAATGTGATGAAATTTGAGAAAAACTTTATGAAATTTGAGGAAAACTTTATGAAATTTGGAGTGAGCAAAAATCTTAAGAAAATCTGATGGAATCTCAAGTGAACATAGATCTGCAGAAATTTGAAGTGAATACAAATCTTAAGAAATTCTTAAGAAATACGAAGTGACCATAAATCTTTAGAAATCTGATGATATTTGAAGTGAATATAAGTCTTTAGAAAATGTGATGAAATTTGAAATGAATATAAGCCTCTAGAAAATTTGAGGAAAACTTGATGAAACTTGACGTGAACATAAATCTTAAGAAAATACGATGGAACTTCAAATGAACAAAGATCTGATGAAATTTGAAGTGAATATAAATCTTAAAGAAATTTTGATGTGTTGAAATTTGAAATGAATATAAGCCTCTAGAAAATTTGAGGAAATTTGAGGAAAACCTGAAGAAATTTGAAGTGAACATAAATCTTAAGAAAATCTGATGGAATTTCAAGTGAACATAGATCTGCAGAATTAGTGAATATAAATCTTAAGAAATACGAAGTGAACATAAATCTTAAGAAACCTGATGATATTTGAAGTGAATATAAGTCTTTAGAAAATGTGATGAAATTTGAAATGAATATAAGTCTCTAGAAAATTTGAGGAAACCCTGATGAAACCTGACGTGAACATAAATCTTAAGAAAATACGATGGAATCTGAAGTGAACATAGATTTGAAGAAATTTGAAGTTAATATAAATCTTAAGAAATTCTGATGTGATGAAATTTGAAATGAATATATGTCTCTAGAAAATGTGATGAAATTTGAGGAAATCATGATGAAATTTGAGGAAGACTTGATAAAATTTGAGGAAAACTTGATGAAATTTGAAGTGAACATAAATCTTAAGAAAATCTGATGGAATCTCTAGTGAACATAGATCTGCAGAAATTTGTAGTGCATATAAATCTTAAGAAATTCTTAAGAAATACAAAGTGACCATAAATCTTTAGAAATCTGATAATATTTGAAGTGAATATAAGTCTTTAGAAAATGTGATGAAATTTGAAATGAATATAAGTATTTAAAAAATTTGAGGTAAACCTGATGAAACTTGACGTGAACATAAATCTTAAGAAAATCTGATGGAATTTGAATTGAATATAGATATGTAGAAATTTGAAGTGAATATAAATTGTTAGTGTTTTACGTTGGCATTACTTTTTGGTAAAACTAGGCTATGGCAATGTCTTGATAAATGTCATGACATTCGAGATTGAAGATAAATCCTACTTACGAGGATGTTTAAAGTACAACCGTAACGGAAGATAAAGTTGTGGAATTTCTGCAATAGTCCGATGTCATAATGTATGTTATGACATTCTGGTGACATTCTGCGAGAACTGCTTTTCCTAGACTTTTGAAGTTTGTTGAGTCGCATATTATGTTTTTCTGTTATTAGAATGTATGCTGACGTAGCTGATTAGGTTAATCTTAGTTAGACCTAAAATTGGTTATTGAAAAGACCAAGTTTTTAGGATTAATTAAGTGAACCCTAGCTATATTTATGGAAGCCCAAAACTGAAGTTTCAGGACTGCTTTTATAAAAGGAATTCAACCTCATAATCACGCGCCTTTGTACCGTTAGGAGATTTAGCGTTGTTATTTGTGTAATTCTAGTTTCTCTTGTGAGCCAAGCAATTATCAATTGATAAGTGCCTTGGACTAGGATTTGTTTGTAAGGGTAGTTTATCACTCAAGCTTTGAAGCACGAGTGTTTGTCTCTTGATTAAAGCTTTGAAGCAAAATCAAGATAGTTTATTGAAGTGTGTCTTCACAATTCAATTAATCAATAGGTTGATATCACATGATTGAGGGGAGTGAGTAGGAACTCAGTCTAAGTAGGACTTAGATTGAAGTTGCATTGTAGGTTTTAAGTGAAGGAGATAAATTGGTTGGTTTATTCTCAATTAATTCTACTAATAGTGAATTTCTCCCTAGCTTGGTAGCCCCAGATGTAGGTGTAGTTAGACACCGAACGGTAAACAATTTATTATGTTATTTAATGTCGTTTAAATTTATTGTGTGAATCATAATGAGTGTCGATAGTGTGTCATAACATTCTCTCGTGACATCACATATCTGCGCCAGAATTTCAATTGGCATCGTGAGCGGCACTCATTATTTCGGGTGAGATCTAGGGATAATAGTTTCCATGAATGGATAAGGAAGGAGGATTTGAGGTAGACCACCTACTGGATGGGTCTAATTATGATTCGGAAACCTCGTATGGTTGCTTTTAACGATCTGGATATTAAAGCTTGAGAGTCGACAAAGGATGGAAACATCCCACCAAGCTTGAGAAAGATGGGACTACTTTCTTGAAACCTGAGGAGGAATGGTGCAAAGAGGAAGAGGAGCTGGCACTGGGGAACTTTAAAGCATTGAATGCCTTATTCAATGGTATTGACAGAAATATCTTCAAACTAGTTCACCAATGTGAGCTGGCCAAGGATGTTTGGGACACTCTCAAAACTACTCATGAGGGGACATCCAAGGTGAAGTTGTCAAGACTTCAGATGCTCACTACCAAATTTGAGAATTTGAAGATGAAAGAAGATGAGACTATTCATGAGTTTCACATGAATATCTTGGAAATTGCCAACACCTCAGGAGCACTTGGTGAAAAGATGTCAAGAAAAGTGAGAAAGATTCTCGATCCTTGCCTAAAAGATTTGCAATGAAAGTGACCTAATAGAGGAGGCTCAGACATCAACACCTTGAAGGTTGAAGAACTTATTGGATCTCTTATGACTTTTGAGATGGGAATCAGTGAAACTGTTGACAGGAAGAACAAGAGCATAGCACTTGTGTCCAATACTGTAGAGGGATGCAAGGTGGATGATAAAGAGAAGATATCTGAAGCTATAGCTATGCTTGGAAGGCAGTTCAACAGACTCATCAAGAGGGTTGATCCAAAGTCAAGGTCCAATGTCAAGGACATTTCATCTGACATTGGCAGATCTTATGACTCCAGCAGAAGATCCAAGTCAGAAGAAAAAGGAAGTCAAAGCAGAGAAATCCAGTGTCATGGTTGTGAAGGATATGGGCATATTAGAGCTGAATGTCCCACATTTCTAAAGAAGCAAAGGAAAGAGATGACTGTCACTTGGTCTGATGGTGATTCAGGAAGTGAATCTGAGGAAGAAGCAGCCAAACTTGTCACTGCTCTCCTGTGCAATTCTGATATGGATTCGAGTGATGAGGAAGTGACATTTGAAGAGCTTGCTGAGACCTACAAGAAGCTGTGTGTAAGAAGTGGTGAAGTATGTCAGCAAAATGAGAAACAGAAAAAGCTGATTGAAAAGTTGGAAGCTGAGAATGTGAAATTGGAGTCTGAGAAAAAGGAAAACACAGCCACTATAAATAAATCACCTCAACAATGATATTATAATGTTGAACTCCAAACTTGATCAGATGTCTAAATCTGTCAAAATGTTGACATCTGGTACTGATAAGTTGGAAGAAATCCTTCAGCTTGGACAAAATGCAGGAAATAAGCATGGTCTAGGATATGTGGCTGAAAAGAAACCTGCTGACAAGAAGAAGAGACATGGAAACCAATGTCAAAACAGTTGTCACAACATAAAACAGGAAATGTGTCTGGCTCAGGGTATGTGGCTGCAAAGAGATTTGCTAATAACAAGGAGAAGAACAAGCCTGGAAAGTCAATGGCAAAGAAGATGTCACACCACAAGACAGGAAATAGGTCTGCCTCAGGATATGTGGAGACTAAGAAATTTGTTGACAACAAAAGAAGAATGACCTAATAAACCAATGTCAAAACAGATGTCACAACATTGGGTTCAACATCAAGATCAAAGAAACATGAACAAAAGGTTTCAAAGATGGAGATGTCATTATTGTGGAAGGTTTGGTCACATAAAATCTTTTTTCTTTAGGCTACATGGATACCCTAACCAAGGCTCCTATGTGAAGCCTAAGACCAACAGGGTATCATACACTCAACAGCGAAGAAGAAGAGCTTCGTAGCTCACACTTCTCTTAGAGTGTCGCCAAGGAAGATTGGTACTTTGACGGGGTTCTAAGTATGACCTGGGAGACAATCTTCTTAATGATGTTAAACCTCATTCTACCGCTTTGTTACTTTGGAGATGGAGCTAAAGGAGAAATCAAAGGTGTTGGAAACTCAAACCGTCTGGAGTTCCAAACCTAAATGGGGTGTCATTGTAAAGGTTTGACCGCTAACTCATCAAGTAAGTCATGTGATATGGGATTCACAGTCAACTTCACTAAGTCGAATGTCTTGTAATCAATGATGAACAAGAAGTGATTTGAGAGGAGTCGATCAAAGGACAACCGCTACTGGAATCCAGAACACCACTGCCTTCGTGTGTTCTATAGACAAAGATGAAGAGGAAGTAAACTTGTGGCACCAAGATCTTGGTCATTTACACCGGAGGAATGAGAAGGATCAGTAGAGTCGAAGGATACCAAGATTTCACATTGATAAAGGAAGAATCTTGGTAAATATAAGGCTGGACAGGAAACCAGAATGTCACACTCAATGTCTAGACATCTGATCACTTCTAAAGTACCGAAGCAAGTTACTAGGATCTGGTATGAAAGGTTAACCAAGCTCCTTACTGTCAAAGGATATAGGAGAGGAGCCTTGGATAAAACCCCCTTTGTCAAGAATGAAGGAGAAAAGATCATGGTGACTCACACTTATGTTAATGACACAGTATTTGGAGGAATGTCAGACACAATGGTGAGACATTTTGGCAACCAAATGCAAGCTGAATCTGAGGTGAGCCTCATGGGAGAGTTGATTTATTTTCTTGGACCCAAGTCTCAGATGGAAGACTCAACATTCCTTCCACGGAGCAAGTTTGCAAGGAATTTTGTCAAGAAATTTGGAATGAAGAATGGCTGCCATAATAAGACTCCTGCTCCTACACATTTGAAGTTGTCCAAGAAAACAAGTGGAGAAAGTGTTGATCAAAGCTTGTGTAAAAGCTCTTTGATGGATGTTTCTTGAGAAACAATCTTGGTTCTTGGTTCAAGAAGCAAACCGTGTTCTATACAATGTTGAGGCTGAATACATAGCAGCTAGTAGCAATTGCTCTAAGATAAACTGGATGAAGCAGATGCTGACTGAATACAATGTCATACAGGATGTCATGACATTGTACTGTGACATTTTTACTGAAGTTCTTGAGGCTAGTCAGTTTAAGACTTTAAGGGGCAAATTGGGTATTTGTCAATATGAGGAGTTAGCAACAATGTGCCTACAACAAGGAATGGAAGGACCTTTACTTCAATTATTTATAAGTGGGTCATTTAATTATTTTCATCTTATTTTTAAAAGGTCCAAGAATAGGAAGAGACTCCCACATATAATAGTTTCTTCATTTGAAAGTATCACATTTTCTTCATCCAAAAGAAACTTTCAAACCCTCTGTCATTCTCGCTCCCATTTTCTCAAAAGTCATCAGCAAAATATGTCTTCATCATCTTCACCTTCTCAAGAATCTGGCTCTTCATCTCCTTCCATGGCTGAAGTTAGGGTAAATGCTGAAGCCATGCATGTTAAAGCTCTAAGGGTTACTCCGCTGCGTGCAATGGCTACTGACCCAGAAAAGGTCAAGAAATTGTGCACAAGGAATGCAAGAAGGTCACAAGCATCTTCTTTTGGTAAGACTTCTGTACCATCATCTTCAGTTCCCTCAGAAACAGTGAACAGAGAGGGGTCTAGGTCGGTGCATTAAGCCATAGCTAGGATAGTGACTAGTATTCTAAATGAGAATCAATCTGTACCTGGGGTTTCAATCCCTCTGAACCATAAGTCTGCTAGCCCTAGTTTAGCAGTTGATCCAGATGCCAATGAGAATGTCAAGACATCCGGTGATCATGTTGATTCTCCCGTCAAGAATGATGTAAACCTCTGCTCCAGTCCTGAAGGTGTAAAGATGATAATGTTATTGAATCCCCTGCTGCTAATGAGAATGAGATTTCTGATGAGATTCTTGAGGAATCCCCAAAACATTGTACCTCTGTTAAATCCCCTGCTATTTCTGCTGATAATATCTCTGATAGCATTCTTGAAGAAACTCCAGAGAAACAAGCTGATGACAACCTGGAAGAATCTCCTGAGAAAAACACTAATCAAAATATTGATCTTCATATCATAAATCTAGATGAGGAGTTCTCAGATAATGACCTCATAGCCAAAGTTAATCCCAGCATTGCTAGGAGGGTGATGAATAGGAAAGGGAAGCAAAATGCTATTCCAAGTTCTGTTTAGGAGAAGGTTACTAAAGTTGCTCATAAGACTTCTAGGGGTGAGAACAAGACTGAGGAAAAATCTGGTAAAGACAAGGCTGGAACTTCCAAAGGGAAGAGTAGGATGAAGACTGTTGGAGGTATCTCTATGGCAAAGAGAACCCCAATTGTGAAGAAGAGGAAGGCACCTGAGCCCTCAGAACATGATGATGATTCTGATTTTGATGTTGAAGAGAATGTCTCAGACATTCATTCAAGAAAGAGGCTTTCTTGGGAACCTGCCCAAAGTCCCTAAAGTGGCAATTGACAACATTTCCTTTCACCACCCTGAGAATGCTAACAGGTGGAAATATGTGTGTTTGAAGAGAATTGCACTTGAAAGTGAACTGAATAAAAGTGCCCTTGAATGCAAGGATGTTATTGATTTGATTAAAGAAGCTGGGCTAATGAAGACTGTGGTAAAGTTCTCAAATTGCTATGATGTGTTGGTAAAGGAGTTCATTGTGAACTTGTCCAGTGGCTGTGCTGATGGAAGGTCAGCTGATTTCAAGACTGTCTATGTCAGAGGGAGAAGAGTGAAATTTTCCCCAAGTATAATCAACAAATATTTGGAAAGATCAGATGAAGCTCAACCTGAGCTAGAGGAAACTGATGACCAAATCTGCCACACTATCACTGCTAAACAAGTGAAACATTGGCCAATGAAAGGAAAACTAACTGCCAGCAAACTAAGTGTTAAGTTTGCTATTTTGCACAAAATAGGGGCTGCAAATTGGGTTCCAACAAACAACAAGTCCACCATCTCCATTGGTCTGGGCAGATTCATCTTTGCTGTTGGTACTAAAGCAAAATTTGATTATGGAACCTATATTTTTGAGCAAACCCTTAAACATGCTGAAAGTTATGCAGTTAAAGGACCAATAGCCTTTCCCTCCCTCCTGTGTACAATTATAATTGGTCAGTATCCAGACATTCTTGGTAACAGAGATTCAATATGCAAAAGAGCTCCTGCTCTTGGATTTCATTACAAGCTCTTTCAAGGCAAACATGTCCCAGATATTGTCATGACATCTGCTGAGACATCAACTGTCAAAGAAAATTCGCAGAAGGCAAATGTCATTGCTGTGCTAAAAGCAACTTGCAAGGAGCTTGAAGCAAGAAAGCAAAGTCTGGAAGAACTGATCTCTACTCTTGAAAAGGAGAAAGACACAGAGGTTGAGGATGAAGGGCTTGTTGGTGATGATTCTGCTGCAAATATGGATGAAGATGCTGATACTGATGCTGATGCTGATCAAGCAACTGCTGATGAAGAAGGTTCTAAAGATGTTTCCTTCCACAGTGCTTCTTCTGGAGAGGAAAGCACTTGAGTTGTAATCCTGTGCCCTGTTGCTTCTATTTTCTTGTTTCTTGTTTATTGTTCTTGTTCTGCATTTCCCTGATTTGTATTTTGGAAGATTGTAATCATTCTGACAGAATTGTAACTGTAAACATTGTGCTGGTACTTTTCTTAATTATATTTTGAAAGTTTGGGGCACCTGTATTGATTCCTTTGGCCCCTTTGTGGCTAAAAAGGGGGAGAACTACTGTGTGACAGTGGCATTGGGAAATTTGGGAAACTGTATGGAAATTTAAATTTGTATGTGGGCAATTGTGGGAATTTGTATTGGTAGAATTTATCTTATCTCTAGGTTCTAGTTTCTTTAAGCTTAGGATAGCTTAGAACTAGTTTTTCTTCTGCTGCATAGGTACTCTGATGACTTAAGTAGTTTTAGCCAAAAATGTGCCAAAGGGGGAGTTTGTTAGTGTTTTAAGTTGGCATTACTTTTTGGTAAAACTAGGCTATGGCAATGTCTTAATAAATGTCATGACATTCAGAGATTGAAGATAAATCCTACTTGACAAGGATGTTTAAAGTACTTAGAACCGAAGATAAAAGTCACGGAATTCATAGAAATAGTCTCGATGTCATAACAAATGTTATGACATTCAAGTGACATTCTGCTCGAACTGCTTTTCCTGAGACTTTTCGTGAAGTTTGTTGAGTGCTATATTATGTTTTCTCGTTATTAGAATGTATGCTCACTGATTAGGTTAATCTTAGTTAGACCTAAAATTGGTTGTTGAAAATCCAAGTTTTTAGGATTAATTAAGTGAACCTAGCTATCTTTATGGAAGCCAAAACCAAGTTTCAGGATCTTCTATAAAAGGAATTCAACCTTACACTGCTGCCTTTGTACTTGTTAGAGATTTAGCGCTTGTTATTTGTGTAATTCTAGTTTCTTCTTGTGAGCCAAGCAATTATCAATTGATAAGTGCCTTGGACTAGGATTTGTTTGTAAGGGTAGTTTATCACCAAAGCTTTGAAGCACGAGTGTTTGTCTCTTGATTAAAGCAAAATCAAGATAGTTTATTGAAGTGTGTCTTCACAATTCAATTAATCAATAGGTTGATATCACCGCTGATTGAGGGGATGAGTAGGAACTCAGTCTAAGTAGGACTTAGATTGAAGTTGCATTGGGTAGGTTTTAAGTGAAGGAGATAAACTGGTTGGTTTATTCTCGATTAATTCTACTAATAATTTCCTCCCTAGCTTGGTAGCCCCGCATGTAGGTGTAGTTAGACACCGAACGGGTAAACAATTTATTATGTTATTTAATGTTTAAATTTATTGGTGAACTGTAACAGAGTGTCGATAGTGTGTCATAACATTCTCGTGACATCACATATCTTGCCAGAATTTCAATGGCATCTCATCTGTTTCTCGGTGAGATCTAGGATAATAGTTTCGCGAATGGATAAGGAAGGAGGATTTGAGGTAGACCACCCATATGGATGGGTCTAATTATGATTACTGGAAACCTCGTATGATTGCTTTTTTACGATCAGTGGATATTAAAGCTTGGAGAGCTGCTGACAAAGGATGGAAACATCCCACCAAGCTTGAGAAAGATGGGACTACTGTCTTGAAACCTGAGGAGGAATGGTGCAAAGAGGAAGAGGAGCTGGCACTGGGGAACTCTAAAGCATTGTGTGAATTTATTGTGTGAATTGTTAACAGAGTGTCAGATAGTGTGTCATAACATTCTCTGTGACATCATATATCTGCTGCCAGGAATTTCATAAATCTTAAGAAATTCTGAAGATACACGAAGTGAACATAAATCGTAACAAAGTCTGATGATATTTGAAGTGAATATAAGTTTTAGAAAAATCTGATGAAATTTTAAATGAATATAAGTCTCTAGAAAATTTATGGAGAACCTGATGAAACTTGACGTGAACATAAATCTTAAGAAAATATGATGGAATCGGAATTAAACATAGATATGTAAAAATTTGAAGTGAATATAAATCTTAAGAAATTCTTAAGATATACGAAGTGAACATAAATCTTTGGAAATCTGAGGATATTTGAAGTGAATATAAGTCTTTAGAAAATGTGATGAAATTTGAAATGAATAAAAGCCTCTAGAAAATTTGAGGAAAACTTGATGAAACTTGACATGAACATAAATCTTAAGAAAATTCGATGGAATTTGAAGTGAACATAAATTTGATGAAATTCGAAGTGAATATAAATAATAACAAATTCTAATGTGATAAAATTTGAAATTAATATAAGTCTCTAGAAAATGTGATGAAATTTGAGGAAAACTTTATGAAATTTGAGGAAAACTTTATGAAATTTGAAGTGAACAAAAATCTTAAGAAAATCTGATGGAATCTCAAGTGAACATAGATCTGCAGAAATTTGAAGTGAATATAAATCTAAAGAAATTCTTAAGAAATACGAAGTGACCATAAATCTTTAGAAATTTGATGATTTTTGAAGTGAATATAAGTCTTTAGAAAATGTGATGAAATTTGAAATGAATATAAGCCTCTAGAAAATTTGAGGAAAACTTGATGAAACTTGACGTGAACATAAATCTTAAGAAAATACGATGGAATTTCAAATGAACAAAGATCTGATGAAATTTGAAGTGAATATAAATCTTAAGAAATTTTGATGTGATGAAATTTAAAATGAATATAAGTCTCTAGAAAATGTGATGAAATTTCAGGAAAACTTGATGAAATTTGAAGTGAACATAAATCTTAAGAAAATGATGAATCACTAGTGAACATAGATCTCAGAATTTGAAGTGAATATAAATCTTAAGAAATTCATAAGAAATACGAAGTGAGCATAAATATTTAGAAATCTGATGATATTTGAAGTGAATATAAGTCTTTAGAAAATCTGATGAAATTTGTAGTGAATATAAACCTCTAGAAAATTTGAGGAAAACCTTGATGATACTTGACGTGAACATAAATCTTAAGAAAATACGATGGATTCTTAAGTGAACATAGATTTGAAGAAATTTGAAGTGAATATAAATCTTAAGAAATTCTGATGTGATGAAATTTGAAATGAATATATGTCTGTAGAAAATGTGATGAAATTTGAGGAAAACTTGATGAAATTTGAGGAAAACTTGATGAAATTTGAGGAAGACTTGATGAAATTTGAGGAAAACTTGATGAAATTTGAAGTGAACATAAATCTTAAGAAAATACGATGGAATCTCAAGTGAACATAGATATGCAGAAATTTGAAGTGAATATAAATCTTTAGAAATTCTTAAGAAATACAAAGTGACCATAAATCTTTGGAAATCTGATGATATTTGAAGTGAATATAAGTCTTTAGAAAATGTGATGAAATTTGAAATGAATAAAAGCCTCTAGAAAATTTGAGGAAAACTTGATGAAACTTGACATGAACATAAATTTTAAGGAAATTCGATGGAATTTGAAGTGAACATAAATCTGATGAAATTCGAAGTGAATATATATCATAAGGAATTCTAATGTGATAAAATTTGAAATTAATATAAGTCTCTAGAAAACTTTATGAAATTTGACGAAAACTTTATGAAATTTGAAGTGAACAAAAATCATAAGAAAATCTGATAGAATCTCAAGTGAACATAGATCTGCAGAAGTTTGTAGTGAATATAAATCTAAAGAAATTCTTAAGAAATACGAAGTGACCATAAATCTTTAGAAATCTGATGATATTTGAAGTGAATATAAGTCTTTAGAAAATGTGATGAAATTTGAAATGAATATAAGCCTCTAGAAAATTTGAGGAAAACATGAGGAAACTTGACATGAACATAAATCTTATGAATATTCGATGGAATTTGAAGTGAACATAAATCAGATGAAATTCGAAGTGAATATAAATCATAAGAAATTCTAATGTGATAAAATTTGAATTTAATATAAGTCTCTAGAAAATGTGATGAAATTTGAGGAAAACTTTATGAAATTTGAAGTGAGCAAAAATCATAAGAAAATCTGATGGAATCTCAAGTGAACATAGATCTACAGAAATTTGAAGTGAATACAAATTTTAAGAAATTCTTAAGAAATACGAAGTGACCGTAAATATTTAGAAATCTGATGATATTTGAAGTGAATATAAGTCTTTAGAAAATGTGATGAAATTTGAAATGAATATAAGCCTCTAGAAAATTTAAGAAAAACTTGATGAAACTTGACGTGAACATAAATCTTAAGAAAATACGATGGAATTTCAAATGAAGAAAGATCTGATGAAATTTAAAGTGAATATAAATCTTAATAAATTTTGATGTGATGAAATTTGTAATGAATATAAGCCTCTAGAAAATTTGAGGAAATTTGAGGAAAACCTGAAGAAATTTGAAGTGAACATAAATCTTAAGAAATACGAACTGAACATAAATCTTTAGAAATATGATGATATTTGAAGTGAATATAAGTCTTTAGAAAATGTGATGAAATTTGAAATGAATATAAGTCTCTAGAAAATTTGAGGAAACCCTGATGAAACTTGACGTGAACATAAATCTTAAGAAAATATGATGGAATCTGAAGTGAACATAGATTTGAAGAAATTTGAAGTTAATATAAATCTTAAGAAATTTTGATGTGATGAAATTTGAAATGAATATATGTCTCTAGAAAATGTCATGAAATTTGAGGAAAACATGATGAAATTTGAGGAAGACTTGATGAAATTTGAGGAAAACTTGATGAAATCTCTAGTGAACATAGATCCTAGAATCAAGTGCATATAAATCTTAAGAAATTCTTAAGAAATACAAAGTGACCATAAATCTTTAGAAATGATAATATTTGAAGTGAATATAAGTCTTTAGAAAATGTGATGAAATTTGAAATGAATAAAAGCGTCTAGAATATTTGAGGAACACTTGATGAAACTTGACATGAACATAAATCTTAAGAAAAATCGAAGGAATTTGAAGTGAACATAAATCTGATGAAATTCGAAGTGAATATTAATCTTAAGAAATTCTAATGTGATAAAGTTTGAAATTAATATAAGTCTCTAGAAAATGTGATGAAATTTGAGGAAAACTTTATGAAATTTGAGGAAAACTTAATGAAATTTGAAGTGAAAAAAAATCTTAAGAAAATCTGATTGAATCTCAAGAGAACATAGATCTGCAGAAATTTGAAGTGCATATAATAAATCTTAAGAAATTCTTAAGAAATACGAAGTGAGCATAAATCTTAAGAAATATGATGATATTTGAAGTGAATATAAGTCTTTAGAAAATGTGATGAAATTTTAAATGAATATAAGACTCTAGAAAATTTGAGGAAATTTGAGGAAAACCTGAAGAAATTTGAAGTGAACATAAATCTTAAGAAAATCTGATGGAATCTCAAGTGAACATATATCTACAGAAATTTGAAGTGAATATAAATCTTAAGAAATACGAAGTGAACATCAATCATTAGAAATCTGATGATATTTGAAGTCAATATAAGTCTTTAGAAAATGTGATGAAATTTGAAATGAATATAAGTCTCTAGAAAATTTGGGGAAACCCTGATGAAACATGACGTGAACATAAATCTTAAGAAAATATGATGGAATCTGAAGTGAACATGGATTTGAAGAAATTTGAAGTGAATATAAATCTTAAGAAATTTTAATGTGATGAAATTTGAAATGAATATAAGTCTCTAGAAAATGTGATGATATTTGAGGAAAACTTTATGAAATTTGAGGAAAACTTGATGAAATTTGATGTGAACATAAATCTTAAGAAAATCTGATGGAATCTTAAGTGAACATAGATCTGCAAAAATTTGAAGTGAATATAAATCTTAAGAAATTCTTAAGAAATACGAAGTGACCATAAATCTTTAAAAATCTGATGATATTTGAAGTGAATATAAGTCTTTAGAAAATGTGATGAAATTTGAAATGAATAAAAGCCTCTAGAGAATTTTAGGAAAACTTGACGAAACTTTACAAGAACATAAATCTTAAGAAAATTCGATGGAATTTGAAGTGAACATAAATCAGATGAAATTCGAAGTGAATATAAATAATAAGAAATTCTAATGTGATAAAATTTGAAATTAATATAAGTCTCTAGAAAATGTGATGAAATTTGAGGAAAACTTTATGAAATTTGAAGTGAACAAAAATCTTAAGAAAATCTGATGGAATCTCAAGTGAACATAGATCTGCAAAAATTTGAAGTGAATATAAATCTTAAGAAATTCTTAAGAAATACGAAGTGACCATAAATCTTTTGAAATCTGATGATATTTGAAGTGAATATAAGTCTTTAGAAAATGTGATGAAATTTGAAATGAATATAAGCCTTTAGAAAATTTGAGGAAAACTTGATGAAACTTGACGTGAACATAAATCTTAAGAAAATATGATGGAATTTCAAATGAACAACGATCTGATGAAATTTGAAGTGAATATAAATCTTAAGAAATTTTGATGTGATGAAATTTGAAATGAATATAAGTCTCTAGAAAATATGGTGAAATTTCAGGAAAACTTGATGAAATTTGAAGTGAACATCAATCTTAAGAATATCTGATAGAATCTCAAGTGAACATAGATCAGAAATTTTAAGTGAATATAAATCTTAAGAAAATGAAGTGAGCAAAATATTTAGAAATGATGATATTTGAAGTGAATATAAGTCTTTAGAAAATCTGATGAAATTTGAAATGAATATAAGCCTCTAGAAAATTTGAGGAAAACTTGATGAATCTTGACGAGAACATAAATCTTAAGAAAATAGGATGGAATCTGAAGAGAACATAGAATGCAGAAATTTGAAGTGAATATAAATCTTAAGAAATTTTGAAGATATATGAAGTGAACATAAATCTTAAGAAATCTGATGATATTTGAAGTGTATATAAGTCTTTAGAAAATGGTATAAAATTTGAAATGAATATAAGTCTCTAGAAAATTTGAGGAAACCTTGAAGAAATTTGACGTGAACATAAATCTTAAGGAAATACGATGGAATCTAAAGTGTACATAGATCTTAAGAAATTCGAAGTAAATATAAATCTTAAGAAATTCTAATGTGATGAAATTTGAAAAGAATATTAGTCTCTAGAAAATGTGATGAAATTTGAGGAAAACCTGATGAAATTTGAAGTGAACATAAATCTTAAGAAAATGTGATGGAATCTCAAGTGAACATAGATCTGCAGAAATTTGAAGTGAATATAAATCTTAAGAAAATCTTAAGAAATACGAAGTGATCATAAATCTTAGAAATCTTATGATATTTGAATTAAATTTAAGTCTTTTGAAAATGTGATAAAATTTGAAATGAATATACGCCTCTAGAAAATTTTAGGAAAACTTGTTGAAACTTGACGTGAACATAAATCTTAAGAAAATACGATGGAATCTAAAGTGAACATAGAACTGAAGAAATTTTAAGTGAATATAAATCATAAGAAATTTTGAAGATATATGAAGTGAACATAAATCTTAAGTAATCTGATGATATTTGAAGTGAATATAAGTCTTTAGAAAATGTGATGTAATTTGAAATGAATATAAGTCTCTAGAAAATTTGAGTAACTCCTGAACAAACTTGACGTGAACATAAATCTTAAGAAAGTACAATGGAATCTGAAATGTACATAGATCTGAAGAAATTCGAAGTAAATATAAATCTTAAAAAATTCTAATGTGATGAAATTTGAAATGAATATAAGTCTCTAGAAAATGTGATGAAATTTGAGGAAAACCTGATGAAATTTGAAGTGAACATAAATCTTAAGAAAATGTGATGGAATCTCAAGTGAACATAGATCTGCAGAAATTTAAAGTGAATATAAATCTTAAGAAAATCTTAAGAAATACGAAGTGAGCATAAATCTTCAGAAATTATAAAGATATACGAAGTGAACATAAATCTTAAGAAATCTGATGATATTTGAAGTGTATATAAGTCTTTAGAAAATGTGATGAAATTTGAAATGAATATAAGTCTCTAGAAAATTTGAGGAAACCTTGAAGAAACTTGACGTGAACATAAATCCTAAGAAAATACGATGGAATCTAAAGTGTACATAGATCTTAAGAAATTCGAAGTAAATATAAATCTTAAGAAATTCTAGTGTGATGAAATTTGAAAAGAATATTAATCCCTAGAAAATGTGATGAAATTTTAGGAAAACCTGATGAAATTTGAAGTGAACATAAATCTTAAGAAAATGTGGTGGAATCACAAGTAAACATAGATCTGCAGAAATTTGAAGTGAATATAAATCTTAAGAAATTCATAAGAAATACGAAGTGAGCATAAATATTTAGAAATCTGATGATATTTGAAGTGAATATAAGTCTTTAGAAAATCTGATGAAATTTGAAAAGAATATATGCCTCTAGAAAATTTGGGGAAAACTTGATGAAACTTGACGTGAACATAAATCTTAAGAAAATACGATGGAATCTAAAGTGAACATAGAATCAAGAAATTTGAAGTGAATATAAATCTTAAGAAATTTTGAAGAAATACGAAGTGAACATAAATCTTAAGAAATCTGATGATATTTGAAGTGAATATAAGTCTTTAGATAATGTGATGAAATGTGAAATGAATATAAGTCTCTAGAAAATTCGAGGAAACCCTGAAGAAACTTGGCGTGAACATAAATCTTAAGAAAATACGATGGAATATGAAGTGTAAATAGATTTGAAGAAATTCGAAGTGAATATAAATCTTACAAAATTCTAATGTGATGAAATTTAAAATGAATATAAGTCTCTAGAAAATGTGATGAAATTTGAGGAAAACCTGATTAAATTTGAAGTGTACATAAATCTTAAGAAAATGTGATGGTATCTCATGTGAACATAGATCTGCAGAAATTTGAAGTGAATATAAATCTTAAGAAAATCTTATGAAATACGAAGTGAGCATAAATATTTTGAAATCTGATGATATTTGAAATGAATATAAGCCTGTAGAAAATTTGAGGAATACTTGATGAAACTTTACGTGTACATAAATCTTAATAAAATACGATGGAATATCAAGTGAACATAGAACTGAAGAAATTTGAAGTGAATATAAATCTTAAGAAAATTTTAAGATATACGAATTGAACATAAATCTTAAGAAATCTGATGATATTTGAAGTGAATATAAGTCTTTAGAAAATGTGATGAAATTTGAAATGAATATAAGCCTCTAGAAAATTTGAGGAAGACTTGATGAAACTTGACGTGAACATAAATCTTAAGAAAATACGATGGAATTAGAAATGAACATAGATATGAAGAAATTTGAAGTGAATATAAATCTTAAGAAATTCTGATGTGATGAAATTTGAAATGATCATAAGTCTCTAGAAAATGTGATGAAATTTGAGAAAAACCTTATGAAATTTGAATTGAACATAAATCTTAAGAAAATCTGATGGAATCTCAAGTAAATATAGATCTGCAGAAATTTGAAGTGAATATAAATCTTAAGAAATTCTTAAGAAATACGAAGTGAATATAAATCTTAAGAAACATGATGATATTTGAAGTGAATATAACTCTTTAGAAAATGTGATGAAATTTGAAATGAATACAAGTCTATAGAAAATTTGAGGAAAAACTGTTGAAACATGTCTCGAACCTAAATCGTAAGAAAATACGATGGAATCTGAAGTGAACATAGATCTGAAGAAATTTGAAGTGAATATAAATCTTAAGAAATTCTGATGTGACGAAATTTGAAACGAATATAAGTCTCTAGAAAATTTGTTGAAATTTGAGAAAAACTTGACGAAATTTGAAGTGAACATAAATCTTAACAAAAACTTATGAAATCTCAAGTGAACATAGATCTGCAGAATTTGATGTGAATATAAATCTTAAGAAATACAAAGTGACCATAAGTCTTTAGAAATCTGATTATATTTGAATTGAATATAAGTCTAGAAAATGCGATGAAATTTGAAATGAATATAAGCCTCAAGAAAATTTGAGGAAAACTTGATGAAACTTGACGTGAACATAAATCTTAAGAAAATACGATGGAATCTGAAGTGAACATAGAACTGAAGAAATTTGAAGTGAATATAAATCTTATGAAATTTTGAAGAGATATGAAGTGAACATAAATCTTTAGAAAGTGATGATATTTGAAGTGAATATAAGTCTTCCAAAAATAGATGAAATTTGAAATGAATAGAAGCCTCTAGAAAATTTGAGGATACCTTGATGAAACTTGACGTGAACATAAATCTTAAGAATATACGATGGAATCTGAAGTGAACATAGAACTGAAAAAATTTGAAGTGAATATAAATCTTAAGAAATTCTGATGTGATGAAATTTGAAATGAATATAAGCCTCTAGAAAGTGTGATGAAATTTGAGGAAAACCTGATGAAATTTGAAGTGAACATAAATCCTAAGAAAATCTGATGGAATCTCAAGTGAACATAGATCTGCAGAAATTTAAAGTGAATATAAATATTAAGAAAGTCTTATGAAATACGAAGTGAACATAAATCTTAAGAAATATGATGATATTTGAAGTGAATATAAGCCTTTAGAAAATGTGATAAAATTTGAAATAAATTTATGTCTCGAGAAAATATGTTAAAATTTGAGGAAAACCTGATGAATTTTGAAGTGAACATAAATCTTAAGAAAATCTGATGGAATTTCAAGTGAACATAGATCTGCAGAAATTTGAAGTGAATATAAATCTTAAGAAATTCTTATGAAATACAAAGTGAACATAAATCTTAAGAAATTTGATGATATTTGAAGTGAATATAAGTCTTTAGAAAATGTGATGAAATTTGAAATGAATATAAGTTTCTAGAAAATATGATGAAATTTGTGGAAAACCTGATGAAATTTGAAGTGAACATAAATATTAAGAAAATCCGATGGAATCTCAAGTGAACATAGATCTGCTGAAATTGGAACTGAATATAAATCTTAAGAAATTCTTATGAAATACGAAGTGAACATAAATCTTAAGAAATTTGATGATATTTCAAGTGAATATAAGAATTTAGAAAATGTGATGAAATTTGAAATGAATATAAGTCTCTAGAAAATATGATGAAATTTGAGGAAAACCTGATGAAATTTGAAGTCAACATAAATCTTAAGAAAATCTGATCGAATCTCAAGTGAACATAGATCTACAAAAATTTGAAGTGAATATAAATCTTAAGAAATTCTTAAGAAATACGAAGTGAACATAATCTTTAGAAATCTGATGATATTTGAAGTGAATATAAGTCTTTAGAAAATGTGATGAAATTTGAAATGAATATAAGCCTCTTGAAAATTTGAGGAAAACTTGATGAAACTTGACGTGAACATAAATCTTAAGAATATACGATGGAATCTGAAGTGAACATAGAACGGAAGAAATTTGAAGTGAATATAAATCTTAAGAAATTTTGAAGATATACGTAGTGAACATAAATCTTAAGAAATCTGATGATATTTGAAGTGAATATAAGTCTTTAGAAAATGTGATGAAATTTGAAATGAATATAAGTCTCTAGAAAATTTGAGGAAACCCTGAAGAAACTTGATGTGAACATAAATCTTAAGAAAATACGATGGAATTTGAAGTGAACATAGATCTGAAGAAATTAGAAGTGAATATAAATCTTAAGAAATTCTGATGTGATGAAATTTGAAATGAATAGAAGTCTCTAGAAAATGTGATGAAATTCCATCACTTCTTTCTTGCTATGAACTTTCCCATTTTGCTTGATACCCAAAGATTTTTGATCCCTAAATCCCTTATCCCTCACACGATCGAAGTACTCAGGAACGTTTAACATTCAACTAAGTAAGCTCCTGGAATCATGGTCTTCGCCTAGAGTTAAAGATTGAGATAGACTCTCCTAAAATCATATGCATATCGAGATAAATTAGTGGTGATTAAGAAGCATGGATTATTTGTATTAAGGAATAAAGATATACTTACACATTCCTGATAAATTTGTTGCACATCTTCCTTAACAACTCCATCCTTGTCCACACGGGCAGCCTGCCACAAAACATGTTCCGGAAGATATGTTTCTTGACTTTTTCCTCTTCCAACTATACGTCAAGAGACATATATAATTAAGATCAAGAATATAACACATGAGAAATAATAACATCAATTATATTATAGAATTTAACAAGTACTTATTATTCTTTGCTGTAAGCATCCATATCCCATACACCCTCTTTTTGTCTGGATACGGAGGACTTGATGCTCTTTCGCGATTTACGTCACTCACAACCTGAAATTTTTTGTCTGTTTGTTTGGATTTAAAAGTCTTCCATTCTTCAGGTGAGACAAAGTCCTTATAGATTTTTGGAAGTTCTCCTTCAACATAATTTCCATCGGCATCCCTAAGAAACTTTCTTGTTAAAAAAGTTTGAAACCCTCTATGTCTTTTTCTGGCCAATTGAAGACAATAGCACTTTCGATCATCATCAATGTTAAAAGACCACTACAAAAAATCATACATAGAGTTCATTAGTAATTTAAAGACATAATCATCAACAAAAACAACAAATATCACTTATGGTACCTTTATCTCACTCTAAATTTTATCTTTAGCGGGTTTCACCATTTTATCTCTCCAATCATCACAAGTGATTGGAACCTCTCTTTGTACAAGGGAACCAATATAACTTGTCAAATTTGAATCGTTAGGCTCAATTAGTTGGTTTTTTTATTCCAATGTACGTCATATCTAATTCCTCTATCTCTTGCATGAATGATTGACTTCATGATGGTTATTCCTCGTCTAATTTCATTCTCCACATAACTGTTTCATTTCAATCATTATCTTGAATTGTGTCATTTAGAAAACACAATATAAAAACATAAACATATTTAGAAAATTCAAATAGTATGGAATGAATAAACACAATATAAAAACATAAACACAAGTACCATCATTATTAGAAGCTTCATGTGGTGGGTTGTCCTCACATTAGCCATGTGACTGTAATAATGTGACCGTTAGAAAACATAAACACATTTAGAAAATTCAAGTAGCATTGAATGAATAAACACAATATAAAAATATACACACAATTACCTTTTCACTAACGCTCTTTCTTTTCTTGGTTTGAGTATGAATTACTTGCCTCTTAACAACGCGGAATGATGGATTGATCCAAATTCTCTCATTATGATCCTTCCTAATATATGATTCATCCGCTATAATATTCTCATCATTATCATTTCTTCTATATGACTCCTTCTCAACATCAATATCACTTTGATCTACACTTTTATCATCAATAACTTTGTTAGATAAAAGCACTATAGACCATTTCGTACTTTTCAGATCAATGACATAGAAAACTTGTTCAGCTTGATAGGCTAGAATAAATGGCTCATCTTTGTACCCCACTCTATTAAGATCCACTTGTAAAACTCCCGATTTATCCATTTATATGCCACCATTATGTACCCACTTGCAACCAAAGATAAGAATCAAACTTCTCATAATCAAACATCCAAATGTGCTTGATAACCCCAAAATATGACAAATTTGCATATTCGGGGTTTAAGTCCTTCATACTTGAAACGTGCATTGACTCAGCTACCAAGGTGACACCACTATATTCCATAGTACTTTATCATCATGTTCTTTGGTATAAAATGTGTATCCGTTACTTGTGTGTGCGTTAGCTATAAGAAAACACATGCAAACTCGGACCATATGCTAAACATCTCAACCTTTTGTAACTGAAGCGGGATCTGAATCAAAACTTGAATAAATATGATCCTTGAACCATTGTATAAAACTTGGATTGTGCTCTAATACTATCCAATTTTCATTTCTATTCAGATTTAAACCTCAGAGTTCATGCTTGTGCATTTCAACATACGACTCAACCTCATTGTCATTTTGCAGAACATACAAATGTACTTGATCCCGTTCAGCCCTAGACACTGTGAAAATTTTATTTCCAATTAAATTTTTCCTTCATTTCTTTTGAAAATATGAGATTTGGGTAGTCCAACGGATTGAACATTGAAAAATATTCAATACAAAACTCAATTGCTTCTTCAATAATGTAGCATTCAACAATACAACCCTCTGGCCTACTTCGATTTTTCACGTACCCTTTTAATATAATTATACAATGCTCAACAGGATACATCCATCTCATATAAGTTGGTCCACATAATTGTGTCTCTTTCGCAAGATGAACAACAAGATGTACCATAATATCAAAAAATGAGGTAGGAAAATACATTTCAAGTTCACACAGAGTAATAACTATTTCTTTTTGCAATACTGGTAAGATCTCAGGATCGATCACCTTACTACAAATTGACTTGAAGAAAAAACACAATTTAGTTATGACGCTTCTTACTTTATCTGGCAAAATAGAACGTATACCTATTGGTAGAAAATGCTCCATTATAACATGGCAAATATGTGTCTTTAAACTCTTTAACTTCAGGTTTTTCATAGACACAATTCTTCTAATGTCTGAGGAGTAACCTTCTGGAACTTTAACTTCACTTAGAAACTTACACAATATTTTTTTCTCCTTTCTAGATAAAGTATAAGCAACAGGTGGTAGATATGTTTGTCTTCCTTTTTTCATGGGTCATAATTCAGTTCTTATTCCCATCTTTACCATGTCCTCCCTTGATTTAAGGACATCCTTATACTTTCCTTTTATATTGAGCAATGTACCAAAAACACTTTCAAATACATTTTTTCAATATGCATAACATCAAGAAAATGTCTTACACACAAATATTTCAAATATGGCAATTTAAAAAATTGGACTCTTCTTCCACCCACTTGTGACAACCGTATGTCCAAAAGGCTTGCCAAACTAAATACTCACATTTTTCACCTTTTAAAAAATTTGGTAACCTGTCAATTCAAGTGGAGCTCTACGTTGTTCGGTATCTCCATTGAATGCTTTTCTCCATCCACGATATTGATGTTTAGAATTTAAGAATCTACGATGACCGAGAAAGACATTCTTCTGACATAATTCTAATCGTGTCGTATCGGTTCCATCTTCATAGACAGGACACACATATTGACCTTTAATGCTATACCCTGATAGATTTTTGTATGCTGGAAAGTCATTAATTGTGCCAAACAACATCGCCCTCAAATTGAAATTTTCTTTCCTATATCCATTATAAACCTTCACACCGTTCTCCCACAAAATCTTCAAATCTTCGATTAAAGGTTTCAAGTATACGTCTATGTTATTCCCTGGTTGTTTAGGCCCAAAAATTAACATAGATAACACCATGTACCTACACTTCATACATAGCCATGGAGGTAGGTTATAAATCATAAGAATCACAGACCATGTGGAATGTGAGATACATTGAAGACCATGCAGGTTCATTCTATCAGTAGATAACTCCAAGCGAATGTTATTTGCTTCTACTCTAAAATCAAGATAATCATTATCAATTTTCTTCCACTATGGTGCATCTGCCGGATGTTGAAACTTTCCATCGATGATTCTTTCCATCAATTTTCTTCCAATGTGGTGCATCTGCCTTTTTAAAATGACTATTATTTTAATAAATAAAATTTGTTTTTCAGATAATTGTCATTAGTATATGTAATTACGATTGATCTGAGTTAATTTTGCATGCTTGTGAAATTTCTAAACTCTTTGTCTTCCAATTTATAGATCCTATGTATTTGATTATTTATTATTTAATTTGTCATTTTTACTATTTCCCACGGAAGAAAAAGATTTCTAAACACATTTCAAAAAACAATATTGGTTTACATTGAATATTATTTCATAAATAAACTAAATATGCTTTCTTTTCTTTTCAAGCAATTTTATAAAAAAAGATAAATAAATAATTTGATTAAATAATACATTATTTTAGTGAGTAAATATCTTCTCACCCCAACGGTGCAATATTAGTACAAGTAGCTTTACCATGGTCCAAAAACATAATATTCCCCTCTACTAATATGAAAGGTTTAAAAAAATAAGTCAAAAGTTTGTTAAGAAAATGGATTCTTACTATTATCAAGTTTGTTAGGCTTCTTATTCTTAATTGTGTTAAGAGGATAAACATAACACACCGATATATGTAAGAGACATTTAATAACATTTTTAAATTTATAAAAGGGTTTTACAATTCAATTAATGCTCGAAACTATATAATTATTTTTAAAACCTAACTTTGTACACTATAAAAAGATCAAATAATATTCACATTTTTACACACAAAGAAAAATATGGCTGAAATTCTAAAGTTATTTTATACTTTTATTCTATTTATTTCGTTTTTTATTGTTGCAACAAAAGCTGATGGTAAACTATTTTTTATCCTTCATTAATTTCTTATTTATTTTATTAGGGGTATTCGCGGTGCGGTTTGAGCGGTTTTGACGCAAAAAATCATCCGAACCGCGAGAGAAAAAGGCATGCGGTTTGGTTTGATTCGGTTGACTTTTAAAAAAAAAACCAAACCAAACCAATGCGATTTGGTTCAGTGCGGTTGGTTCAGTTTTTTACAAATAATTTGTTGAGTCATACATTCACATATATATGATAACATAACTTTGTATTTGGTCATTCATACATGATACACTACTAAATTATAACCAAAAAACTAATCATATTTGGACAATAACTTCTCATTTAATATGCAAAAGTTAGATTAGACAAAAGTGAAATAATAAACATAAAATAATAGCATAAAACAATATAAAAAATATTATAATAAAACAACAACAAAAAATAGAAGAGATGAGAAATTAGTGAACATGAAAAAGAAAGAACATGGGAGAGGAGATATTAGAGATAAAGATGTGCGATAAAATAAAATTGAAAGAGAGAAATATTGCATAAAAAATAAGAACGTGCAAAGGAAACAATATAAGAGAGTAAAGATTAGATAAGAAGAGACAAGATGTAAGTGGTTAAGATGAAGTGATAATGTTAGAAGATATTTAAGAAGATTGAAACTGAAATCATAATCAAAGATGAGAAAATTGTCTCAGAATCATAAGGCTAACGATAATAGATTTAGGTTTGGGTTAGATGCGAGTTAAGAAAAATTTAAGATGTAACATAATGCGGTTTAGTTTGGTTTGTAAAATACAAACCGCAAACCGAACCAAACCATGCGGTTTTGTTAAAAAAAATGACCCAAACTAATCCGAACCAAATGCGGTTTTTTACGATTTCAATTTGGTTTGGTTTGATTTGCAGTTTTCTATTGAGTTGGTTTGGTTTTGAACACCCCTATATTTTATAGTTTAGACGCAATTTTTAATCATGTTTTAGGAAATTTTATTTTACTCTCTTTTTTCAGGACCTGTTGAATGTGAAACTGATGTAGATTGCAAACCAAACTATTGCATGTTTTTTAGTGGCATGTGCATTGATAACAAATGTTTATGTAGTGTGAAGAATCCAAAAGAAACAAATGTGTATATAGAGGAAGGTTTCTTAGATTCTATGAGCATTAGATCAAAGAGAGTACATAAACAACATGCAGAGAAGAACGCAATCTTGGACTAGCAAAAGAAATGTGCGATATATTTTATACTTCAAGCCTTCCATAAGCTGTCATATTTAATTATGATGGTGACATCCAATAATTGTATTTCCACCCTAATATCACATAATATCACAGACCTTGCAGTTATGATAATGTAATATACAATGATGAAAATGAAATGAAATAAGAAAGAAAATAGTTTTATTTATATTTTTTTTTCGTTTGGAGGAATCACCATGGAGGATCTTCCTCAGGTTCATAAACATAATTGTATTTCGAGGTAAAGAATCTTTCTCACGAGATTTTTCATTTATAAAAATATATGATTCTCAAGGTTCTCAAAGGATTCCACATCTCGTAATGCAATAATTATATTAGACCAAAATCAAAAGTCTATATGCTTTACTATTAGGTACATAATCTACAAAAACAAATTTAATCCTTCGAAGATCCAACTTAATTCTTTTAGGATCCATATTCGTATAATAATCTACAAACACCCCACACTCTAAAATAATTAATATTTGACGCTCTATCGTTTCATACCTCATATGAAGAAATGTTGATTTTCTTCAAAGGAATTATATTCTTTATATGACAAGCAGATAGCAAAGCTTCACTCCATAAACTAAATATGAATTTAGACTGCATTAATATGATATTTATCATATATTGATATGTCTTATTCTTTCTTTCTGGTAGACCATTTTGTTACAATGTACGAGTTGAGGAACATTCATGTATAATACCATACTCTTCATGATATGCATCAAATTCAGTAAAAAATATTCATCGCCTTCAAGGCAATAAAGATTCATGCTTTAAAAAACATACATGTGTGAATCTAGAACAAATCATCAATAAAAGTAATGAAATATCTATTTTCTCCCCGGGTTAACATGCCATTAAATATACATAAATACAAATGCACAAAATCAAACAAGTTGGTATTTCTTTCTACATTATGGAAAGGTTTCTTAATCGTTTTGGATCTAACACATATTTTATATTTTTCAAAATTATTAACATAACGGGAAATTAAATCAGATTTAATTAATCTTTTCATAGTGCTAATACCAATATGAGCTAGTCTACTATGTGATAAAGAAACCGATTCAATCATATAAACATTAGTATAAACGTTATTAATTGTTTTGTCAATAGTACAAAGTTTAACCACCTCCTTAGCAAAATAACTTTTTCCCATAAATACACCATTATGGGTCAAGATTGACTTACACGATTCATACAAAGATTTAATATCCAGTTTTTCCAAAAGACTTCCCACTAACAAGGTTTCTGACACTATTACAGAAAACACTAACAACGGTGGCACCGAAATACATACAATGACAGTTGTATGTTCATTGTTAGGTAAGGTGTGATTGTATGTACACTAGTTTCCTCTGTTTTAAATATGCAATTCTCTGGTTTTCAAATTCTTCACATTTTTTATCTTGTAACTATTATAACCATATCAGAGAATTTACAACAACCAGTATTTTTATTAACCATGCATAAAGAGCACAAAAATAAGCTAACATTGTGCATCAAAAGTCAAAATTAATTTTTACATCAGACACAATAAGTTTAAGTCAAAAGTAATATTCACATCATCTATACAAAAAATAAGTCATTAGCACATCTCAATGAATCAATCAGCAGGACGACCCTTCAGCACATTGTGGATATATGGCCAACGTTCAAAGATCTACAAAATCCTCAACGGGGAATGAGGTTTCATCATTAAACATCTACATAAGAAAGAGAAAAAAATGAATATCATGCATGATAACAATTTAATTGTCAATTTATATATTAATATATGTAAATAATTTATGACATATATACTTTATCCCATGAGTCAACAATGTCGGCAATGACAATGTTTAACATGTGATTCATGACATAATATCCTCCCTCGTAAGTCTCGGGTTGTCTCCTCGTCTACAAATTTAAGCAATAATTATACGAAAATATCCACATATAAATGTAAATGAAGTAAATAGGTTATCAGGCCACTTACTTTAGGAAAGATCCATGAAGACTTGTAGCGACAAAAACTACGAGTATAAGCCATTGAATTGACTTAACTCAAAAAATAACAAAAGAGTCGCTACCGCGCTTTTATTTTATCCAAAGGATTAGGAAAAATAGCGAATAAAATCCTAACAAAAATCAGAGATCTGGGACCGGGGGTTAGCTTTGCAAAGGGAAGGTGTTAGGCACCCAAAGCATCTACGGTACTCCGCATAAACCTTTTTGAAAATTTGTATATGTGCTAAAAAAGATATGTACAAAAATGTCTGGAGAGATGAGAAAAGAAGTATTTTTTATAATTTTTGATTGATAGAACTTCCAATGAGTTCCAGGCCTACATACCAACAATGTGCAATGTTGAAATCAAAACCAAGTAGTTCGGGCTAGAAAAGACTAAAGTTGTGTGTTGGTTGATTTTAGGAAAAAATGTTTGTTAGAAAAGTCACAAAGAGCTCAAAAAATTTGAATGAGGTTAGGTGTGACACCCCAAATTAATTCAATTATTAAATAATTAGAAATTTAATTATTAATTTAATTAAAGGTTTAATTATTGGCATTTTTGAATTAATAGATTTAATTGATTAATTAAATGATGGAAGTGTCGGGGGTGTGAAGTTGAATTGGAGGGTGTATGGAGTAAAAGGCTCTACTTAATTCTAATTTATTTATTTCTATTATTTGGCAAATAAAAAGGAATAAATAAAGGAATAAAAGGAAACAAGTGAAAAAGGAATTAGGATTGCAATCTACGTGAGATTAGAGAAGAGAAGAGAAAAGAGGAGAATAAGCCAAACGCCGAGAATTCGAAGATTCATCGCAAGGTAAGGGGGGATTGATCTGATTTTTATGCCTTATAGGTTTTGATGATTAATAGAACGAATCGATCCATTAGGAATCCCGAGTTAGGATGATTGAGTGTGCCCTAACGTTATAATCCGACGTAAAATCATGGTTGGAACGGTTATGAATGATTAATCCATGTAACATGATTCTAGGTTAATTAGAAAACATGTTTCGTGATCAAAAATATAAAAATGCAGTAATAAATTTTATGTGATAACATGATGTTTGGTGATGATTGGATTTAATGGGAATTGAATTGGCTAAACACGAGTTTTGATGAAAAACAACAGTATGGGTCGACACATAGCTTTATGCATCGATGCATGCAGTGAAATTTTAGAAAACCAGAAGCAACGAAAAGGCATGCATCGACTCATAGAGCCATGCATCGGCTCAAAGGAAGATTTTTAGTAATGCATCGACCCAAGATGCGATGCATCGATACATAGGCCAAAACAAAGCTATGCATCGACACATGCGCGTATGAATCGATGCATACCGAATAATTTTTGAAAATGTAGAATTTTAAAGTTATGCATCGATGCATCCGTGATTATGAGTCGACATGTTGTTTATGTATTGATGCATAGGCTTATGCATCGATACATGGTGTATGTAACGTAACATGATTTTCTCGAACGGTTTCGCTCATATCTTTTCAACCGTAATCCGATTTAGGCATAGTTGGTATCGTTGGGAAGCTTAGAACGAGTACTACCTGTTAATAACTTTTACAAAACCAGTAATTGAGATCTGGAGGAATTAATATGGTTTCCATAATAAGAATATGTTGTAATTTTGTGGTTATTTGTTACGTATACTTGTTGTATGTTGATTCCATGTATTGTGATTAACGTTATATTCATAATTTCACTGTTAGCATATGTTGTTGCTGTTATTGATCATGAACGGAATAATGTTGTATGTTCATATTTCGTATTTTGAAATGTTGCATGCTTCTGATGTGCATGCATAAGCATTGTTGATGGTTCATTCCCATTGGGTGGAATTGAGCATGCAGGGCCAATAACCGTACCTAATGGATAGAGGTGGTGAGGCTAGATTCTTGACCCAGTGATGTATGGGCGAATCATTGATTGACGTTGTTTTCCGAGTGTAAGCGGAACAGGGTGTGGACTTGGTTCACGTTTGGTACCACATGCATTTGAGTTTGCATTGCATAAGTAATTATAACATGTTAGGATGGTTTCCAGTGTTATAATTGCATTGATTGTTGTTGTATGCATAATGATCTATGTGTTTGTATTTGATAATTGTATTCTAATGATGTTAATAAGGGTGAAATAACAAATTGGTTATTTTATTGTGTTAAAGGAATGTATAATGCATCTTAATCTTGATGAAATCTCACCCTTACTTTAATGATTTCAGATTGAGGAGTATAGCTGCTCGAGATTTGGTGAGGACAGCTTTTAGAGTTGTGCTACTTAGTTAATCCGCGTGTCAGTGTCATGCTCTGGTAGTTGTAACACTGGGGAACGATTGATGGGAATTTTATGGATTTAAAACTGATTGTTTTTGTTTATGTTATGGAATCGTTGTGATTTGAATTATTCCGGATTCTTATGTTATTTCCGTTGTATAAACATAACCCTTGGTTTGATTTTAATTACTAAGTTCTTCAGTAAAAAGGCATGCTTCACTGTTTTTGTTATTTTAAATTTTAAAATTGTGACGCCCTTGATGTTATGTTTAAAACTCTGATAGAATTATATAAATCGCGGGTAAATTAGAAGGGGTGTTACAATAGTGGTATCAGAGCATAGTCGGTCGTGTCTTAGAGTCTTTATCCCTTTTGTATGCAACTAGTGCAAGGTAAAACTGTCGATAATGTGTGCTGATGTGATTGTTTTGTAATGTTACAGAACAATGGCCGGAAGAGGTAACGGAATAGACGATGCTGCTATTGTTGAAGCCTTGGGAATGTTGGCTGGAGTGCTTGAAGGGAATTAGTTGGGAGGTGTTGGTGCCGATAGGCGTTGGAAACAATCCTCCATTGTTCAAAGGAACTCATGATCCCAAGTTGCTCGAAATGGTTGAAGGAGATCGAGAGGATCTTCGAGTGATTGACTGTGGAAGAGTGAAGGTGAGGTATGGTACTACATGTCGGGCGGAGGAAGTGATGACCGTGGGTTGCTACGGATCGAAATGGAACAAGATGGTATTGCATTCACTTGGGCTGTGTTCAGGAGAGATTTTCTGAGGAGGTACTTTCCTGAAGATATTCGGGGCAAGAAGGAGATTGAGTTACTGGAGCTCAAGCAGGGCAACAAGTCGGTGAGTGAGTATGCTTCGAAGTTTACTGAACTGGCGAAGTACTATGCTCATTATACTAACGATGCAGATGGAGAATTTTCTAAATGTATCAAGTTTGATAATGGTCTTCGTGATGAGATCAAGCAGGGTATCAAGTATCAGCGCATCAGGAGGTTTTCTGATTTAGTAGACTGTAGTAGGATTCTAGAAGAGGATCTTGCTAGTACTAAGACGAATGCTCAAGGATATGTTGATCGTAAAGGAAAACAACAGATGGAGCGTGGAAAGCCTTATGATAAGAATAAACAGAAATCCGGTGGTTGGAAGAAGCCTAGTGGGGGAGATTCTAGTGCTCCTATTAAGTGCTACAGGTGTGGTGAAATGGGGCATAGAGCTAATGAATGCAAGAATGATGCGAAGAAGTGCAACAACTGTGGAAGATTTGGTCTTGTAGCTACTGAATGCAGAGCAAGAAAGATAACTTGTTACAACTGTGGCGAAGAGGGTAATACTCGTCCGTAGTGTACTAAGCCATAGAGAGAACAAGCTGGTGGAAAATTGTTCGCTTTGTCAGGATCAGAGACTAAGTCAGATGATCGGTTGATTAAAGGTACATGTTTTATTAATGGCATACCTTTAATTGTGATTATTGATATTGGAGCGACACTGTAATACGATGGGAGAACTAACTTTTGGAATTTGTTTTGCTTTTTATCGCAAATGTTGCGGATAGCAAGAGTCGCCACCGACTTTTCTTTTATCCAATTAAGGGAAGGTGAAAAGAACAGAAAAAGACCTTCGTTAGATTCTGAGTAAGGGAGAAGGTTATGAAAAGGGAAGGTATTAGCACCCCTTTCCATCCGTAGTTATCTACGGGCTCTTAGTTGCTTTTAGCTCACTTTAAAAAATTTGCTTTCTGTGTGTGTGTTTGAAAAAAATGTTTTGAAAAGGCATTTCGCTTTGACTTCGTAATGATTCACGCTGGAATGTATACAAAGTGTTTGGAAATGTTTCATTTTTGAAAAGTGTTTTAACTTTGACAAAAGTGAGGTGTGAAAAGTATTTTGATAGAGCAAGCAACTAAAAGTCTTATTACCTACCGTAACGGTCGTTGTTGTTTTACATTCCTTAAAATAGTGCTATCCGTACCATTAGTTGGTAGGTAACCCTATTCTGGATGAAGGGACATTCGGGACATCGATGGTCATAGAAGACAACTTGTAGGAGTATCCTAGCACATTCAAGGACGATCATCACTTTTCGAGGCAACAATCGAGGACGAGATCATGTTTTCATAGGCGACATCGTGGGTCTATGATCTTTGTATCGAAGGTACTATGATGATATGTTTGTAGGCAACGGTGCTAGGATACCTCTACGTTCGAGGGACTTGACCATTTATTCGAAAGGCAACGAGAGAGAATACTCTAGGGGGTGCATGTGTGAAAAGAGTGTGTCAAATTCAGATATATTATCTTGGAATTAGAAGTGATCTATGTTCGTTTTTATCTTGCCATACACGCCTAGTTACTAGCAGTTTATAGGGTGCGGAAAGTAAATTGCGGAAAGTAAAGTGTGAAAAAGTAAATGTCCTACGCTATTACATGGCTTTGGGGCAGTTACATAATATAGGAGTGCGGAAAGTATATCCTAATTAAGCTATTACATCACATGAGCAGTTACATAATATGGAAAAAGAATGCGAGAAAATTAAATCCTAACTATTACAACCTGGAAGCAGATACATAATAATCGGAAAAGAAAAGAAATTCGCATAAGAGAAAATGTGTTAGTTAAAAAAAGATTTTTGATTTGGGAAAAGTTTTTTAGGTTAGTAATCCTAATTAGATGATAGAATAATTTTTTGGGAATTTTCTGGATTGGTTTTAGTGAGAAAAAGTAATTAAAAGTCAATTTTATGGTTAATTAACAATTAATTAAAATATGCATGCAAAAAAAATATTAATTGTTATGTCAAAAATTAAATAAACATTTTTCTGTCCTAAATGCAAAAAGAAAATATTTTTTGGTGATTTTTGATGCATGAGAAAATTGTTTGAAAAGAAATTAAATTAAAATAGAAAATATGAAGAGAAAAATAAGGAAAAGGGTCGAGGGCTTCTAGATAGGATCCTCCCAAAGCCGGAGCTTCTAAGAGACCATTGATCGACCGTGCCTGAAGTGTACACTGGGGAACTCGCGTGGAGATGCCTGGTACACCCTTCTAGGGCTTTCGCTGAAAGCACGCCAGAAGCCGGAGCTCGGGCCTAGAGCGCAGATGGAGAGCCGTAAATTGTGATTTGGGCAAGCTCGAAAACCCGAAAATAGAAAAATAGGATGAAAAATATGGCAAAAAGGTGGTTCGAACCTATGCCCTTTGGAACAAGTGACTTAATGCGCGAAGTTTAACCGCAGAGATACATCCATGAGTTAAGTTACATGGATTAACAGATATGCAAGAGCTTTCTCTTCCGACTGCCAAAACCAGATCGGACCTCCCGTCATCTTCTCCGTGGGGATTTTTTCAAATCTGCAAAATAGAGAGAATTTAAACGAGATATCAAGGCTACCCCCTAAATTGACCCTCGCGAGTTCAATGGTGGTGTCATCACCTAAAACCTCAGATATCGAGCTCAAGCTCTTAATGCTTTTCCTTAACAATGGCAAATCATGTCGATCTTTAGAAGCTTCATGTAACCATCCAAATCTATTCTATAACGTCTCAGGAACACATTGCAATGGTTAGTTTCATGCAAAACACAATGAATATTAAAAAACGAATTTCAAAAAGATATGTAAATGTATGTTCATGTATGGCATGATTCAGGCATGGTTGGCTATAGTTCTTGTCCTGGACTTACTCAATGATACCTCAGAAGCACAATGGAGTGCTTGGAATGAACTGAAAATGGCTGGAAAAAGGATTTCGAATTTTGCAACTTTGTAAGAATTATGTGAATTTTAGGGTTGGCTCATGAGGCAAGGAATTCGTCCTTTGTACTTGTGGAATGCATTGTGTACTTATAGTGGATGAATTTAGGTCAAGAATCATGAAGAAATTATATGCCAATCAATGAGAAAATATTTGATTTGGTATAAAACCAAATATTGCCTTTTTTGATCAAATCTCATTCAATTCCTTTGCAAATCAATGCAATTTCAAAATTGACAGCTTGTATGGCTTGCTTGGACCTCAAAAATGAGAGAAAAATCCAATTTGCAATTAATTTTGATTTTCTATCTTTCATTTTAATTAAATTGGCTTTTAAATGATTAAAATCCAAAATAAATAGAAAAATAAAAGATAAATTCGTGGCCTTGGGCTTGGAGGTTCCAAATCAGTTAAGGAACAAGTTTGAACCAAGAAAAGTTAGTCCCATTTGCAAATTTTTGGGTTTTGTCAAGTATTTCTCTTTGTGCACCTCCTCAAAAATGTCGAACTTGTGCAAGGTCTATCTTGCTCAATTTTTAACATTTTTTGGTGTTCTTGCACTTTTTAGAAAGCTCAAGATGTCCTCTAAACAATCTCTTTGTTTTCATCTCAATTGAAGTTTCCATGATCAATAACACTTCTTTACAAAACATTGACTTTTTGTTGACTTTGAAAAGGACCTATAATATTTTGACCCATATCTTCCAAATGAAGCATTTTTTGACCAAGCTTGTGAGACATGAAGTTGTAGAGAATTGAATTTTCTTCAAAATAAGAGGTGGTGGAAATTTTTTTGATAAAGTATGTGAAAGTTATGCTTGGTCAAAGTTCTGTTGACTATTGTCTAAGAAAGCCCAATTTGGAAACTTTGACTTTTGATCAATTCTTGACTTTTCTTGATGAATCATGATCAACCCTTGATCAAATGATGAATATCACTTCAAAATATTGATGTTGACCAAAAATCATGAAGTTTGACTGTATGTTGACCACATTTGACTTTTTGTCCAATACAACTGATTTTCAACCATCTGAGCAATTGCCTGAGGAAACTTGACTTGTAAGGCTTGAAACTGGACATGGAGATTCTTTGAAGCATATGATGAGGCATGATGACCACTGGAAATGTTGGAGGCTCACCCTGGCTTGAGGATAGCCAAACCCTAGTTTGGGTTAATTGCTTAGGAGAGGGTTTGTTTGGTCAACCCTTGTTAAATCTTGAGTATGGATATGAGAAATGTCTTGAGAAGTAGGAGGGCAAATTTTAGGGTATGACAGATACATTCTTTTATTGCTTTGGATTGTGCTAAGAGATTGAACTTGGATATTTCTAATATGGATGGAAGTATGGTTATTGACACTCTTGCGACGGGTTCAGTGACTACTTCATATGTTTGTAGGAATTGTCCTATTGTAATTTTTGGTAGAGGTTTCAGTATGGATTTAGTGTGCCTACCGTTAGAACAACTTGACATCATCCTTGGAATAAACTGGTTGGAATTCAACCAGGGTTCATATCAACTGTTTTGAGAAGACGGTTATTTTTCCTGAAGAAGCTAGAGTTGAAGATGTGACTATGTCGGTTAAGCAGATGAATTCAGCTGTTAAAGATGGTGTTGTGGTGTTTATGTTGTATTCTTCGACGGAGGTGAAAGGAAAAGCTAAGAGTGATGAATTTCCAGTGGTGAATGAATTTCCCGAAGTTTTTTCGGAAGATGTTAGTGAATTGCCACTTGAGAGAGAAGTGGAGTTTGCTAAAGATTTGATTCCTGGAACTAGTCCGGTGTCGATGGCGCCTTATCGCTTGTCGGCATCTGAATTGTATGAGTTGAAGAAACAGTTGGAAGAATTGATTGAAAAGAAGTTTATTTGTCCTAGTGTTTCGTCGTGGGGTGCTCCTGTCTTGTTGGTTAAGAAGAAGGAAGGTACAATGAGACTGTGTGTTGATTATAGGCAGTTGAACAAAGTGACAATCAAGAATCGGTATCCATTGCCGAGGATTGATGATTTGATGGATCAATTAGTTGGAGCTTGTGTATTCAGAAGATTGATTTGAGGTATGGGTATCATCAGATTCGGGTGAAGACGAAAGATATTCAAAAAACGGCATTTAGGACGAGGTATGGACATTATGAGTATTCTGTTATGCCGTTTGGAGTTACTAATGCACCTGGTGTTTACATGGAGTACATGAACAGAATATTTCATCTGTATCTTGATAAGTTTATCGTGGTGTTTATTGATGATATTCTGATCTATTCAAAGAATGATGAAGAACATGCAGAACATCGTAGAATTGTGTTGGAACTGTTGAAAGAGAAGAAGTTCTATGCGAAGTTGTCTAAGTGTGAGTTCTGGTTAAGTGAAGTAAGCTTTCTTGGTCATGTGATTTCCAAGAACGGTATTGTTGTTGATCCTACGAAGGTAGAAGCGGTATCTCAGTGGGAAGCGCCGAAGAATGCTTCTGAAATCCGTAGTTTTCTTGGTCTTGCAGGTTATTACAGAAAGTTCACTGAAGGATTTTTGATGTTAGTTTTTCCATTGACTAAGTTAACAAGAAAGGGTCACGTGTTCGTTTGGGATTCTGACTGTGAGAAAGGATTCCAAGAGTTGAAGAAGAGGTTGACTAGTGCTACGATTCTGATTTTTCCAAATCCGACAGAATCTTTTGTTATGTATTGTGATGCGTCATTGATGGGATTGGGTGGTGTTTTGATGCAAGATAAGCAGGTTGTGGCTTATGCTTTGTGACAATTGAAAGTTCATGAAAGGAATTATCCGACTCATGATTTAGAGTCGGCAGCAGTGGTATTTGTTTTGAAATTGTGGAGGTATTACTTGTATGGTTCTCGATTTGAGGTATTCAGTGATCATTAAAGTCAGAAGTATCTCTTCGATCAGAAAGAGTTGAATATGAGACAGAGGAGATGGTTGGAATTTCTCAAGGATTATGATTTTGGTTTGAATTACCATCCCGGTAAGGCAAACGTTGTTGCAGATGCATTGAGTAGGAAGTCCTTGTATATGTCTATGTTGATGGTGCGTGAACTTGAGTTAGTCGAGCAGTTCAGAGACTTGAGTTTGGTATGTGAGACTACTTCTGATAGTGTTAAATTGGGTATGTTGAAGCTGACTAGTGGTATTCTTGAGGAAATTCGAACTGGACAGAAATCTGATGTTGTTTTGGTGGATAAATTGACATTGATCAACCAAGGTCAAGGAGGTGAATTCCGAATTGACGAGAACGGTGTTATGAGATTTGGTGATAAGGTGTGTGTCCCAGATATTGCAGAACTTCGGAAAAGTATTTTGGAAGAAGGACATCGTAGTGGATTGAGTATTCATCCCGGTGCTACTAAGATGTATCATGACTTGAAAAAGTTATTTTGGTGGCCTGGAATGAAAAAGGAAATTGCTGAATTTGTTTATGCTTGTTTGGTTTGTCAGAAGTCAAAGATTGAACATCAGAAACCGTCAGGATTGATGGAACCGTTGTTTGTTCCGGAGTGGAAATGGGATGGCATTTTTATGGATTTTGTATCTGGTTTGCCAAGGAGAGCGTAGAATTGTGATTCTATTTGGGTTATTGTTGATCGGTTGACAAAATATGCTCACTTCATTCCGATAAGAGTGGATTATCCTATGAAGAGGTTGGCAGAATTGTATGTTGAGAAGATTGTAAGTTTGCATGGTATTCCTTCTAGTATTGTGTCGGATCGAGATCCGAGGTTTACATCTAAGTTCTGGACGGGATTACAGGAAGCTTTGGGTACTAAGTTACGTTTGAGTTCCGCTTATCATCCGCAGACAGATGGTCAGACGGAAAGAACGATTCAGTCGTTAGAGGATTTGTTGAGAGCTTGTGTGTTGGAGAAAGGTGGAGCTTGGGATAGCTATCTACCATTGATTGAGTTTACCTACAACAATAATTTTCATTCGAGTATTGGTATGGTTCCGTTTGAGGCATTGTATGGTAGGAGGTGTCATACACCGTTGTGTTGGTACGAATCTGGAGAAAGTGTTGTGATTGGACCAAAAATTGTCCAACAGACTTCAGAAAAGATCAAGATGATTCAGGAGAAGAAGAGAGCTTCTCAGAGTCGTCAGAAGAGTTATCATGATAAGAGGAGGAAAGATCTTGAGTTTAGTGAAGAAGATCATGTGTTTATGCGAGTTACTCCGATGACTGGTATTGGTCGAGCTTTGAAGTCAAAGAAGTTGACTCCACGTTTTATTGGTCCGTATCAGATTACCAAGAAGGTTGGAAGAGTTGCTTATCAGATTGCTTTGCCACCATAACTTGCGAATTTGCATGATGTCTTCCATGTATCTCAGTTGAGGAAGTACATTATTGATCCGTCTCATGAGATTCAGGTAGATGATATACAGGTACGAGATAATCTGACTGTTGAAGCATTACCTGCGAAAATTGAGGATCGGAAGGTGAAGCAATTGCGAGGTAAGAAGATAGCATCAGTGAAAGTAGCTTGGGGAGGACCAGCAGGTGGAAATGTAACTTGAGAACTGGAGAGCCAGATGAAGGACTTGTATCCTGAACTTTTCGTCTAAGGTATGTTTTCGAGGATGAAAACTCTTTTTAGTAGGGGAGACTTGTGACACCCCAAATTAATTCAATTATTAAATAATTAGAAATTTAATTATTAATTTAATTAAAGGCTTAATTATTGGCATTTTTGAATTAATAGATTTAATTGATTAATTAAATGATGGAAGTGTCAAGGGTGTGAAGTTGACTTGGAGGGTGTATGGAGTAAAAGGCTCTACTTAATTCTAATTTATTTATTTCTATTATTTGGCAAATAAAAAGGAATAAATAAAGGAATAAAAGGAAACAAGTGAAAAAGGAATTAGGATTGCATTCTACGTGAGATTGGAGAAGAGAAGAGAAAAGAGGAGAATAAGCCAAACGCCGGGAATTCGAAGATTCATCGCAAGGTAAGGGGGATTGATCTGATTTTTATGCCTTATAGGTTTTGATGATCAATATAACGAATCGATCCGTTAGGAATCCCGAGTTAGGATGATTGAGTGTGCCCTAACGTTATAATCCGACGTAAAATCATGGTTGGTGATGATTCGACATGTTTCGTGATCAAAAATATGTAAAATGCAGAATAAACTCGTATGTGATAACATGATGTTTGGTGATGATTGGATTTAATTGAATTGTAAGCTAAAAATTGAGTTTTGATGAAAAATGTATGGGTCCACATAGCTTTATGCATCGATGCATGCAAGGAAATTTTAGAAAACCGTAAAGGAAAAGGCATGCATCGACCAGAGCCATGCATCGCTCAAAGGAAGATTTTTTAGTTATGCATCGACCCAAGATGCGTATGCATCGATACATAGGCCAAAAACAAAGCTATGCATCGACACATGATGCGTATGAATCGATGCATACTGAACAATTTTTGAAAAATGCATAATTTTAAAGTTATGCATCGATGCATCCATATTATGAGTACATGCTTTATGTATTGATGCATAGGCTTATGCATCGGATACATGGTGTACGTAATGTAACATGATTTTTCTAAAACGGTTTGGCCATATCTTTTCAACCTGAATCTGATTTAGGCATAGTTGGTATCGTTGGGAAGCATAGAACGAGTACTACCTGTTAATATTATTTTCAAAACTAGTAATTGAGATCTGGAGGAATTAATATGGTTTCCATAGTAAGAATACGTTGTAATTTTGTGGTTATTCGTTACGTATACTTGTTGTATGTTGATTACATGTATTGTGATTAACGTTATATTCATGATTTCAATGTTAGCATGTGTTGTTGCTGTTATTGATCATGAATGGAATAATGTTGTATGTTCATATTTCGTATTTTGAAATGTTGCATGCTTCTGATGTGCATGCATAGGCATTGTTGATGGTTCATTCCCATTGGGTGGAATTGAGCTTGCAGGGCCAATAACCATACCTAATGGATAGAGGTGGTGAGGCTAGATTCTTGACCCAGTGATGTATGGGTGAATCATTGATTGACGTTGTTTTCCGAGTGGAAGAAGGTGTGGACTTGGTTCACGCTGGTACCACATGCATTTGAGTCGATTGCACAAGTAATTATAACATGTTAGGATGGTTTCCAGTTATAATTGCATTGATGTTGTTGTATGCATAATGATCCGTGAGTTTGTATTTGTGAATTGTATTATGGTGATGTTAATAAGGGTGAAATAACGAATTGGTTGTTTTATTGTGTTAAAGGAATGTATAATGCATCTTAATCTTGATGAAATCTCACCCTTACTTTAATGATTTCAGATTGAGGAGTATAGCTGCTCGAGATTTGGTGAGGACAGCTTTTAGAGTTGTGCTACTTAGTTAATCCGCGTGTCAGTGTTATGCTCTGGTAGTTGTAACACTGGGGAAAGATTGATGGGAATTTTATGGATTTAAACCTGATTGTTTTTGTTTATGTGATGGAATCGCCAGATTTGAATTATTCCAGATTCTTATGTTATTTCACTGTGATAAACATAACCCTTGGTTTGATTTTAATTACTAAGTTCTTCAAGAAAAAGGCATGTTTCACTATTTTTGTTATTTTAAATTTTAAATTGTGACTGATGTTATGTTTAAAACTCGATAGAATTATATAAATCGCGGTAAATTAGAAGGTGGTTACATTAGGTGTTTTTAGTCTTATGAAAATAAAAGTCAAAGTATTATTAAATGAATTGAAAGTTTATTAAGAAAAGAAGTTTTGAAAATTCATGGACCTAAGTCCAAGTTTTTTATGAAAGCGGTTCGAGTTTTGAAAACAAGAATCCTTTGAAAAAGATGGAAGATTTTGAAAATTAAAGAATGGGGAGGAGATGAAGAGTCTAACCTATGTACATAAAGTAAAAGGTAACGGTAAAGAAAGATCTAACCGGGTGAAAAGACTAGTGCTTGACATCAAGAGCCAATACCATATCTCATCCTTTGGATTACCACATAAACAACAACCGCACAAAACCAAACTTCGGATAAATCAATGCTTCAGATGAAATTAAGTCTCTCGAAAATCGGGCAGCATAACGACTGTATTTGGAGGAAATCCACTCATGATTGAGTATAAACGGAATAACATGCACACAAAGATAATAACCAAATAAGACGGAATAACACCAAGGGCACAAGGATCTCCAATATGAGGTAGAGGTCTGTTCGCGTTAAAAGGTGACGCGCCTGAGGATGCGAACGTGAATTCGGATCTTCTGGTACGCAACGATTTAAATCTTTTGATTGGTTTATAAAGATACCGCGAGCATCAAGCTTTATTATTTTCAACACAAGAAAGATGATTTAATGATTATGAAAAGGGAAAGTCAAATACCTCAATTGATATTGGTACGAACGACTAGCGCAAACTAGACGAACGCATCGGGGAGATTCGAGTAAGGGGATTGTTATATAAAGGAATAGATGGAGCACCCTAAATATATGTAGTTATCACGCTTTATATATGAATATGTTTGATATGTTTGTGTGTTTTAATTGCTATTTCTATGATTGGGAAAGTTTCTCCTTGGGTTTTAAGAAACAGAGATTTTGTGGGATTCTAGTGTTTGTTATTTATTGTGCTCGCAAAGATCCTGGATCTTCTACATACATATCCCCTGGGAATCGAGCATTTGTAGCTCGGATCTACAAGGTTCTATGGTTTGTTTGGTCCGAGGGAGATAGAAATTTGCTCGCAAGGATGAGACCTTGCCCACGATTCTCAAAAGGATGTTGAGAAAGTCGAGCAATCGTAGTTCCCACTTATGCTAGTGGAAAGCAACGGGATGTTAGTAAGAGACACAGACGAATGTCATCTTAATGAAAAAATGTATCTAATCTATTTCATCACATACATTTTGAAAAGTTTGACTGATTAAAATCTTTCATCGTAAGTATTAGGTGCTTTGCTTGAGTGTACAAGCGTTACCACTTACATGTTTAGGAAAGATGTTTGAAAAAGGTGATTGAATCTTTTAACTGTAAGTATTGGGTGTTTTGTTTGAGTGTACAAGCGTTACCACTTACAATTAAGAGATGTTTTTGTTTGAAAAGAGTTTGAAAAGTTTTGAAAAAGTTTTTATGTGATGTAATAGATGAGATACTTCTTCCATATAGATGATAGATGTCTAAATCTCGAGGAGAAATTGATAGGATTAGAGGGATGCTTTTAAGAAGCCCATGGGTCCTTGTATTGTTAGCCCAAGAGGAGGCATTCCGAGGGTCATCGAGGGTCATCGAGGGTCCTTGTGTGAAGCTCAAGAGGAAGCTATAGGGTATGGCTGGCTTTGGCTTGAAAGGGATTTCACCAAGAAATCATCCTTTTCTGAATAAGAGCAATTTCACCGGGAAATTTTACTCTCTGGGGAATTTGAAAGTGATTTCACCGAGAAACCATCCTTCGTGGTTCTATCTTAGCTGGTGATTCTTTGTATTGGAAGCCCAATAGAGGCTGTTAAGAGATTTGTCTCTTTCATTGTATGATGCCCAAGAGAAGGCTAAACTCAATGAGGAGTTCTTTTGAACGAAGCCCAAGAGGAGGCTGACTCAACAGGGGAGTGTTGTCTTATATGAAGCCTAAGCGGAGGCTAACTCTGCGGGGAGAGTTTCATTGTACAAAGCCCAAGAGAAGGCTAAACTCTGTTGGAGATAAAATATCTTGTATGAAGCCCAAGCGGAGGCTAAATTATGCTGGGGATGGATTGTCTTGTATGAAGCCCAAGCGGAGGCTACACTCAATTGAGGATGAGTTATCTTGTATGAAGCCCAAGCGGAGGCTATAACTGTGGGGAACCTATTGATTAGTCTAATTGTTATGTTATTATTAGACGCTGTATAAACAAAGTGTGTGTGGGTGATATGTATTCACAGGAGTTTATGAAGGAAATATAAACAATGCATGATGTTTATTTACAGCAGTTTATGAAATATAAACAAGTGTCTATGAACGAACGTTTAAAACGAGCGTAACTTGATTATTCACAAGTTTGAACTACAAGGTAAATATGTACACGAACAGTTTTTTATGTACAGACAGAAAGATGGATGTACATAGGAGGGTTGAGACTTACACCATAAGGGAGGCCCATTGATTTGAAAGCAGTTTCACAGGAATAATGCTCCTTTCAAAGTCAATGGTATTCAGTAAAATGTACGATGAAACTAAATGATTGATCAAGTTTATCCGTAAAAGGTATTTGTATTATGTATGATAAAAAGTATTTGAAAAGAAGTATCGTGTTATGTATGCATGAAAAGTTTGTTTGAAAAGTATTTGTATGTACAAAGAGAATATATACATACAAAGACTATTTTGTTTGAGTATACACAAGTGATGTGAAAACAAACGATCAAGTTTCTCGCATTTGAGTATAAAAGGAGTATCTCAGATATGTATGATGAAACTTTGTAAAAAAGTATTTGACAAAAGTTTGATATGTATAAAGAAATATTATGTACATAAAAGAATGTTATGGGACTTACACCATGATGGAGGCCCATTGGTCAAAAAGAAATTTTACTTAGAAGAATTCTTCCTTTAGAACCAATGGATTCGGTGTATAGACAAACGAATGAAAACAAACGAAAGAAATTTGTTTATGTTTGAATATTAACAATGATATTTTGAATATGTACAAGTAAAGCTAAATATGTACATAAAGGATTGGGACTTACACCATAAGGGTGGCCCATGATCGATCGAGAAATTCGAGATAAGACGAAATCAGTTTTATCGTTTTAAATCGGATTGATCATGGTAAAAGATGCAAGTTTGATGAAATGTTTTAAAAAATGATTTGACAATGTTTTGAAAATGTTTTGAAATGTGAGGTTCATTTATGAGAAGTTTTGAAAAAAATCGGAAGTCGAAAACTTGAAAAATTCAACTTTTAAGGAGGTTTGAAAAAGTGTTCAGAACGTCATTTTCGGCTCGATTAAAATTTAATCAGATGAAAGTTTTTTCTGAAAATTTTTGCATTATCACAAAATAGATGTATTTATTGACAAGTGTTTAAAAAATCATCTCAAAATGAGAAGTTTTGATTGGTCAAAAGAAATGTTGAAAGTTTGATGAAAACATGAAAAAAATGGAAGTTTGTAAAAAAGAATGGTCTTGGTGGGTTTTGAACCCATGACCATGAGGTGGGGCACGTGTCAGAAATATTTAAAGGCAAGCATACAAACCACTAGGCCAAACGCTGGATGTTTAGTGGATTAAAACACGCATTGACATAAGATTGGATAATTTAAAATTTTGAAAATTGAAGAACACCAAGAACACGCGCGCAGCCTGGGTTCGTGTTTTGATTTTCAGTTTGCCAAATCCAACCTAAAATCTTTGTTTCTCCATGAAATTCAATGATGTAAACATCAAAGTTGATCGATTTTGCACCACGAACATGAATATGGTTGTTAATTTCATTTATATTCAGTCTAGAACGATTTAGGTTTCGAAGAACATGATGAACCCTAAACCGAAAATCTTAAATTAAATCACGTAGTTGATGATTGTTTGATTTTATTGAGGGTTATCAATCGTTATGAGTGAAAACAATTGGCCAAGAGTTTTTGTCAAAAGAATCAATGAATCATGATATCACAGTTCATATGCTTACCGAAAAATGAGAATCGAGTAAGCTTAAATCGTGTTTCCAACTTATTTGAGGATTGCACACCTTCACCCGGCATGTATGGAAGCTCTGTGGATGGCCCGCTTGTTCAACTTGCTCCAATCTCCCAACCAATTCAACCTACAAATACCAAACAAAACTCAAGTCGAGGTTAATGGTGTTACATTCAGACTAATGGTTTGGATCATGTCTATGAGGTATAGGAAGGGTATGGATGATTACAACATCAATTGATCAAGCCTAGCTTCATCATTGTTAGCTGGAAACTTGAAACCATGGCATGATTTCTGATTTTAGCTTTAATCAAGTTGTTTTTAAGCTTTGAATAAGTTCAATAATGGTCATGAAACATGTTGGACACCAAATTTCATCATGTTTTCATTGAATTTTGAAAATTGCAAGGTTTCTCAAAAATGGTTATGTTACTTGATTTTGAAGAAAGAAGTGTGAAGCATGACTTTGCAATGTTTTTGGTGTGCATTGAATGGCAAGAAAGACATCCATTTATAGGCAAACAAGTTCTGAAAATGTTAGGCAAGGTTTGGCCATTGGTAATTTTGACTTGCCTTAGAGGGCAAGGTAGTCATTTTGGCATTAAATGCAAAAGGAACCTTCCTTTTAACCATGGTTAAAAATTCAACTTGATCCAATCCTATCATAATTACATCCAACTGATTTTTATCAGTCCTATCCTCTTGGCAAGGTGGCAAAGGTTCTAGAAGAGAAAATGCAAAATGACCAATAATTTTGAAGTTTTGACTTTGAAAATCAAGTGTCATGAGCCTTATGTTTCAATTTCAAACGATAGCTAGACTCCATGGATTTGAGAGTTCTGGACATTTTGGAAATATTTTCCATGATCTACAACTTTCATGTTTTGAGTTTTTTCAAATTCCAATTGGAACTAGGTGAAAAAATGGCTTGAAGTTTGGAAAAAATGAGAAATTTCAACACTTAGAAAAATTTCTAAGTATAGAATTTTGACTTTTTATTGACTTTTCCAAATTCTTTGATTTTTTATGATCATGATGGATCATTTGAAGTATTTTGATGATGGAAAAAGTTTTGTTTTGAAAAATTTGACCAAAAGTCAAAGTTTGACTTTTCTATGCAGATGAAATTTCATCAGATGTTTCTGAAAACGACTGATGAGTTCTGTGAATCTCTGTGATGTTTTGAATCCAGAAATTAGGTCAACATGTTGTATCTAAGATATAATGACCAATCTCTATCCAAAAAAGTCAATCACTGCTCAAAAAATCAGAGAATGCCTATGCTCGACCAAAACCCTAATTGGTCGATCCTCGATTGATCTGTGAGAAAATTTGATATCTGAGGATTGAAAGCTGATGATTTGATCAAGATAGATCAAATGGAGTGAGAAAATCTCAAACCATAATTGGTTAGATCTTGAATCAGATGAAAATCTGATGAAACCCTAATTTTGACATGTGAATGTTATACCCGAATGTCATTCGAAATGTTAGTCGTGCAACAATGCAAATGTGGTGGTATATTAGGTCAAAATTTGATAGATGCCCTATTTAAGTTTTTTAACTCGAAAGATGAAGATGAATATCTTCGCTTTGATAGGTGTAAAGAGACTTAAATATCGAATACGCAAAATTTGGACCTAAGATACCAAAAATGCGATGATGCAAAATGATTGCAAAAGTTTTACCCTAAAGGATATCAAAGAAATGACACAGTTGAAGGGAAATTTGTGAATACGTCCCTGTTGGGGAAAGAATGATTCACAAAATATGAACATTTGTTTCGCTTGGGAAACAAAAGATTACCTTCGCCTTTGTGACAATGTTTAAGGTAAGTGGAAATGATATTACCAATTATCGACCGTGATAGTTTATGGTAATGAATTCAAGACGTTACCAATTATCAAGTGATAACTATAACAAGGTAAATCTTTGAAGGGAATGAGGCTGTGTACTCACTTTGTGAATAACGACATGTTCTATCCAGAATGAACCGGAAAGAAAAAGTTAATCAAGACATTGTTCCCAATGAGGAATAATCTCAACACGAATGTGATAGAGAGAAGAAAATGTATCGGGCTACTTTGCCGTGAAAAGGAAGACGTATCCTTCTGCTTTGGGAATACTGTTGGGGAAAAGAAAAGTATTTTTTCTGCTTGGAGATATTTTACCGGGGATGACTTGCACACGTATGAGTAAGTATGATTTATACCAAAGATTTGAAGCAATCATTTTGAGAGATGAAAATGCAATGAATGATGCTATTATGTATGAATGTCATGAATGTTATATGCATGCTAACAATACTTTGACAAAGACACTAAAGAGGTATTCGAAAAGGACCACGCCATTTCGAACAAATACTTGGTGAAAATTGCAACAAAATGGTGCAGATGTTCACTAATGAAGAATTTGAGTTGCATGTTTTAAACTTTCCGAGAAAGGCATTTCATTGGCAACTTGGTTGGGGATTCTTTTTGGATAAGAATACCATCCTTTGATGATTCTCACGAGGAGAAGATCGAAAGCTTGTTTTATCCTGAGATCAAAACACTTGGAGAAACAGTTATTTCCGTGTCCATAGTTCAAAGGAAAATTTTTTGCTTTTTGTTTCAAAAACTTTTTGAAGTAAAAATTCATTTAAAACATTTTAGTTTCAAAAGTGATTTTCACAAATAAAAGCGTTATTTTGCAAAACAGAATAAAGTAGGAATTGCAAACAAAAGGCACAAAGCTCAAATTTTATTGATAGAATGGTAATCAGCCAAATGTGTGATTCCATAAACTGTTTACAAAAGTTGGAAATGATAATTTATTGGGAAAAGGCTACATTGAAAGCAAATAACTGCTACTATCCCTAACAACTTTGAATTCCAACTGTGCTTGTTGCTTTAGAAAAGTTGATTGAAGATCCGTTGATGGAAAATTCTTCATGTGGACAAAATACACTAATCAGTAGCTACTTTGGTCATTTTGTATCCTTGTTTTTGCCTAGATCGCTTTTCGTGTTTTCGATCCATCGTGATAATTTCTGCTTATTGTCTCTAATTTTGCCGGATCGCTTTTCGTGTTTTCTAATCCACCGAGACGCCTATTTTTGCCTAAGCCGCCTTTCGGGTTTTCACTTACCGAAATTTTTTTTTTAGACAAAGTATTTTGATCTGGCCAAGATTTACAGATGCGCGGAGTTCATCGCCGCCCATGGTTGGAGAGTCATAGACCGCCGCAGAAGCTTTGACGATGTACGGCCTTCAATTAGGAGTCCATTTGCCCTTAGAATTGCTTTGAAAAGACAATCTTTTTAAGCACGAGGTCGCTTCTAATTCACGAGGTCGGACCTTTATCGAAAGCTTTCATTCTTCTTGATAGAGTTGTCCGTGACACAGAGCGGCCAGCGCTTCGATTAAGTTCAGCTGGTCGACCGCTTGGACACCATTCACTCGATAGCTTAGTTTCCATGAGAACTCTCATTGACGGATCTCAACTTCTACGGAGCACTTCCATGCCGATACTAGATAAAAAGGAGTTGCCCTGTTGGTGTACTGGCACGATACCCATGCAGAGCAAATGGCAGATTCGTGGCCTTTGTAAGTGATGACCATCTTCCGGACGATCTTTTGATGTTCTTGTTGGCTTCAACGCGCCTGCTCATCTTTGGCCTAGAAGGAGAGTTATGATGCTCGATCTTGAATTCCTCACACGCTTCTTTCATCATTTTGTTGTTCAAGTTAGATCCATTGTCAAGAATGATCTTACTTGGAATTCCATATCGCAAATGAGGTTGTTCTTGATGAACCTCACAACCACTTGTTCTTGTGACGCTACGCGAAGACGTGATCGACCCATTTGGTGAAGTAATCAATAGCCACTAGAATGAAGCCGGCGTCCATTGGACGCTTTTGGTTCAATCATTCCAATCATGTCAATGCCCCACATGGAGAAAGGCCACGGAGAGGAGAGAACGCTGAGTAGAGTCGGTACATGGATCTTATCTCATGCGAGATCCGCACTTGTGACATCTTTGACGTGTTTACAAAGAATCGATTCCATCGTTATCCAATAGTATCCTACTCTCAAGATTTTCTAGACATTGCATGCCCATTTGAATGGGTTCCAGCGACCCTTCATGCACTTCATGGATGATCGCGGTTCGCTTCTTTTCGTCCGCCGACGCATCCGAAAGGTAATCATATCAAAGTTTCTTTTGTATAACACATCTCCGCTCAAAAGAAATTCCTAGAAAGCTCCTCAAAGTTTTCTTATCTTTGTATGATGCACCAAGTGGGTACTCGTGTTTGAAGGAAACGCTTGATGTCGTGAAAACGGTTTATCGTCAAGACCGCTTCATTGTAAAACACATACGCAGTCTTCAAGACGCCGAATGCGATTCGGGCATATCATTCCAATTGTTGACTTTGAACATGGAAGATAGAGTAGCCAAGGCGCCTTCCATTCGATTTTTATCTCGAGGATATGATGCGCTCAACTTTGTTGAAGAAAGTCAACAATCGCCTTGCATAATCTCTGTAAGGAATTAGACCAAGATGATGAGTTTCATACTTGTCTTTGATTTGATTGATCACGAGGGTCGAATTCCATATATATCAAGGATCTTGATCCTCAAGTCGATGGCTTCCTCGATACCCATGATGCATGCTTCATATTCGCTATGTTGTTGGTGCAATCAAACAGCAATCGCGGAAAACGGATATCGTAACCCTGAGTAATGATGATCGCCCAATTCCATTGCCAAAATGTTAACGGCTCCATCAAGACTAGGCCCCATCCGGATTCTAGATCTGGTCCTTCTCCGAGTAGCGGTTCGTCACAATCTTTCATCTTCAAGTACATAACATCCTCGTCTGGGAAATCAAACTTGAGATTGGTATCTCGAGCGGTGATAAGCCAAGTGATCACGAATGCTCTAACCGTCAGAACAAGATTGATGTCATATTCAAATAATAGCATTTGCCATCGAGCAATTCCGCTAAGGCAAAAACAAAACTTGATTGGATCCATTTTGGAAATTAACCAAGTCGTGTGATTGATCATGTATTACGAAGACGCTTAAGCCCATACCAAAGCGCAACATGTTTTCTAGCATGGAGTAACGAGTTTCATTGTGAATTTCTTACTCGTGTAGTAGATGGTGTGACACCCCAAAATAATGCAATAATTAAATACTTATGATTTGTAATTATTAAATTAATCGAGGTCATAATTTATTTAGTTTATTGGATTATTAAGTTTAATGATGGAATTAATTGAGAATGAGAAATAAATAATTATTTTATTTATGTTAAAAGGAATAAAAGGAATAAAATAAGGAAAGAGGAATAATAGAATCATTTTTGGAGAAAACAAGACTACGAAAAGTGAGAAGAGGAGAGAAGAAGGAAAACCTAGAAGCGCCGAATCTCAAGAACCCACAAGGTAAGGGTGATTTCGATTGATTATGGCTTATTATGGGTTTTGATGTTCATAATATAGGTTATAGATGTTAGAGAATTGTATTTAGGAATTATGGGTTCCATGAATGTGTCCCTATAGTGCCGATGATGTCGATTGGTCGAATGTATAGATTAATGGATCCGTATGATATAGGATCATTATCGACTAACAAAACATGATATATTGTATGTTATTGATGATGAATGAGTGATTTTATGGTGTTGGAATATATGGGTACGTTTTGGAATGAGTGAGGAAATGGTTTTGGAAGTAATGTCAAACCGAAATTTTGGTTCGAACGTCTGGAAACCGTTCTCAAAGGAGGACCTGTCCATTTTTAAAATAGAAAACATTTTGAACCGAGGAACCGTTCTCGTGTGGGAGGAACCGGCAGGAACCGTGTTCCCCATTGATTTTTCCGTAGGGATGAAAATATATTTTCGGGAACCGTTCCCACCGAGGAACTGGGTTCCATACATTTTCCAGGGCTGATTTTTGAATGGGAACCGCACATTCTGTGGAGGAACCGGTTCCACTGCTTATTTTTGAAAATTTTAAAACTTCAAAATTCATAACTTTCAAACCGTACGCTTTTGAGCCGCTTGGACGTTATTTCCTAAATTTTATGCTCACCTTATGAAATGAAAATATTTTAGAAAACTTGAAATTATTTTGGAAGGGGTTGATTTCAAATAAATACTTTTAACCGACACATAAGGATGTATGTAGTAGAGGAACCTCGTGATGAGGACACCGTAATGTGTAGGTGTACAGCATGTTTATGCTAAGGTTAGATGTATGCATGATTGGTTGATGTATCATGTTAATTGGTTTGCATGTTTGCGCTGATGTTGATTGTATGCATGATTGGTTGAGATATCATGTTGGATGGTTGTTTCAGCTATGTTGAATTGATGTATTACATAGACCGATTAATGTCATGCTATTGATGTGCGCATATGCATTGTTTTGGTGAAGTTAATTCCCATTGTGCGGAATTTGACTTGATTGCCTAACCGACACCCGAGTGAGGATGGTGGTTAGCCGGATTCGCGCCCAGGGTTACGGGCTTAATCGATGGTACCGTATCCGGTTGATAATGGATCGCTGTTGGGTGACTTGTCACGAAGTCGGTACCGCATGCATTGAGTCTCGTGATTGTGTTTGTATGGAATTGTAACATGTTAGGATGTTTTCCAGTGGTTGCAATTCTTTATTGTTTATTGATTATGCATGATGAATTTGTATGATTATGGTTGCGCTGGATTCTGAATGGTGCTATGGTGGAATAATATGTGTATTATATTATTGATTGAAAGACTTATAATGTGCTTTAATTATGAGAAGTCTCACCTTACTTTACCATTTCGATTGAGTTAGTACTGAGGAGTCGGTGAGGATGTCTCTAGAGCTTATCTTTAGTCCGTGTGTCGCTGTTGCTCGATTAGATTGTAACACTGGGAACGCTTAGTTAAGAGAATCAAGATTGTTTAAGAGTTTGATTTGAATTCTTGAGAACTATGATGTTTATTTAAATTGATTGATTTTGTATTTCACTGTAAGACATGGTCTTATGATGATTTGAATTGTTGGATGATGATCCCCAAAGTAGCATGGCCACTGTTTGAATGAAGTTTATTTTGATTATTAATTGTGACATCCCTTATTATACCGTGTTAACTCGATTAAAGATGATTTAGATATTAATTTAATTAATATATTCGGGGTATCTAGATGGGTGTTACAGATGGCATGCTCCTTCAACGGCCATTCGTTGTCCAAGCACGCACCCATGGACTCTTCTAGTACGGTGAAGTATGATCAATGGTCTTCCTTCCACGGAGGGACGATTGGTGGTTTTGATGCTGTATTCCTTGATACCGTCGAATGCTTTTGGCAACCGCTGTCCACACAACCTTTGATCTTTTCGTAGAAGTTTGAATATCGCCAGTAGCAATATCCGAGAGATGAATCGAGATGTAGTTTAATCGCCCAAGAAATCCTCTTTACTTGCTTTTCCGTACGTGGTGTAGGCATTTCGAATAGCCTTGACTTTGTCAGGTCAACTCTCAATTCCTCTTGATCGACAATGAAACCTAGGAGTTTTCCAGATCTTACCCAAAGGTGCATTTGTTAGGATTCAGCGGAGTCGAAACTTCCTTAGTCGTTGAAACAACTTTAAGAGATAGTCTATATGTTCCCTCGTCGACTTTGCTATCATGTCGCCCACGAGACCCTCGATCTCTTTTGCATCATATCATGAAAGAGTAGTCATTGCCCTCCGTAAGTTGCACTCGCATTCTTTAATCCAAACCAGATTACCTTGTAGCAAAAAAGCCCTACGGCGTGATGAAAGATGTCTTCCATGTCTTCGGAGCCATTCCTCGATCCGATTATAACCAGAGAAACCGCCCATGGGAAAAGACGTTGAATTTGGCAAGATTTATCCACTAGCATGTCGATATGGAAGTGGGAAATCGCTCTTTGACTAGTTGTCGATCCCTGAGAACACACATTCGACCTTTCCATCTTTCTTGGATACAGTACTATGTTACAACCATTGAGGATACTCGAGGATAAGGAAACCAAATAGAAAATGCTTTTTGAACTTCCTTTTAATTTTCTCACCATTTTAGGATGAACTTTCCTCGCTTTTGCTTAATCAAGGACATTCTGGTCTTAACGGCAAGTGATGCTCCACGACGTCGGTATCCAAACCGGAGATGTCCGTAGGACCAAGCAAACACATCAACGTATTCTTTGAGAAGACTTATCGCTTGCTTTTGACATCGCGGCCAAGTGAAGTCATATTTACTTTTTTATCTTCCTCGTAACCCAAGTTGATTGCTTCTAAAGGTTCGTGAGGTTGAATGATCCTTTCCTGCTTTAAGCAAATGAGAAATTTCACTCGATCTCTTCTTCAACTTACTCTTCGCTAATTCACAGGAATTTCAAAGTTGAGAAAGAGCGTAGAGTTATTACTTTCTAATGGATTTGTCCATTCATAATCCGCAAATTGATTTATGTTTGATTAAAAAGAAGTTTTTTTTTTTTGAAAGTTAATGTGCAGATTAATTTTTTTCATTATGATTTTTTTGAGATTTTTAACTGTGTTTTTTAGGATTATCATCGTAAAAGGGTAAAATGAAAATAAACAGAGTGGAAACAAAACAACGCGCTTTTATTTATGATTCACAATATGAACAAGGCCCTAAAATACAAACCTCATTTATCTGGGCAAGACAAAGAGAAATTATTTAAAAGCTAAAGCCCTATAAACATCTCTTCGCTTTGGCTAAAACGAGTTCAAAAAACAAAAGCAAAATAAACTACTTAGAGCTATGAACATTAGTCCTAACTTCAACAGTTTCAATAGTGACGAACCTCGAAGTCGAGGTAATACTTGTACCTTCCGCTTGGTTTAACCTCGAGTAAACTTTGATTGCCAATGGGTGCTTTGAAGACTCGGACGATGGCCTTTGCCTTGGGTCAAGCATTTCTTGATTTATGGACGGAAGTATGAGAGATAGCCTTGTATTTCCCTGCTGATCTTTGTGTTGAATATTCGATGTTCCTTCTAGTCTTCTTTGAGGAAGAGACTCGCTGTCGTCGACACCGCATCGTGATCCTCGAATCATACTTTGATCTCTGATCATGTTGATGTAGTGGTTACCGGATCCGCTCTAAAGTAAATCCAGACGTGTTGAAACAGATCTTTATTTGGGACCTCGATCCGTTGATTAGTTCGAGAAGACGAGTTCCTCTTCCTCGATCGACCAGGTAGTCAAAGTCATCACCCCATCCCGGGTTGATATCTCGATCCGGATTTTTGAGCTCGGCGAGTATTTCACCATGTAGTCGATTTGCCACTGGTTCTCCCAAGGTATCCCAAACTTCAAGCAGGACCTATGTATTTTCATGTTGCTGTGGACATGTCTTTGAATTGATCACCGGTGCATATGATTCTTGAGACACATACTGTAATATTCAAATAAGTGTCCACCTTCGTGATTCAGATGGATCATCTTCATCCTCTTCAATGGTTACAACATTAACTCTCTATGGAACAGGTTTAAGAAACCTCCACTATGAAATACTTTGATCGGGAAAGTGTTTCATCTTTCTATTTTCTTGAGGATACGTGTGAACCTTGTGCACGGCTTTGCTTCATTCTTGACAGTTTGATAACTTGTCCCCATCCCTAGTATTGCCATCTTTCACCATTTGTGCCGCTTTTATATGAAGATATAGATGATCTGCTTTTAATAGATTCATCTTCTAACGGATTTTCTCGAGATGCGGTGCTCAAATGTCATTGGCAAAGATGAAGGAAAAATCGGATGATGACTTAAAGTAAAGCTTGTTCACCATGATGGTCACCAACTTCCATTTATCGTGAATTTTAATTTACGGTGAGTAAGTGAATCGCCTCGAGATCGTGGATCCAGGTCTTCCTAGCAAGCAACTACATCGGCACCGGTACGCCCATGACTTGGAACGAATTTTGAAAGTGTGAGGGCCAATTGTCAGATCAACTTCCCAATAACCGACTTCTCGATCCATCGAAAGCTCTTACTATGATGTCGCTTGAACTTCACATGCCTTTGTAAGCCAAACTGAGCGAAAGCCTGCTTTTTGGCATTACGCTTTAGACCAACTGTATCCACCAATACATTGATAAACCCACCCAAATCATCGAGATGTGCAAGTTGTGATCTTTCCTTCTTCCCGAAGTTCTTCGTCACTAAACCCGCGATTATTATCATAAGTATGTTGAGACGATCCCTCCAAATTGGTCCAGTCACATCGTGATCCACATAAGCCCGGGTCTAGTACTCCTCATCAAAGCTTCCTCGTGAGTTAAGGAGTAAAGTTAAGATTGAAATTTTGAAGGAGTCTCAGATCAATTGGTCTACGACTCGATATTCGCCTCTTGATTAGTTTCGTGATCTCGTCAAAGTCCGAGTCGATGTTGGTTCCACCGGAACCAATGTTTGTACCGGTTAACAATGGGAATCGCGAGATTCTCACAGATATGCTAACCGGTTTTTAACAACAGGAATCGCAGCGATCTTGGTGCTAATCGGAGCGCGGTATCATTCACTCGCGCTACTCATCCTCGACGTTATAATGACATTAAATGGAGCGTGGGTACGGGTTTCTCCTTCCCATCCTCTATCAAGTGTCGTATCACCGGTAAGGAATTGCTCGTAGAACCGCATTTTAATGTACTGCGGCAAATCACCAAAGGAGGTTGAATGGAACCATCGTGACGCGATCTCCACATGCTCGCATGCAGAACATGGATCAAGAACGCTTGCTTTATTTTCAAGTTGATATCCGACTAAAAGCTCATGCGAAAATGCCCTATGTATTTACGCTATGGTCATCTCTATTTCAGAATTGTAGGGTCACCAATGTCTAACAAATGTTGAATATCCGCCTACTGGGACATCCATGGATATTCTTGAGCAGACGCGTAAGTCGCGCGTAATCATGCGCGAGTGAAGTTCATGGTAATCGCATGCTTCATGAAGATGCACCCAAGTTTCCTTTGATTGTTTACGCCCTGTGACAAGGTACCAATCGTATTCCTTAGCATAAGATTCACCGAGTGTCCACTATGACCGGAAGTGGATTGGCTTGCACATTCGACTCAGGTTTCAAGGAAAGAAGATTATCACACCCTCGACCGCTCAATGCTATGCAATGCTCAAGGTCGGCCCGGTGCCTTGGTGAAAAGGGCAAGATACGCCGCCTTTGTACCACCATGGTAGTTTTTCAGTGACCCGAGGTAACCTTGTTCCGTATTAGATTCCTTTCTATAAGCGCAGGTAAAGTTCTGTGTACGCTATGGAATCGGGTCGAACCGAAAGGACCCCAGGCGCACGTTTTGGTTGTGAAACCACCGAGCCCGCGACGAGGTCGTTGAGTTTGTTGATTTGTTGAAATTGCGGGAGCAATTTCTGTTCGGAGTCGTGGTTGATAGTGGGCCGGTAGCCACCGCCGTTGTTGGATGACATTTCCGTGGTTTCCTGATACCATTCCTACGCCATGTTCTTTTTCCTTGGGAAACCGTTCCAACTTTCTTGGTATTACTAGAAGATCCTACTCCTTGGTTAGACGTCCTGTTCGAACTCCTTCTTCTAGTCGCATTCCATGCTTACCATTTCATTGAAGTCTCCTGGAGCGCTTAGCAATCATTCGCTCATAATAGAATGAGCCTAGAGTATTCAAGAATACCTTAGTCATCCTTTTCTTCCAAGGGCGATTGATTTGGGCGGCAATTTCCATCCATCACAGATATTCCTTGAATGTCTCTTCCTTTTGAGACATGGAATGAGTTGATCCCTATCGAGCCATATCCAAGCAATTTAGGTACGGATAAAGGCTTTTGTCAGGCCAGACACCTGATTTAATTCGAAATTAAATAAATAGAAATTTAATTATTTAATTAATTAAGGACTTGAATTAATTATATTTTTGAATTTATGGGATTAATTGAAGAAAAGAAGGATGGAGTGAGGTGTAATTAGTTGAGGCGAAATTACACTACACTTACTAATTACCATTTGTTTTATTTTATTGAATAAATAAAGGATTTTAAAGGAATATAAAAGGAAAGAAAAGAAAATAGGTCTTTTGGAAGAAAAGCTATTATACGAGAGTTGGAGAAGAAGAGAGGAAGGAAAACCTAGAAGTTCGAATCTCAAGAACCCACAAGGTGCGGGTGATTTGATCGATTAATGCTTATTATAGGTTTTGATGTTGATTCTATAGATCATAGTATGTTAGGAAATTGTGTTTGTGAAATCAGGGTTCCATGAATGTATACCTAATAGTGTCACTTGATGTCGATCGAGTCCGAATTGCGTAACACAATGGAATAAGATTAGTAGAGTCGTGTAGATGAAAATAGATGATGTAAATATGTGGTTTGATGAAATAGATGATGAAAAATGATGTGTTTTAGTGTTCCCATGGTTGGAGTTCGTGCATGGGTATGTTTGAGTTTAAATGAAATGGATGAATGCCGTCAAAAGTGTGAAATGGCTTTTTAATACGTGGGAACCGTTCCTCGTGATAGAGGAACCGGGTTGCCCTTTAAAATTTACAAAGAACTGAAAATTCTACGTGGAACCGTTCCTCATGTGACTGAACCGGTTCCCACACATTTTCCAGCAAGGAAGTTTTGAATTTCAGAACCGGTTCTCGTCTGTGACGAACCGGTTCCAACTTAAATTTTGAAAATGCCAAACTTTGAAAATTCATAACTTTCAACCGTGAAGTCCGCTTTTGCCTGCCGCTTTGACGTTATTTCTAAATTTAATGCTCTACTTTAGAACTGAAAATATTTTCCAAAACCTGAAATTATTTTGAAAATGAGCCAAATTTCGAGATAGGTGACTTTTGATCGACGATGTTGATATGATGTAGTAGCAGACCCCGTGTTGATGGATGTATTGATACCGAGGGAATGTAAAGCGTGTTACGTTGTTATTATATACATGATGGTTGGAATATCATGTTTTGGGGTTGATTCAGTTTATGATGATTGATGTATTCATGATTGTATTGATATCATGTGTTTGTTGGTGTTGTATATGCCCGATGGTCTGCTGATCTTAGTCGCGTTGTTGTGATATATCGCGATAGGCTTACCAATTAAAGGGTAAGTGTTTGGCATATTTATGCTTTGTGATGAATTGTTTCATGATAGGTGATTATATCATGTGGTGGTTGATGAGAGTTTATGATGTCCGATGTGGTCATAACTCGTGTTGATGTATGTACGATTGGTTGATATATCATGTGGATTGGTTTGCATGTTATGTCGCGGTTGATGTATGCAACGATTAGTTGATATATCATGTTGATTGTTGAGGTTCGCTTATGTTCAATGAATGCATAGACCGATTGATGTTGCATGCTAATGATGTGCGCATATGCATTGTTTGGTGAAGTTAATTCCCATTGTGCGGAATTTGACTTGGATTGCCGATAACCGATACCCGCAGAGGATGGGTGGTTAGCCGGATCCGTGTCCGCGAGTGGTTATGGACGAATCGATGCATCGTGATCCGGTTGATGAATGGATCGCTGTGGGTGACTGGTCACAGTCGGTACCGCATGCATTGAGTCCGTGATGAATAGGTAACATGTTAGGATGTCTTCCGTTACTATTTCCATGATTGTTGTGCATGATGATTATATGGTTGTACTTGTGTATTGAACTGGAGTTATGTTGAAATGGGTGGATTAATATGCTTGAAATATATTGTTAATTGAGAAGCTTATAATATGCTTTAATTATGAGAAGTCTCACCTTACTTTACCATTTCGTGATTAAAGTTAGCAGAAGAGTCGTGAGGATGGCTCTAGAGCTCATCGCTTAGTCCGCGTGTCGTCATGCTCGATTAGATTGTAACACCTGGGAACGTTAGATGAGGAATTAGACTTAGTCTATTATTTATTTAAAACTTAGTGGGAATAATGTTGATTGAAATTATTCGGGCTTTTGATGATATATTCACCGTGTAAGACATGGTCTTAAATTGATTGAAAATTTATTTGATGTTGATCCTCGTAGTATGGCTACCGCTTTGAATGAAGGTTTATTCTATTTATTAATTGTGACATCCCGTGATTACCGTTAAACTCGATTAAAGATGATTTAGATATTAATTTAATTAATATATTCGGGTATTTAGATGGGGTGTTGCAATAGTGGTATCGCATAGCTTCTGGTCGCTGTGACCAATGTCTTAATGTCAAGATTCCTTTTGTATACACTATGTGTGGAAACATCGCTTGTACCGCTTGTTTTTCCCGGGTTATCCGTTGCGGAATGGTTTGAAGCGTGGGGAGAAACTTTGCTTCTAAGATGTTCGTGTGAAGAGTTGATCGATGTGCTATTGGTTACACGAAAGTGCGTATGTTGGTTGACCGTATTTTCAATTCGAGGGATTACGGACCGAAATTCAAAGATGATGGTCGTAAGATTCTCTAAGTGGTAACCATTAAGTACTGTGTTGTTCGATCACCGAGAGTGGGACGATGGTATGGATAATGGTGCCTCATGGTGTGAGTTCTAATGTTCCTCCGGGAGTAGTAGCAACTCGTTAGAGCAAGATGTTGAGTTAGCTTGAAATTATCATTCGGTTGAATGTTTGAAGTTAAACCAAGTAATTATGAATCGCTTTGATGAGTCGATGCACATTCTTGGCCTAGAAGATATTTGCAATTAAGAAGGACTCTTAGAAGATGAAGTCGGTGTGGTTGAATGTTGCAACACTTCCAGCTGATTGTGAAACCGTCTGTGGGTGAGTTACCCTTGGTTCTTGAAAAGATTAATTGTGTCGTCAATGGTTGATATAAAGTATGCAATTGTGTGAATTGGTTATTGAATTGTAACTTGACGCATTAATCATGGTGAATGATGTGTTCATGGTATGTTGAAGTTAGGATCTCAAATTTGGTATTCGTGATGTTTGGGATTTTGACTCTTCAAGTAGAAATCGATTACCTATCAGGAATGGATTTCAAGTCGACAACATTGTTTTGAAAACTTGTAAGATTCATAACTTGAGTTTTGATGTCCGATTTGAGTTCCGCTGAAAGCTGGAAAGATAATGTGATGAAATTTGTTTTAAAATGGTCCCAGATCTGAAAGTAATTTATTTATCATGTAATGATGTTTGAGGAGAATCGAGTTGTTGTTGATGTCGCTTTGTACGAAACTTATTTCTATGACACCGCAAGATGTCAACTTTGAGTTAAGGGAATTGAAGAAGCCATTGAAGATGCGCATTGAAATGGATTTGTAAAACTAAGTGTATTGTTTGGGAGCTCTAATTCTTAGTCAAGGAGGAAGAAAGTAGCCAATTGCGTGGATTTTGATAATCGATTTAAGTGGTGATTGAGACTAAATATCTATTTCAAATTGTTGGTGATTTGATGGATCAATTGGTTGGAAGGAAGTGCCTTCAAGAAAGTCAATTTCGTTAACTTACCCGTGGTCAGTTAAGGATGAAGATAGTTGGAGGTAAGCTTCTAAAACTCGGATAGGTATGTTGAATGTTGAGAGTGAATTCAACTCAAAGGGGAGTAGAATTTTGTTAAGTATTCATGGTGTAGATTACGGGATGAGGATGTGAGTTTTCTTTATCATGTTATCTTAAGTGACGGTAATGCGTAGACCCATCCGGGTGACGTAGTGTTGTAGTGGGAAAGTCCAAAATTTGTTATGTATTGGAAGATTTTATGGGCATAACCAAGAATAATCGCAGCTTATTTGAGAGACGAGGTCAAGAATGATATATTCTTAATGAATGAAATGTTGGTATTAGTAAGAATGTGAAAGTAGTAGAGATGCAACTTGTGTCGATCGAGGATGAATAAGTGACGTTAGCTCGAGGAAAAGATAAGTGGTGCTAGAGAAAAATAAATTCGACAGAAGTGCAATTATGTTTAAGATGTCAAAATATTGATATGTGTTAAGAAAATGTTGGAAGTTCTTTTACCGATCATAGGATGAGATGTATTAATGAGATTGCATTTGAAATAAGATTCAGACCGAACATATATGGATCCTAGATGTTATGAGATTTAAAGGGAGACTAAGAGTTGTGAATGTCAAGAAGTTCTCCGCATGGATAAGGACTTCAAATGGGGACAAAATGAGTTATGGTGTATTTGGTATGGTAGCTGCCTCATGAGGAGGAAAATACTTAACGCTTGTGCGATGCTAAGGTGAAGGGATTATGTAAATTGTTTGATCAATGGTATCTCATCACGTCGATATCGGCGAGAAATAAGTTTGAAGAAGTCGTAAACCCAAAGGAAGATTATTGGACCATGGTGCTTGGGTGATTTTAGCACGAGTTCTAAAGGAACGCTATTATAGTTTAGCACGGTGGTTTATACTCCATTGTGATTGTCGGCCATCTATTGACAAATTGAGGGAACCGATCACCTTAATCTCTTGTTGATAATAGACGGATCGTGTTGGATTTAATAGACTCATCTTGCAAGCTTGATAGTGTGTGAAGCGTTGACGCTCTATTGAGGGGATAGTAGACTTGGAAATTATCTAGCGGGTCTGGGACCTCGAGTGTGTATGCAAGTTGAAGCAGCAGAGTGGAAGGTTTAGAAGGTAAGAAGGTGAACAGTGATTTTTGGTAGATATTAAGGAGAAAGTCTAAAGATAAATATGAAACTTGTAGAGTTGGTAGTTGATGGAAATCAAATGAAGATAATGACTTAAGGTGATTAATCGTAGTTGCAGAGCGAAGCGTAACGTGATGCACTTTGTTATGCGAGTATGATTTCTTTTGGAAGTCACAAATTAAACATTAGAATGTGTGGAGTTTATGAAACTATTAGAGATTTCAGAATAGAATTGTTGGGTGAAGGGTTCTATGTCTTATTGTTGTTACGTCCATTATAATAGATGTATTAATTTGCAAGCTCTATCGTGGAACGTAGCCTTGTAGTACTAGCATTGTGTATACATGTTGGGGACATTGCGGTTCGATGAAGGTTCTTATAATTGTGCTGCAGTGTAAGGAAGTGATAAATCGTGTATCTTATAGTGAATGGGGTAAGGAGTGAGCTGAGCTGATGTATTCTTAACCCGATAGCAATGGATCGTGTGGGATTCTAGTGGTTGAATAAGAAGGATATTTGTTAGTGATATTGGAAACGATGTCAAACATGACGTGATAGTCGGAAGGAAGAATTTCAAGAGCTGAAGAGGAAGTTGACTAGTGCTCCGATCTTCATTTTGCCGAATCCGACTAAGTCTTTTGTTGTGTACTGCGACGCATCATTAATGGGAAGTTGATGCAAGATAAGCAGGTTGTGGCTTATGCTTCACGACAATTGAAAGTGCATGAAAGGAGTTATCCGACTCATGATTTAGAGTTGGCAGCTGTTGTATTTGTTTGAAGTCGGGGAGGCATTATTTATATGGTTCTCGAATTGAGGTATTAGTGATCATAAGAGTCTGAAATATCTCTTTGATTAGGAAGATTGAAACGGTCAGCGAGTCAAAGAGATCGATTGGTAAGAGTAGCCTGGGAGGACCACAGATGGAAATGTCACTTGGGAACTGGAGAGTCATGAAGGACTAGATTCGAATCGTTTGTCAAGTGGTGTTTTGAGGACGAAAACTCTTTAGTGGGGAGAGTTGGACACCCCGATTTAATTCGTAAATTAAATAAATAGAAATTTAATTATTTAATTAATTAAGGACTTGAATTAATTATATTTTTGGAATTTATGGGATTAATTGAAGAAAAGAAGAGATGGAGGTGAGGTGTAATTAGGTGGAGGAGTAAATTACACTACACTTACTAATTACCATTTGTTTTATTTTATTGAATAAATAAAGGATTATTAGAAGGAATATAAAAGGAAAAGAAAATAAAATAGGTCTTTTGGAAGAAAAGCTATTATATGAGAGTTGGAAAAGAGAAGAGAGGAAGGAAAACCTAGAAGCGCCGAATCTCAAGAACCCACAAGGTAAGGGGTGATTTCGACTGATTAATGCTTATTATAGGTTTTGATGTTGATTCTATAGATCATAGCATGTTAGTAAATTGTGTTTGTGAAATTCTAGGGTTCCATGAATGTATACCTAATAGTGTCAGTTTGATGTCGATTGAGTCTGATTGTGTCAGAACATGTATGGAATAAGATTAGAGTGTCAGTAGATGAAAATAGATGATGTAAATATGTGGTTTGATGAAATAGATGATGAAAAATGATGTGTTTTAGTGTTCCCATGGTTGGAGTTCGTATGGGTATGTTTGAGTTTAAATGGAAATGGATGAATGCTGTCAAAAGTGCAGGAAATGGCTTTTTAATACGTGGGAACCGGTTCCTGTATAGGAGGAACCGGGTTGCCCTTTTAAAATTTACAAAGAACTGAAATTTACGTGGGAACCGTTCGATGTGACGGAACCGGTTCCCATACATTTTTCCAAGAAGGAAGTTTTTGATTTCAGAACCGTTCTCGTCTTCGTGACGGAACCGGTTCCAACTTAAATTTTGAAAATGCCAAACTTTGAAAATTCATAACTTTCGAACCGTAAGTCCGCTTTTGAGCGCTTTGACGTTACTTTCTAAATTTAATGCTCTACTTTGAACTGAAAATATTTTCAAAACCTGAAATTATTTTGAAAATGAGCCAAATTTCGAGATAGGTGATTTTTTGACCATTTATGTTGATGCGATGCAGTAGACCCCGTGTTGATGGATGTATTGATCGAGGGAATGTAAAGCGTGCATACGCTGTTGTTATTGATGTATGGTTGGAATATCATGTTTTGGGGTTGATCTACTTTATGATGATTGATGTATTCATGATGTATTGATATCATGTGTTGGTGTTGTATATGCCCGATGGTCGTTGATCTTAGTTGTCGTTGTTGGATATATATCGTGATAGGTTACAACCAAAGGGTAAGTGTTTGGCATATTTATGCTTTGTGATGAATTGTTTCATGATAGGTGATTATATCATGTGGTGGTTGATGAGAGTTTATGATGTCCGATGTGGTCATAACCCGTGGTTGATGCGGCATGATTGGTTGATATATCATGGATTGGTTTGCATGTTATGCGTCGTGTTGATGTATGCACGATTAGTTGATATATCATGTTGATTGTTGAGGTTCGCTATGTTCAATGAATGTATACATAGATCGATTGATGTTGCATGCTAATGATGTATGCATATGCATTGTTTGGAAGTTAATTCCCATTGTGCGGAATTTGACCTGGATTGCCGATAACCACCCGGTGAGGATGGGTGGTTAGGCTGATTCGTGTCCGAGTGGTTATGGACGAATCGATGGTACCGTATCCGTTGATGAATGGATCTGTTGGGTGATTTGGTCACGTCGGCACCGCATGCATTGAGTCTCATTATATTTGTATGGAATAGTAACATGTTAGGATGTCTTCCAAGGTTACTATTCTCGATTGATGATTGTTGTGCATGATGATTATATGGTTGTACTGTGTATTGAATCTGAGTTATGTTGAAATGGGTGGATTAATATGCTTGAAATATATTGTTAATTGATAGTTTATAATATGCTTTAATTATGAGAAGTCTCACCCTTTACTTTACCATTTTAGATTAAAGTTAGCAATCAAGAGTCTGGGAGGATGGCTCTAGAGCTCATCATTTAGTCCGCGTGTCGTCATGCCTCGATTAGATTGTAATAATCGGGGAACGTTAGATGAGGAATTAGACTTAGTCTATTATTTATTTAAAACTTAGTGGGAATAATGTTGATTGAAATTATTCTTGGCTATTGATGATATTTTCCACTGTGGTAAGACATGGTCTTAAATTGATTGAAAATTTATTTGGATGTTGATCCTCGCTGTAGCATGGCTACTGGCTTGAATGAAGGTTTATTCTATTTATTAATTGTGACATCCCGTGATTACCGTGTTAAACTCGACAAGATGATTTAGATATTAATTTAATTAATATATTCGGGTATTTAGATGGGGTGTTACAGGTCGCTGAATGTTTGATATTCGTGGCTGCTAAACCCATATATCACTTCATGCACGGTGAGATTGTCCCAAGTAATGAATTAGCAGCTGATGATCCTCATTGTAATGAGACATTTTCCTAGCATACATTGTAAGATGACTGAGGACAAGAATTTCTTGTACTTTCAAAATCCGGATTTTGAATTTCGCAGTATTTTTACACGGGAACTAAGGAGATCCCGGCGCTTCCCAAACAATTCTTTCCTTGAATCGCTTTTTATCTCGAGCTGCATTTTGAGTTGTTCTCGGAGATTCTCCATCGAACCATGAGCGCTCGTGTTATTTCCTAGAGTGTGATGAACTTCTTCGTTCGTGGTAGTGTGCACTACGGAAGTCGAGTTCAACATGACTGGCCGAAACCGGCATTGTTACTATGAAAGTTATTCCACGCGGAAGCGTAGTTTTGCCGTTAAGTAGGTATGTCAAGCGAGATTGTTTGAGAAGTCGGTTACGAACTCCGGCGCCGGGTTGAAAGGCATTTCATGGATAGCCTTCGCATGCCGAAGGTGAACCATCGGTCAGCAATGTCGAAACCGAGTAGTAGTATCCTCCTCAAGTTGTTGTTTGGTTTGACCGCCGATGTCGCTTGTTGATTCTTGCGCTGCAAGCGAGTTGACCAAAGATGCGAGTTTTCCACTCTTCTTGTAGCGTAGTTACCGCGTATACGGAGTTCAACGCTTTTGCTCAAAATTCTCCATTACTTTTCTTCTTTTGATCTAGTATCGTGACGCTCGAGTCATGCAAGGATGCAATGAGAAACTCTAAGACGCGACAATGACAATTTGTTCCTATCTCTGAAAAATGATTCCAACTGGGAATATTAGATTCTAGACAATAGACCTAAATGCAAGATATGATGCATGAATATGATTAAAGAAAAGAAATTTCCAAAGAATTTACGCTAAAAGAGATATTTCTGAAAATATTTGGATGGAAAACATGAATTTTATTGATTAATGAAGGAAGATTACAATAATTGTTTTTGTTGGAGCATTGCTCACACAAATGATAAAATAAATGATAAAATTACAAACTAAATTGAACTAATTAAACGCCGGCTTCGATGAAGACCCAAAGGCTGAGCCTCTTCTGTGATTTCTTTTCCATAGCGAGCTTTTAGTTCGCTTTCGCTTTTAGCTTGTCAACACTCTTTTCCATTTGTTGGGAGTAAGATTGTTATTCATCAAATCTTCAAAGCGATCCTTTTCTTTCTTTGATGAATTTCTTGATTGGCCATGCTTCCTCGCGAATCTCCTCATCTTTTCCATGAGTCATTCATCCCCGGAAATAAAGCGCCTTTTCATGATCTTTGACTTGCTTCTGAGCTTCTCATTCTCAAGGTTAGCCTTAATGATTTTGTTTTCCAAAGCTTCTTTCTCAAGCCTTATCTTGGTCAAGGCTTCTGGTATTCTCCCACGCTTTGACGGAAAATTTGTTGATTTGGAGGCGATTGAGAACATGGGATCTTCATAAGCGTAGGCATTCAATTCCTTTGCTCTTTTCTTTACCCAAGAAGTGTAGGTTTCGTGACTACACAATTCTTTGCCTTACCTTTTCCTTTCTTTCGATGTGATGCCAAGCTTTAATCATCCTAGCCTTCAATCCTGGGAGTCCTCCCTTCATGGTAGAAGTAACTTCTACCGAAATCCAAGAGGTTTACCGTAGTTTGCGATCCGAGTTGACGCTCCCCGCCAGGAACGGGTTATAGTTGATTCCCCTTTCATTCAATGAGAGGTACGTTGGCAAATTCTCCACACTCCTCAATGATTTCCATCTCATTGTTTGTCAAAGTATACCAATGGATATCGCCGCTTGTAAGAGACATGAGTCTTCCGGACCAATGCCACTCGCCTTTGTTTTCGCGAAAGATAGGAGATTTAGGCAAATGTGAGGTAATCCATTTGAAGAAATGTGAGGTAGCACGAACACACGATAGTTCCGCTCCTGACGATTCCTATGATGAATAGAGACGACGATCACCAAGGTGGTGGGAACGGATTTCCAATCGAAAGATCCTTATGTTGATATCAACGAAATTTGGGACTTGGGAAACAACACCAATCCATGAGGAGTAAAGCTAAAATAGCTCAAAGGCTACCATATTACCAAATTCGTGAGAATTTGAGAGCCTTCTCCATTAGGAACTTTGAGGTCATTCCTAAGAGTTTTCTCCGGTAGTTAGGCTTTGTCTATCTCGCATTTTAAATGAGTCGTTGCAATGACTCGTGACTTAGGAATGGCTTCCAAACCATTGAAAGGCACTTTGTCCGACATCGAGATTCCTAGGATATGCGATACTCTTCCAAAGTAGGCATCAAATCGATAATCGTGTGAAAGTGAAATGATAGATCGATCGTAGAACCGAACAAAGTTTTGAGAAGTCCTTCATCAACGTTAGCGTCAAGAGTTAAAAGAGTTCCATAGCGTCAAACCGAGGGATCTTCTACCAAGGATGCTAACTCTTTAACTTTCCTACATCAGAATTTAAAACTGATCTTTTGGTGAATCTTCCTCCGACGCCCATCACTCTAACCTAAAATATTTTACAAAGAAAAATCTCTAAATTCTTTGGAAATGGGAAGAGAAAAATGAAAAAAAATAATTTGTTTTTATGAATGAATGAATGCATGAATGCGGCAAACATGGTTAGTAGTTATACACTCCTCATTGCTGCAAGTCACGAGCATGAAGCCAACGATAAGAATCATTAAGTTCTATGGGCTTATTCATCCGTGAATCGGGTTCTATCGATAATACAGCTCAACACTCCCTTCAAAACATTGGATTTGTTGAATACTGATGGTCCAATAATATTTTCAAGAGAAACTCGCCGATCGTAGTATCGCATGACAATTACCTAGGCTTACACCCAATAATCTCGCACTACATCCTAATGGCTGTGATGGTTTATGTGTTCTACAGTCCACTCAGCCTTTTAAGTTTCCCAAAATATGCTGCAATTATGCTAAACACAATATCCTCAAGACAACCTCCATCACATGGGAAATATTAACTTGAAAGCATTGAATCACGTACAATACCTCCACCTAGATCTAAAAATGTTTCTTAAACCGGTTAGATTTCTTCCATCAAGTAAAATCGCAAAACACACAATAATAAAAAAATGATATATGCAAAATATGAAAAGTTTATCCTTTCTTTTGAAAACAAAAAGCTTGGTGCTCTCAAGTAGTAACGCTTTTTGAAAATCAAAGTTTCAACAGACTCACCAAAGCAGAGTCGCCATTTTTCCCTGCTCGCAAAAGGTGACGCACCGAGGATGCTAACGGAATTGGATCTCTCCGCACGCAACAATTTAAATATTTTGATTGGTTTATAAAGATGCCGCGAGCATCAAGCTTTATTATTTTCAACACAAGAAAGATGATTTAATGATTATGAAAAGGGGAAGTCGAAATACCCTCAATTGATATTGGTATGCGAATTTACTCAGCTAAACTAGACGAACGCATTGGGGAGATTCCGAGTAAGGGGATTGTTATATAAAGGAATAGATGGAGCAACTTTAATATATGTAGTTATTCATGCCTTTATATATGAATATGTTTGATATGTTTGTGTGTTTTAATTGCTATTTCTATGATTGGGAAAGTTTCCTTGGGTTTTAAGAAATAGAGATTTTGTGGGATTCTAGTGTTTGTTATTTATTGTGCTCGCAAAGATCCGTGATCTTCTCGCATACATATCCCCTAGTGGAATCGTAGCATTTGTAGCTCGGATCTACAAGGTTCTATGGTTTGTTTGGTCCGAGGGAGATAGAAATTTGCTCGGCAAGGATGAGACCAGCCACGATTCTCAAAAGGATGTTGAGAAAGTCGAGCAATCGTAGTTCCCACTTATGCTAGTGGAAAGCAACGGATGTTAGTAAGACACAGCATTTAATGTCATCTTAATGAAAAATGTATCTAATCTATTTCATCACATACATTTTGAAAAGTTTGACTGATTAAAATCTTTCATCGTAAGTATTAGGTGCTTTGCTTGAGTGTACAAGCGTTACCACTTACATGTTTAAGAAAGATGTTTGAAAAAGGTGATTGAATCTTTTAACTGTAAGTATTGGGTGTTTTGCTTGAGTGTACAAGCTGCCACTTACAATTAAGAGATGTTTTGTTTGAAAAGAGTTTGAAAAGTTTTGAAAGTTTTATGTGATGTAATAGATGAGATACTTCTTCCATAGAGATGATAGATGTCTAAATCTCAAGGAGTAATTGATAGGATTTGAGGGATGCTTTTAAGAAGCTCATGGGTCCTTGTATTGTTAGCCCAAGAGGAGGCATTCCGAGGGTCATCGAGGGTCATCGAGGGTCCTGTGGTGCTCAAGAGGAAGCTATAGGTATACGGCTTTGGCTTAAAAGGGATTTCACCGAAATCATCCTTTTTCAATAAGAGCATTTCACCGGAAATTTTACTGGGAATTTGAAAGTGATTTCACCGGAAACCATCCTTTCTGTGGTTCTATCTTAGCGCAGGATTCTTTGTATTGGAAGCCCAATAGGAGGTCATAAGAGATTTCCTGCCTCTTTCATTGTATGATGCCCAAGAGAAGGCTAAACTCAATGAGGAGTTCTTTTGAACGAAGCTCAAGAGGAGGTGAATTAACAGGAGTGTTGTCTATATGAAGCCTAAGTGAGGCTAACTCATGGGGAGAGTTTCATTGTACAAAGCCCAAGGCTAAACTCGTTGGAGATAAAATATCTTGTATGAAGCCCAAGCCGGAGGCTAAATCATGCTGGGATGGATTGTCTTGTATGAAGCCCAAGCGAGGCTACACCTCAATTGAGGATGAGTTATCTTGTATGAAGCCCAAGCGAGGCTATAACTGGGGAACCTATTGATTAGTCTAATTGTTATGTTATTATTAGACGGTTGTATAAACAGTGTGTGTGTGTATTCACACAGGAGTTTATGAAGGAAATATAAACAATGCATGATGTTTATTTACGCAGCTTTTAAAATATAAACAAGTGCGGAACCAACGTTAAAACGAGCGAACTTGATTATTCACAAGTTCGAACCGTGGTACAAGGAAGTAAATATGTACACGAACGAGTTTTTTGCGTACGCATGTGAAGACATGATGGTGTACAGGAGGGACTTACACCATAGGAGGCCCATTGATTTGAAAGCGCTTACAGGAATAATGCTCCTTTCAAAGTCAATGGTATTCAAAGTAAAATGCATGTATGAAACGGAAATGATTGATCAAGTTTTTCTCGTAAAGGTATCTCAGACATGTATAGATAAAAGTATTTGAAAAGAAGTATCCGTTATGTACAGATGAAAGTTTGAAAAGTATTTGGTATGTACAAAGAGAATATATACACACAAAAGACTATTTTGTTTGAGTATACACTGATGTGAAACAAACGATCAAGTTTGTCTGCATTTCTTGAGTATAAAAGGAGTATTCAGATATGCGATGAAACTTTGTAAAAAGTATTTGACAAAGTTTGATATGTACAAAGAAATATTATGTACATAAAAGAATGTTATGGGACTTACACTATGATGGAGGCCCATTGGTCAAAAAGAAATTTTACTCGTAAGAATTCTTCCTTTATAACCAATGGATTCGTGTATAGATAAACGAATGAAAACAAACGAAAGAAATTTGTTTATGTTTGAATATTAACAATGATATTTTGAATATGTAAAAGTAAAGCTAAATATGTACATAAAGGATTGGGACTTACACCATAAGGGTGGCCCATGATCGATCGAGAAATTCGAGAGAAGATTTAAATCGCTTTATCGCTTTAAATCGGATTGATCATGGTAAAAGATGCAAGTTTGATGAAATGTTTTAAAAATGATTTGACAATGTTTTGAAAAATTTTGAAATGTGAGGTTCATTTATGAGAAGTTTTGAAAAATCGAAGTCGAAAACTTGAAAATTCAACTTTTAAGGAGGTTTGAAAAAGTGTTCGTAACTATTTTCGCCTCGATAAAATTTAATCTGAATTTTTCTGAAAATTTTTGCATTATCACAAAATAGATGTATTTATTGACAAGTGTTTAAAAATCATCTCAAAATGAGAAGTTTTGATTGGTCAAAAAAATGTTGAAAGTTTGATGAAAACATGAAAAATGGAAGTTTGTAAAAAGAATGGTCTTGGTGGGTTTTTGACCCATGACATGAGGTGGGGCATTTTTAAATATTTAAAGGCAAGCATACAACCACTAGGCCAAACGCTTAATGTTTAGTGGATTAAAACACGATTGACATAAGATGGATAATTTAAAATTTTGAAAAATGAAGAACACCAAGAACACGCCACCGGGTTCTGGTTCTTTTGATTTTCTACCACAAACCAACCTAAAATCTTTGTTTCTCCATGAAATTCAATGATGTAAACATCAAAGTTGATAGATTTTGCACCACGAACATGAATATGGTTGTTAATTTCATTTATATTCAACTAGAACGATTTAGGTTTCAAGAACATGATGAACCCTAAACCGAAAATCTTAAATTAAATCATGTAAGATGATTGTTTGATTTTATTGAGGGTTATCAATCGCTGAGTGCGTAAAACAATTGGCCAAGAGTTTTGTCAAAAGAATAAATGAATCGATATCACCTGCATATGCTACCGAAAAATGAGAATCGAGTAAGCTTAAATCGTGTTTCCGAACCGATTGAGGATTGCACACCTTCACCCGGCATGTATGGAAGCTCGTGGATGGCCTCGCTGCTCGAACTTGCTCCAATCTCCCCAACCAATTCAACCTACAGTCAGCTCAAAACAAAACTCAAATCGAGGTTAATGGTGTTACGCCAGACTAATGGTTTGGATCATGTCTATGAGGTATAGGGAAGGGCGATTGATTACAACATCAATTGATCAAGCCTTTTAGCCGATTGTTATGGCATTGGAAACTTGAAACCATGGCATGTGATTTCGATTTTTAGCTTTGATCAAGTTGTTTTAAGCTTTGAATAAGTTCAATAATGGTCATGAAACATGTTGGACACCAAATTTCATCATGTTTTCATTGAATTTTGAAAATTGCAAGTTTTCTCAAAATGGTTATGTTACTTGATTTGAAGAAAGAAGTGTGAAGCATGACTTTGCAATGTTTTTGTGTGCATTGAATGGACGTAAAGACAATTTATAGGCAAACAAGTTCAAATGTTAAGCAAGGTTTGGCCATTGGTAATTTTGACTTGCCTTAGAGCAAGGTAGTCATTTTGGCATTAAATGCAAAAGGAACCTTCCTTTTAACCATGGTTAAAAATTCAACTTGATCCAATCCTATCATAATTACATCCAACTGATTTTTATCAGTCCTATCCTCTCTTGGCAAGGTGGCAAAGGTTCTAGAAGAGAAAATGCAAATGACCTATAATTTTGAAGTTTTGACTTTGAAAATCAAGTGTCATGGAGCCTTATGTTTCAATTTCAAAAGTATAGCTAGACTCCATGGATTTGAGAGTTGTTGGACATTTTGGAAAGATTTTTCCATGATCTACAACTTTCATGTTTTGAGTTTTTTCAAATCAATTGGAACTAGGTGAAAAATGGCTTGAAGTTTGAAAAAATGAGAAATTTCAACACTTAGAAAATTTCTAAGTATAGAATTTTTGACTTTTTATTGACTTTTCCAAATTTTTGATTTTTTTATGATCATGATGGATCATTTGAAGTATTTGATGATGGAAAAGTTTTGTTTTGAAAATTTGACCAAAAGTCAAAGTTTGACTTTTCTCAGCAGATGAAATTTCACTGACAGCCTGAAATCGATGAATTGTGAATCTCGTGATGTTTGAATCCGTAAATTAGGTCAAGATGTTGTATCTAAGATATAATGACCAATCCCTATCCAAAAAGTCAATCAACGCCAAAAATCGAGAATGCCTATGCCGACCAAAACTCTAATTCCTCGATCCCCATCGATCCGTGAGAAAATTTGATATCCGAGGATTGAAAGTCGATGATTTGATCAAGATAGATAAAATGGAGTGAGAAAATCTCAAACCCTAATTGGTTAGCTCTTGAATCGAGGAAATTGATGAAACCCTAATTTTGACCGTGAATGTTATACCATTAATGCTATCCGAGCATCGTCGGCAACAATGCAAATGTAAGGTGTATAGAGGTCAAAATTTGTAAAAGGTCCAAATCCTAAGTCTAAAGATCAATCTCAAGCACAAGGATAGTAACCAAGTCCAATTAAGAGTCTTTTATGTTCAAGTTGAATTATAGGTTTTGAAAAGAAAAATAAAGCTCAGGAGCAAATCTAAAATAACAAGAAAAATAAATGCTCAAGTGAGCAAAATGAAAAAAAAAAAATAAAATGCTTAAGTGAGCAAAAGAAAATGATATAGAAAGTAAATGCTCAAGTGAGCACAGAAAAAATGGTGAAATGTAAATTTAAAAATAAAGTGCATAAAAATAAATACCATAAAAAATAAATGCGGAAAATAAAGATCAATTAATAAAGGCGAGGAAGATGATCATCTTGAAACTTTTCAAGTATATCATTGAATTGTTAATTGTTAGTCATCCAAGGTGACCATCTTGAAACTTATGCATGAAGACTGCTAAAAGCTTGATAGAATCAACGCGACCACACGACAAGTTTCAATTGTTTTTTATCAAGTATATCACGTTTTGGAATCATCACATCACTTGATCAAAGATGAATAATTTCAAATGGACAAGGTTGTAAAACTAAAAGCTTGATAGAATCAACGACCATTGCCAACCACAAGTATTGAACCAAGATCAAAGCCAGTTATCTTTGCGCTATGTTAGAACATTGAAGTTCATGCCACCAATTGATCACTTTCGATTCGGGACAAAGAATATAAGATGAAGAAGAAGCAATGTAGCGCTATGTTACAATCACCAAGTGATTTATGTAGCCAACTTTCTACAACGAGGTCGGTCATGCTTATGTATGTGTTGAAAAAGAAACGAAGAATGATATGTAGATCATCTTCTAATGTTTGTCAACACATGTAAAATAAAAGAATGATAGATCACTTTGATTATCTTCTAGTTTCTTCCATCTTTAAGTTCAATCACTCATCTTGGTGGATTACAATAAAATATATTGTTGACTCAAAGCACCAAGAATTAACAGATAATTAATCATTTGGTATATTTGAATCACCAATACATTTCTCCAACCTAATCAACACCCAATGTCCATTGAGATTAAAGAGGAATTAGTATTCAAGACTACAATCCAAGGCAATCATCAAAAGAATGGAGTAGAAGAAGAGTAATCATTCAAGACAAGTAAAAACAAGTGAAAATCACATTTTTACTTTGTGCAATCGATTGCATCAACACTTTTTAAAAAATTAAAACGAAGCCCGTGTAATCGATTGCGCCTTACAGCAATCCATTGCTCATCACAAAACAGTAAAATCACATTTCTAGGGCAAATTCTTGTTCAAACATTTACACAAACACCTTGTGTGTCTTGATTCAATTGAGCAAAAATTCAACTTTTTGAGAAATTAACATCAATGGAATTAAAACAATTTTCTCAATGAATCAAACCACAAAAATTATGAAGAGATCACATTGTAAAGATAAAGATCAACACTCACCACTTGTAGATTCGAAAAATTTACAAGAGTAACACTTCAAATTGCTTCAATTCAACTTCAAAAATCAAAATCACAAGCCTAGATCTAAAGAATTGATGAAGAAAAAGAGAGTGGATGGAGGTTTATCTCAAAGAATTAGAGAATTTCAATGAAGAATTCACTGATCTTTATGAAGAAGAAAGAGCTTTGAGTGAATTTGTAGAATTTGGGAAAATGAGAGAATGAAGAGAGTAGAGAAATATTTTGGCAAGGTGAGTTTGGCTATTAAAAGCTTGATATTTGAAATGAGAGGAGGCCTCATTTATAAGGTATTGGTTCTGGGAATGAGTGGTGGTTGGAGTTTGGTTTGAGAATTAGAATTAGGATTAGAAATTGATTTTGGAGCCAAAATTGAATCAATTAGTAATTAATTTCGAAATTAAAAGAAAATAAAAAATGAAATTGGAGACCAAGCCCACAAACTTGAAAAAATGAGGAATGTTTCTAATTTTCACAAGCACAATCGATCAGATCAGTTTTTTTTTTGAAATTTTGCTTAAAATAATAGTGAGTAATCGATTGCTCCTCAAAAAATCAATTACAATCAGATAAAAATTGAAAAATTGGTCTAAAACATGTGGGGAAAACACTAGAAAATGTTCGCTTGTTAGATCCTTTAGCTTGATACCTACAATATACAAATATACAAAGACAAAAAAATATTTTTGGTATTTTAACTCAAAGGTTAGAAAATGTAAACCACAAATATACAAAATACAAGAAGGTGTCGGCAATCCCTTGAGAGCAAACTTATGAATAGGAGAAGCATAAGAACCAACCCTTGTCTCGGATCTTGGTACATTGTGATAATGAAAATATGGAAAGCCAGGGCAAAATTGGGGCAACAGCTGTTCCTATTTAAATATCTTCAACTAGATGGTATGAAGATGATCAATCTTCATACCACCAGAGTAATTATGATTGTATGAAGATTGCTATAATTTTGCTATAATTTTTGCATAGTAGTAATTATGTTATCATCATCTTGAACAACATTTTCCTTGTTTTAAGGATTCTTATTCTTGCTATCTCGAGCATAATCATTGTGTTCGCCATACACACAACATACACGCCTTTAGGGCTCATTGATCCTCCATAACACTTGAACTTATTTTGATCCTTCTTAGGACCGAGATAATTCTTCTTACCATCTTGTTTCTTCTTGCCTATTGCACTCACCACATTGGACTTACAGCTCTAGAATTAGTGTCGATTCAGATCCAAGACATAACAGATCTTCAAGGAATTCTGTGAGGAAGATCATCTCGCCTTTCCAAAGAAGTGAAGTTTGTTCCAGAAATGGTTCAATTTCATAAGGTTTTGATTCATCACTTTGATGCTTGAAATAGTTTTAGTTGCCATTATTTAAGATACTACTATATAATTAAATATTTATTCTAAATTAAATAGATCAAAGCTAGAATCGATATATGAGCCATTTTCAAATAGTATTTCAAGTATTCTCTAAATTTTTCAATGTCTACATGCAAGAATATTTAGGATAATTCAGCCTATTTTGAGTTTGCACAAGACAAATAAAAACCGAATTAATAAAGAAATCTATAAATAATGAAGAAGGGAGTTTGAATTACATATTTTTCTCAATCCAAAAAAATCTATTATTAACTAAATGGTAGATTCATAAGGTCATGTAATTCTTAATAAAATACTAATTTTCACCAAGTATTGCAACTCTTTCCACTAAGTGTTACAACTTTTTAAGTATTACAACTATTCAAATTCAAAATAATGAATTGAGTAAATCACCACCACGTAAGGCGGCATCACCAAAAGCCAACCTGAAGACGACCCGGATCATCATTGTCTATGTAGTAGTAGCATGATTTCTACGAGCTCAAGTGCCACATACAAGCCTCTAATGGTGCTTTCGCACCCACGCCTCGGTACTAGTCCAAGAGCCAAGGTCATGAAAGGTGAGAGTGTGAAGGCCACAAGTGACATGAAACCCGACCACCACACTGGCCCATGTGACACCTCGATTTTCTTAACTCCTTAATAAATAAATAGTGGAACTATATAGAGTGAGAAAGTGAGTAAAATTTCAATGTGAAATTTTTACTAAACATTGAGTGCTCATTTTGTTTTGACAAAAAACTCAAATTCTTTCATTTATCAAATTTAAAAGATATAAGGAGAAACTCATCATGTATGTATATTATGTGTTAGGAATTGGTCGCCCTAGCTAAAGAGTGGCAACTATATTCGCTAACGCTACTTTAACATAATCTCAAAGTTGTAAAATTGTAACAAAACATTTTAATAGAATTAATAATTAAGCCAAACTCCAAAGTACTCCAAAGGTTGGCTTATATAGCATGAACCACTTTCTGTAATCACTTTCAAAGATAACAAATGCATATAATCTAGAAATTCTCCCTAGATAGCCTCCTTAAGAGCTAAGGCTCCACTTCTAAGATGGAGAAGGTGCTCCATCCCAAGAAGTACATACAATAAAAATCATCATGCTCATTAATAAAACACTTAACCTCGATTTGTTGCAGCTTCAATGGTTAAAAACATCCATATTACATTTAAGCCACCGAAAGGGCGAAACCAATGCAGTTGATCCGAATTTTCCCATTGAGTCACGCCTTTGTTGTGTTAGATGGCGACGCAGATCTAGAGGGGCTGAATAGAGTTTCAAAATATTTCTAGACAAAATCTAGAATTTGAAAGTTTAAACGATTTTAATTATGGAAGCAATTTTGGATATGTTGTCTAAAATTTCTTTGGAAACACGGATATGAAATTAAATCACTTGTAATATATAAGATGAAATACAAATGGAATAAACAAACAAAATCATTAGCCAACTTATTTATTGCTTGAACGGTGTCACTTTGCAAAACTATATCCAAGGCTAAATAGAAAGAACTAGTTTAATCGCTTTATCAAACACTTACGTGGTAAATTTTCAATTTTTCCTTGATTGGTGTTGGTATAAAAACAATTATAATCAAAATGATTATAAGTTATATCGACACCTAATTCAAAAACCTATTTTAAAGGAAAAATTTACAATTCAACTATTAGCTCAATGCTATTTGAGAGAACGATTAATGGAAATAAAATCGAGTAAATGCGGAAAAGAAAAACACACAAGGAATTTGTTTTACGCATTCCCACTCGTCTGTGTGGGTACGTGTTCATATAATTCTAATAGGAATTAGAATAATTCTTATATTTAAAATTGTTTACTACAAATATAAGAGTTAGAACAACAATAAAATACTTTGATTTGGTGTTGATGCTCCTTCTTCCACCTTTGATCTTAAGCAAGCTCAATTGAACCAATAGCTGCAACCGTCATAAGCTACTTTTGAAAGGATTTCAAAACCCTAAGTTCCTTGAAAGGATTTCATCCACCCTAAGAGATCTTTTCACTCAAGTAACCAATTACACGCTTATCAACACAAGATCACCATTCAGAGACCGATCCTTGCTACTTAAAAATATTTCAAACACTTTATGGTTCCTTGAAAGGATTTCAACCACCCAAGGATTTTTCATATGGATGAACTTCAAGTATCTTGCACCTAAAATCACCAAATCAACTAATGATCTTGAGGACAAACCCAATGGTTTTTCCCGATGAAAACCCTACAAACTCAACCCAACTAATTGAAATATTCAATTATTCGCTTAGATGGTTCTCATGGAACATCATCACAATGTAATATGTATGCAAAGATTGTAAGGTTGAAGAAGAAGAGGATATGTAGGCTAATTTTATGGTATCATCGGATTCAAATGATGCATGAATGGTATTTATATTTTGGAATATTTAGGGAAAAGGACAAGTTCGTAATTAAAAAGAAATGAAATTTTGACTAAGTTAGCTAATAATATGTGTTGACCTAAATTCAGAGAGTGTGTACATACGCTAAAAATTGAATGCATGTTTCAACCGAGACAAGATGTGTCACCTATAACTTACATACCTGCTGTGCTTTAAAAATGAGTTACGAGTGTCGACCTAAACACGGATGAGTCTATACATAAAATAGGAATTTATCCATTTTCGTAAAACTTTCAAGATGTGTGGACTGTAAGGATGCATGTTCGCCTGTGACTTCACCGTTGCTGTGTTTCAAAATGAGTTACATGTGTCGAATCAATTGAATGTGTCGACACATGCAACTCAAAAACATGCAAAAATTTAATTTTGAAGACTCGTCAATTTCAATATGCTTTTTAATGATTCCAAGATCTATAATACATATGAGAGCCATGTAGCGAGGGATACCATCTATTTCACAACACACCTTTTACCGATTTTAATATCATGTAAAATATCTTGAAGTGAAGTTGGTCTCACAAACCCTCCTTTTTATGATGGCAAACTTTCTAACGATGCACTTTTGTAATTAATATTAATCTAAATAGTTTACACATAAATTCATTTGCTTATTCATATATAAATTAAGTATATTAAATTAATATTAATCTAAACATAATTTATTCATAGAAATGAAAGTATGATTACGTTGTTGAACACAATAGCAACTGAATTTGAAAATTTGATGAAAAGTCAACAGAAAGAACTACAATTGTTGCAATCACCATGTTCAAAGGTAATTATATATTTAAACGTTATAGATATTTTATTCACTCACAAATATATTTAAATTTTTATTCCAACGTCTAAAAAAATTAATGTACCCATCGAATATACTTAATATGTTTACTAACATTTATAAATTATTCTTTTTACATAATAAAATTGAAAGTTTGTCTCTCACTATATTATCCATCGAATATACTTAATATGTTTACTAACATTTATAAATTATTCTTTTTACATAAATAAAATTGAAAGTTTGTCTCTCACTATCTATATTTATGTTGTATAACTTATACAGCTCATCAAATGATCAGCTAAAAATAAAGGAGATTCCAAAGTATTGGATTTTCTAATATGTCACATTTAAAGAGAATTACTCAAAATAGAACTACACTGCAACATGTAATGACAATGACATGTGATTCAGGGTCTGTTTGGTTCAAATTAAGGGGAGGGGGAGGGAGATATTTTAATGGAGGGAAGGGAAAGAGAGGGGGAGGTGAGGAAATTTATATATATATATATATATATATATATATATATATATATATATATATATATATATATATATATATATATATAGACACACACAAAGTATGTGTGTGTTTTGTTCAATTGAGTGGAGGAAGAGAGGATTTTAATTAAAATATTTTGGTTTACGGGGCGTGAGAGGGATTTATTAATAATTTACATTTTATCCTTATGATCTTATATATAAGAAGATATTAAAAGTTGAGATTTTTAAAATACCTTTTGTTAATAAAATATATAAATAATTTAATTAAATTATAATATTGATTGATTAAAATAGTTATAATCAGACGTTTAAAATTGTGTATATTTGATTCAGATTATAATTTTCGCACAAATTAAAGTATGTGTTCACTACAAGAAATAAGGTCACCGATAATGTAATATAGCGACGAATATCACGTGAGTAATAAAGTCAGCTATGACGTGGTATCACGCCTACATTTTTTTAGAATAAAATAATAAAGACAACATTAAAATCTAGGCGATGGAGATTGAATTTTTAAAATTTAGTTGTGACGTTAGCATAATGAATATTTAAAAGTTAATAATAAAAATAATAAAAGTCAGAACGATAGATGGAGGGATATTTGAAATTTTTGAAATTTTGTTGTGACGTGGTATCTCATGCGCCAACATTAAAGAGGGAAAATAATAACTTTTTATAGTTGTTGATAACAACATTTAAATAAAAATATATATAAAAACGACGAAAAAATAAAAAGTGATCATATTGTATATTAAGTATATATTTTTGAAGACGAAGAACATTTATAATAAACTATATATAAGCAATCACAAATTACATAAAAGAGAAGGAATTATACTAAAGAAAATTAATAACTTTGAAATAATAAAATATAATTGAGGATATTTTCAGAATGTAAAATAAATTTAAAATAAGTCATATTACCTCC